>CAUDMG010001203.1:1312500-1770000 GCA_958450375.1 Homarus gammarus | reverse complement strand
AGACCAGGTACAGTGTAGTGACTCAGCCCACAGACCAGGTACAGTGTAGTGACAGCCCACAGACCAGGTACAGTGTAGTGACTCAGCCCACAGACCAGGTACAGTGTGGTGACTCAGCCCACAGACCAGGTACAGTGTAGTGACTCAGCCCACAGACCAGGTACAGTGTAAGATAATGTTGTTATAAATACTAGGCCGATCATCACGGGTCTACCTCTCACTGTTGACACCTGACCCAACCTGACCTGACCCTCACTGTTAACACCTGACCCAACCTGACCTGACCCTCACTGTTGGCACCTGACCCAACCTGACCTGACCCTCACTGTTAACACCTGACCCAACCTGACCTGACCCTCACTGTTGACACCTGGCCTAACCCTCCCTGCTGCCACCTAATCCGACCCGACCTGACCTGACCTAACCTGAGGAGGAGAACAAAGAGGAAGAGGAGCAGAAAAAGGAGGAGGAGGAAGAGGGGGAGGAAGAGGGAGGAAGAAGAGGGAGGAATTTTTCACGTTCTTTCCCTCCTCTTCCTCCTCCTCCTCTCTACTTGTTGCCACTTCTCTCCCTCTTCTTCTTCCTACTTTCCCTTTTCTCATTTCAACCCCCTCCTCCTCCCCCCCCACACACCTGACTGTCTGCCTAAGGCTTCCCCACCACAGGTCTCTCTCTCTCTCTCTCTCTCTCTCTCCCCTCCAGTTCACTCCACTCCATCCCACTCCACAATGTAAACAAGGAGAGAGAGAGAGCTGGTGAGAGGGGGAGGGAAGAGGTGAGAGAGGGAGAGAAGAGGTGAGAGGGGGAGGGAAGAGGTGAGAGAGGGAGGGATGAGGTGAGAGGGAAGAGGTGAGAGGGGGAGGGATGAGGTGAGAGGGGGAGGGAAGAGGTGAGAGGGGGAGGAGGAGGAGGGTAATCTGTGGTCGTGTCTACAGGTGTGTACACAGACCCACACCTGTACAACATGCGTCACACCTGTCGTCTGAATTGAGCTCATCGATGAGGCAAACGACTCGCTGCTGATTCACATGTGACGCAGGTACACTCCAAAGATCTGTCTGTAACGCAATACGACTCTTTCCTGATTCACATGTGACGCAGGTACACTCCAATGCTCTGTCTGTAACGCAATACGACTCTCTCCTGATTCACATGTGACGCAGGTACACTCCAATGATCTGTCTGTAACGCAATACGACTCTCCTGATTCACATGTGACGCAGATACACTGCAATGATCTGTCTGTAACGCAATACGACTCTCTCCTGATTCACATGTGACGCAGGTACACTCCAATGATCTGTCTGTAACGCAATACGACTCTCCTGATTCACATGTGACGCAGGTACACTCCAATGCTCTGTCTGTAACGCAATACGACTCTCCTGATTCACATGTGACGCAGGTACACTCCAATGATCTGTCTGTAACGCAATACGACTCTCTCCTGATTCACATGTGACGCAGGTACACTCCAATGCTCTGTCTGTAACGCAATACGACTCTCCTGATTCACATATGACGCAGGTACACTCCAATGATCTGTCTGTAACGCAATACGACTCTCTCCTGATTCACATATGACGCAGGTACACTCCAATGATCTGTCTGTAACGCAATACGACTCTCTCCTGATTCACATGTGACGCAGGTACACTCCAATGATCTGTCTGTAACGCAATACGACTCTCTCCTGATTCACATGTGACGCAGGTACACTCCAATGCTCTGTCTGTAACGCAATACGACTCTCCTGATTCACATGTGACGCAGGTACACTCCAATGATCTGTCTGTAACGCAATACGACTCTCTCCTGATTCACATGTGACGCAGGTACACTCCAATGCTCTGTCTGTAACGCAATACGACTCTCCTGATTCACATATGACGCAGGTACACTCCAATGATCTGTCTGTAACGCAATACGACTCTCTCCTGATTCACATGTGACGCAGGTACACTCCAATGCTCTGTCTGTAACGCAATACGACTCTCCTGATTCACATATGACGCAGGTACACTCCAATGATCTGTCTGTAACGCAATACGACTCTCTCCTGATTCACATGTGACGCAGGTACACTCCAATGATCTGTCTGTAACGCAATACGACTCTCCTGATTCACATATGACGCAGGTACACTCCAATGATCTGTCTGTAACGCAATACGACTCTCTCCTGATTCACATATGACGCAGGTACACTCCAATGATCTGTCTGTAACGCAATACGACTCTCCTGATTCACATGTGACGCAGGTACACTCCAATGATCTGTCTGTAACGCAATACGACTCTCCTGATTCACATGTGACGCAGGTACACTCCACTGATCTGTCTGTAACGCAATACGACTCTCTCCTGATTCACATGTGACGCAGGTACACTCCAAAGATCTGTCTGTAACGCAATACGACTCTATCCTGATTCACATGTGACGCAGGTACACTCCAATGCTCTGTCTGTAACGCAATACGACTCTCCTGATTCACATATGACGCAGGTACACTCCAATGATCTGTCTGTAACGCAATACGACTCTCTCCTGATTCACATGTGACGCAGGTACACTCCAATGCTCTGTCTGTAACGCAATACGACTCTCCTGATTCACATATGACGCAGGTACACTCCAATGATCTGTCTGTAACGCAATACGACTCTCTCCTGATTCACATGTGACGCAGGTACACTCCAATGATCTGTCTGTAACGCAATACGACTCTCCTGATTCACATATGACGCAGGTACACTCCAATGATCTGTCTGTAACGCAATACGACTCTCTCCTGATTCACATATGACGCAGGTACACTCCAATGATCTGTCTGTAACGCAATACGACTCTCCTGATTCACATGTGACGCAGGTACACTCCAATGATCTGTCTGTAACGCAATACGACTCTCCTGATTCACATGTGACGCAGGTACACTCCAATGATCTGTCTGTAACGCAATACGACTCTCTCCTGATTCACAGGTGACGCAGGGTACACTCCAATGCTCTGTCTGTAACGCAATACGACTCTCCTGATTCACATATGACGCAGGTACACTCCAATGATCTGTCTGTAACGCAATACGACTCTCTCCTGATTCACATATGACGCAGGTACACTCCAATGATCTGTCTGTAACGCAATACGACTCTCTCCTGATTCACATGTGACGCAGGTACACTCCAATGATCTGTCTGTAACGCAATACGACTCTCTCCTGATTCACATGTGACGCAGGTACACTCCAATGCTCTGTCTGTAACGCAATACGACTCTCCTGATTCACATGTGACGCAGGTACACTCCAATGATCTGTCTGTAACGCAATACGACTCTCTCCTGATTCACATGTGACGCAGGTACACTCCAATGCTCTGTCTGTAACGCAATACGACTCTCCTGATTCACATATGACGCAGGTACACTCCAATGATCTGTCTGTAACGCAATACGACTCTCTCCTGATTCACATGTGACGCAGGTACACTCCAATGATCTGTCTGTAACGCAATACGACTCTCCTGATTCACATATGACGCAGGTACACTCCAATGATCTGTCTGTAACGCAATACGACTCTCTCCTGATTCACATGTGACGCAGGTACACTCCAATGATCTGTCTGTAACGCAATACGACTCTCCTGATTCACATATTACGCAGGTACACTCCAATGATCTGTCTGTAACGCAATACGACTCTCTCCTGATTCACATATGACGCAGGTACACTCCAATGATCTGTCTGTAACGCAATACGACTCTCCTGATTCACATGTGACGCAGGTACACTCCAATGATCTGTCTGTAACGCAATACGACTCTCCTGATTCACATGTGACGCAGGTACACTCCACTGATCTGTCTGTAACGCAATACGACTCTCTCCTGATTCACATGTGACGCAGGTACACTCCAAAGATCTGTCTGTAACGCAATACGACTCTATCCTGATTCACATGTGACGCAGGTACACTCCAATGCTCTGTCTGTAACGCAATACGACTCTCCTGATTCACATATGACGCAGGTACACTCCAATGATCTGTCTGTAACGCAATACGACTCTCTCCTGATTCACATGTGACGCAGGTACACTCCAATGCTCTGTCTGTAACGCAATACGACTCTCCTGATTCACATATGACGCAGGTACACTCCAATGATCTGTCTGTAACGCAATACGACTCTCTCCTGATTCACATGTGACGCAGGTACACTCCAATGATCTGTCTGTAACGCAATACGACTCTCCTGATTCACATATGACGCAGGTACACTCCAATGATCTGTCTGTAACGCAATACGACTCTCTCCTGATTCACATATGACGCAGGTACACTCCAATGATCTGTCTGTAACGCAATACGACTCTCCTGATTCACATGTGACGCAGGTACACTCCAATGATCTGTCTGTAACGCAATACGACTCTCCTGATTCACATGTGACGCAGGTACACTCCACTGATCTGTCTGTAACGCAATACGACTCTCTCCTGATTCACATGTGACGCAGGTACACTCCAAAGATCTGTCTGTAACGCAATACGACTCTATCCTGATTCACATGTGACGCAGGTACACTCCAAAGATCTGTCTGTAACGCAATACGACTCTATCCTGATTCACATGTGACGCAGGTACACTCCAAAGATCTGTCTGTAACGCAATACGACTCTATCCTGATTCACATGTGACGCAGGTACACTCCAAAGATCTGTCTGTAACGCAATACGACTCTATCCTGATTCACATGTGACGCAGGTACACTCCAATGCTCTGTCTGTAACGCAATTATTTTAGAAACACGATTACGCATTTTCCTGAGTCCCTTACGCGTTATGTACCCGGTATATACGCACTTGTCCTGTGTGTGTGTGTGTGTGTGTGTGTGTTTCAGGCCGACGCAGCTTGGGGAGGAAAGAAGGGGAAGGGGTGAGAGGAGGTGGGGGAGAGAGGGGAGGGGAAGAGAGATGACGCATATTGGGGAGGAAGGGAGGTGAAAGAGGGTTAGGGGGGGAGAGATAGGAGAGGAGATGAAGAGGGGTAGGGGGAGGTGAGAGGTAGGGGGAGGTGGGGGGTAGGGGGAGGTGAGGGGGAAGAAGGGGGTAATGACGCGAAAAATCAGCCACGTCTTAACAGCTGAATGACTGGCTGGGAGATGGGTGGGGGGGAGAGGAGGGGGAGGAGGGGGAATTAGGAGGGCAGAAGAGGGGAAGGGGAGACGGTAGTGAGGAGAGAGAGAGAGAGAGAGAGAGAGAGAGAGAGAGAGAGAGAGAGAGAGAGAGAGAGAGAGAGAGAGAGAGAGAGAGAGAGAGAGAGTAATTATAATTATGTAAAATATACAGACAGACAGACAGACAGACTGACCTTGACCTTTGACCATAATACCGGTAATAAACGTGACTAGAACGGAAAAGACAAAGAGACAGACATACAGACGAACACAAGACAGACACACAAATTCATCATTTTGCAGGGAGGGGCATAAACATAAATACATAATAACTACAGGCAGGATACACACACACACACACACACACACACACACACACACACACTTGGCTGCTCGCCCCTGCACTATAATTAGTTGGCGGGTTTTTTTAACAATGACACTCAGGCACCACCACCACTATCACCACCACCATCACTATCACCACCACCACCACCACTATCACCACCACCATCACCACCACCACCACCACCACCACCACTATCACCACCACCATCACTATCACCACCACCACCACCACCACCACTATCACCACCACTACTATCACCACCACCACCACTATCACCACCACCACTACTATCACCACCACTACTATCACCACCACCACCACTATCACCACCACCACTATCACCACCATCACCACCACTATCACCAACACCGCACCACTATCACCACCACCACCACCACTATCACCATCGCCACCACTATCACCACCACCACCACTATCACCACCACTACTATCACCAACACCGCACTACTATCACCAACACCGCACCACTATCACCACCACCACTATCACCACCGCCACCACTATCACCACCACCACCACCACTACTATCACCAACACCGCACCACTATCACCACCACCACCACTATCACCACCACCAATACTATCACCATCACCACCACTATCATCACCACCACTATCACCACCACCACCACCACTACTATCACCAACACCGCACCACTATCACCACCACCACCACTATCACCACCACTACTATCACCACCACCACCACTACTATCACCACCACCACTACTATCACCACCACTACTATCACCACCACCACCACTATCACCACCACCACTATCACCACCATCACCACCACTATCACCAACACCGCACCACTATCACCACCACCACCACCACTATCACCATCGCCACCACTATCACCACCACCACCACTATCACCACCACTACTATCACCAACACCGCACTACTATCACCAACACCGCACCACTATCACCACCACCACTATCACCACCGCCACCACTATCACCACCACCACCACCACTACTATCACCAACACCGCACCACTATCACCACCACCACCACTATCACCACCACCAATACTATCACCATCACCACCACTATCATCACCACCACTATCACCACCACCACCACCACTACTATCACCAACACCGCACCACTATCACCACCACCACCACTATCACCACCACCACTCGGGCAAAAATGACGTCCAGCACACGAAGGGGGAGGGGGTAGGGGAGAGAGGGGGAGGGAGGAGGGGTAGGCAGATAGGTAGCTACAGGCACCACCACTATCCACCACTATCACCACCACCACCACTGTCACCACCACTATCCACCTACCAGTATCTCAGAAACCACAATCCTTTTGTTCATTTCCTGCCTCCAGGTACAACAACTACCACCATTCATAAAACATTATTTTCATTACGTCATCATTATTATTATTATTATTATTACCATGAAAATAATAATGGTCATCCCAGAGTGTCCACCTGAAGAATGATCACCCCGGCCCATAATGATCAGAAACTGTACAATTAGGGAAACAATACCTGACCTATCCTAACTTAACCTGACCTATCCTAACCTGACCTATCCTAACTTAACCTGACCTATCCTAACCTAAACTGACCTCACCGAACCTAACTTCACTTAACCCAACCTAACCTAACCTAACCTAACCTGAAGAGTCCGTTAGTTTTATTATTATTTTTTTTTTATTGTTATTATATTACCCTTATCATCACCATCATCACTATACCACTATACCACTATTAACAGCAGTGCATCACAAGTCATGGTGAGCTCTGAGGTGTAGTATTACCTAGTGATCATCATCTGCTCGTGTGTGTGTTTGAGGTTAGGTTAGTTTATAATTGGGTTAGATAGGTTAGGTTAGGTTAGGTTAGGTTAGGTTAGATTAGGTGGTCCATATAAGAACTCCTGATCAATAATAATCACAACATAACGAGACTTGTCCCAACCAATCACGGCTTGGCTGACGGGCGCTCTCTAGCCTTCCCTGTATACACGTCCTCCTTACACACCACCACCATCACCACCACTACCACTACCACCATCACCAGCACTACCACCACCACTACACCACCACTGGCAACAGTCTAATCCACTTGGCAACTGCGGCCAGAGGAAGATGACTCGACCCGTGGCTGGTGTTGCTGGCAGTGTGGTGGTGTTGATGATGGTGTTGTGGTAGTGGAGGTGTGGTCGTGGTGGTGGTGTTGATGGTGTAGTAGTGTTGGTGAGGGTGTGGTGGTGGTGGTAGTGTGGTAGTAGTGGTGGTGGTGATGATGGTGGTGGTGTGGTAGTGTAGCGGTGGTGATGTAGTGGTGTGGTGGTGTAGCGGTGGTGGTGTGGTGATGTAATGGGGGTGTGATGGTGTAGTGGTGATTGTGGTGTTAAAGTTAGCTTTAATCGTGAAGTAATGCGTGTAATAAAAATAATAATTAGCGGTTCATAATATACATAAACGATCTAGATACTGGGATCAGCAGTGACATAAGCAAGTTTGTGGATGACACCAAAATAGGGCGGCAGATTAATTCAGGGCAGGATGCAAATGCACTACAGGAGGATCTAAATAAACTGCAGGAGTGGTCAGTAAAATGGCAAATGTAATTCAACACCAGCAAGTGCAGCGTACTGAATATTGGAAGAACAAATACTGTCAATGTATACAGCCTTAACAACATCAACCTAGAGAAGTCGACTTGTGAAAGAGACCTAGGGGTACTTGTAAGCCCGGACCTACGGCCTAGAAAACAGTGCGTTAATGTGCGAAATAAGGCAAACAGAGTATTGGGTTTTATATCTAGAAGTGTAAGTAACAAGAGTGCAGAGGTCTTATTGCAACTATATCTTGCGCTAGTCAGGCCGCACCTCGATTATGCGGTTCAGTTCTGGTGCCCCTATTATAGAATGGATATCAATTCACTGGAGTCGGTGCAGCGAAGAATGACGAAAATGATTCCGGGACTTAGAAACCTTCCATATCAGGATAGGTTAAAGAAACTTAACTTGCATTCCCTAGAAAGACGAAGAGTGCGGGGAGATATGATAGAAGTATTTAAGTGGGTGAAAGGAATCAATAAAGGGGATATAGATAAAGTTCTTATAATATTCGAGCAGGATAGGACTCGGAGCGACGGATTAAAGTTGGATAAGTTTAGGTTTAGGAGGGAGATAGGAAGGAACTGGTTCACAAATAGGGTGGTGGACGAGTGGAACAAGCTTACCAACTTTGTAGTAAGTGCGGGAACGCTGGAAAGTTTCAAAAGGAGGCTGGATAGATTCATGGATGATAGAGAGTGGTAGTAACTCTCGACAGGAGCTGCCATGCACAGACCAACCGGCCTATTGCAGACTCCTTATTTTCTTATGTTCTTATATGGAGGAAGAGTCCGTTATATGGAGTGGGGTCCGTTATATGGAGGGAGAGTCCGTTAAATGGAGGGGGTCCGTTATATGGAGGGGGGTCCGTTATATGGAGGTGGAGTCCGTTATATGGAGGGGGAGTCCGTTATATGGAGGGGAAGTCCGTTATGTGAAACGTAATAGACGTCGATAATGACCATAAAACGGTGACGGTAATGATAATATTAACGATGTCAATAATAATGCTGATAAAAATTATGATAATGATAATAATAATGACGATAATGATAATAATGATAATAACGGTAATGCTGATGATAATAATAATGACGATAATGACGATAACGGTAATGCTGAAGATAATAATAATGACGATAATGATAATAAGAATAATAATAAAAGAGATCACAATAACAAATAATAATAACTATGATAAAAATGACAATAAAAAAAAAAAATAACGATGACAATAATAATAATAATAACAACAATAATAATAATAATAACAATAATAATAACAATAATAATAATAACTAAATAAATACTAGTATACTCACAACACCAACACCCTCGGCCTAACACATACCTGAAATAACAACAAAAAATAATATTAACCTAAGTCAAGAAATTAGGGTTAGATTAGGTTTAAATTATGCATCCACTCACCCACCCACACACCTCTCTCTCATCCACTTTCCCCTCATCCACTCACCCACCCAACCACACCCACCCCCCCCCCCCGCCATCAGACTCCTAACTAACACCATTAAAGTGCATCCAAAGTCACTTAAGTACATCCAAAGCCACTTAAGTACATCCAAAGCCACTTAAATGCATCCAAAGCCACTTAAGTGCATCCAAAGCCACTTAAGTGCATCCAAAGCCACTTAAGTGCAACCAAAGCCACTTAAGTGCAACCATAGCCACTTAAGTGCATCCAAAGCCACTTAAGTACATCCAAAGCCACTTAAGTACATCCAAAGCCACTTAAGTGCATCCAAACCCACTTAAGTGCATCCAAAACCACTTAAGTGCATCCAAAACCACTTAAGTGCATCCAAAGCCCCTTAAGTGTACCCAACCCACTAAAATAACATTAGCTAATATCTGTAAGCTGATGACAAGTTTTCACACATGATATAATTTATTTATTTATGTCTTCGTTAATTTATCTATCAATAATTATTTTCATATCCTTCCCAAGAACCATCGAAAATGTATACAATCAACGTGGAATAGCACTATCTTGATTCATTCTCCCTATGACGTTTCGTTCTTATCCCCCAAAATAACGATAATAAGGAGATGTGATCGAATTTTCCTCTCCTTCACATCCGCCACATGATACAGATCCTTACAATACATATTTTCAAAGTGGATTAACATTATCTTCACACCACTTTCGTTCTTATCCACCAAAATAACGATAATAAAGGAGATGTGATCGAATTTTCCTCTCCTTCACATACGGCACAGGACAGCAACCAACAATAACACCTGCTGTTACCTGATGCTATTATATAATGATATACCAATTAGTTACCTGAAGATTAGCTCCCCAGTATATTTTATTTTCCTTTATTTTAATCAATAACCTCCCCAAATCCCTACCTACCTACCTCCCCAATCACTCCTTAACTCCCTACCTACCTCTCCAATCACCCCCAAATCCCTACCAACCTCTCCAATCACCCCCAAATCCCTACCTACCTCCCCAATCACCCCCAAATCCCTACCTACCTCCCCAATCACTCCTTAACTCCCTACCTACCTCCCCAATCAACCCCCAAATCCCTACCTACCTCCCCAATCACCCCCCAAATCCCTATCTACCTCCCCAATCACTCCTTAACTCCCTACCTACCTCCCCAAATCCCTACCTACCTCTCCAATCACCCCCCAAATCCCTACCTACCTCTCCAATCACTCCTTAACTCCCTACCTACCTCTCCAATCACCCCCCAAATCCCTACCTACCTCCCCAATCACCCCCAAATCCCTACCTACCTCCCCAAATCCCTACCTACCTCCCCAATCACCCCCAAAATCCCTACCTACCTCCCCAATCACTCCTTAACTCCCTACCTACCTCCCCAAATCCCTACCTACCTCTCCAATCACCCCCCAAATCCCTACCTACCTCTCCAATCACTCCTTAACTCCCTACCTACCTCCCCAAATCCCTACCTACCTCCCCAATCACTCCTTAACTCCCTACCTACCTCCCCAATCACCCCCAAATCCCTACCTACCTCCCCAATCACTCCTTAACTCCCTACCTACCTCTCCAATCATCCCCCAAATCCCTACCTACCTCCCCAATCACCCCCCAAATCCCTACCTACCTCCCCAATCACCCCCCAAATCCCTATCTACCTCCCCAATCACCCCCAAATCCCTACCTACCTCCCCAATCACTCCTTAACTCCCTACCTACCTCTCCAATCATCCCCCAAATCCCTACCTACCTCCCCAATCACCCCCCAAATCCCTACCTACCTCCCCAATCACCCCCCAAATCCCTACCTACCTCCCCAATCACCCCCAAATCCTACCTACCCCATCACCTAACTCCTACCTACTCCCAATCATCCCCAAATCCCTACCTACCTCCCCAATCACCCCCAAATCCCTACCTACCTCCCCAATCACCCCCCAAATCCCTACCTACCTCCCAATCACCCCCTACCCCCCCCTCTCTCTCCCCCTAACCTAACTCGTTACTAGCCCAGGTGATGGTCGTCTGCGGAAACGTGTAGTTAAACCAATTGTTTCCCTGATTGACACACAGCTATTGAGTACCATCCACACACACACACACACAAAAGGACACACGCACGCACACAGACACATTTATAAATACACACACAAACGCATATAAACATACATAAATAGTGATAAGCAGAATATACATATACATATTGACACACACACACACACTGTGACTCTCACCTTTACATGACAGGTGCGATCGTGTACAAGGGGGGGGGGGGGGGGGGGGGGATTTTCACTGAAGGTTTGGGTAGATGGATCACACAGTATATTTTTAAAGGGGTAGGTGGATCAAGGTGGATGGCTCAGAAGGTATTGTAAGGGGCAGGTGGGTCAAGGTGGATGGCTCAGAAGGTAGTGTAAGGGGTAGGTGGATCAAGGTGGATGGCTCAGAAGGTAGTGTAAGGGGTAGGTGGATCAAGGTGGATGGCTCAGAAGGTAGTGTAAGGGGCAGGTGGATCAAGGTGGATGGCTCAGAAGGTAGTGTAAGGGGAAGGTGGATCAAGGTGGATGGCTCAGAAGGTAGTGTAAGGGGCAGGTGGATCAAGGTGGATGGCTCAGAAGGTAGTGTAAGGGGTAGGTGGATCAAGGTGGATGGCTCAGAAGGTAGTGTAAGGGGTAGGTGGATCAAGGTGGATGGCTCAGAAGGTAGTGTAAGGGGTAGGTGGATCAAGGTGGATGGCTCAGAAGGTAGTGTAAGGGGCAGGTGGATCAAGGTGGATGGCTCAGAAGGTAGTGTAAGGGGAAGGTGGATCAAGGTGGATGGCTCAGAAGGTAGTGTAAGGGGTAGGTGGATCAAGGTGGATGGCTCAGAAGGTAGTGTAAGGGGTAGGTGGATCAAGGTGGATGGCTCAGAAGGTAGTGTAAGGGGTAGGTGGATCAAGGTGGATGGCTCAGAAGGTAGTGTAAGGGGTAGGTGGATCAAGGTGGATGGCTCAGTAGTAGTGTAAGGGGTAGGTGGATCAAGGTGGATGGCTCAGAAGGTAGTGTAAGGGGTAGGTGGATCAAGGTGGATGGCTCAGACGGTAGTGTAAGGGGTAGGTGGATCAAGGTGGATGGCTCAGAAGGTAGTGTAAGGGGCAGGTGGATCAAGGTGGGTGGATCAGTAGTAGTAGTTTTAACATAAGGATTTTTGACCCCATGGCCGCATGTCACCGTAACCTAGCTCTCGATGCTGCACACAGGAGGAACGAGAACGACAAGAGAAGGGCATATGGGGAGAGAATTGAGAACGTTGATCAAGGCAGCTTCACTCCTCTAGTGTTGACAACCTCTGGTGGGATGGGCCCAAGTGCAAGATGTTTCTACGCCAGACTCGCGGAGGTGATCTCCGAACAGAAGCAGCAGCCCACAAGTTATGTTACAGCCTGGATGAGATGTCGACTGTCCTTCTCTCTCCTTAGGTCGGCTTTGCTCTGCCTCAGGGGAACGAGAGCTTCTGCCCCTACTCCGACAACTGCTGCAGATATTGACTATGAGGCAACAGTCACTGAATGCCTCATAGATCTGCGGCTCAACTAATTTAACACAGATAGGATAGCTTCTTATGTATTAGGATATTTAATATTAAGGTAAATAAATGGTGGCGAAGGTGTGGCTATTGGGGGAGGCTGGAGGCCACGTTAAAAAAAAAAAAAAAAGTTGTTGTAATAGTAGTAGTAGTGGTAGTTGTTGTAATAGTAGTAGTAGTGGTAGTTGTTGTAATAGTAGTAGTAGTGGTAGTTGTTGTAATAATAGTAGTAGTAGTAGTAGTTGATGTAACAGTAGTCGTAGTTGTTGTAATAGTAGTAGTAGTAGTAGTAGTAGTAGTAGTAGTAGTAGTTGTTGTTGTAATAGTAGCAGTAGTGGTAACGTGTATAAAAAAAGAAGCAATTTTTACGTTCTTGATTTCGTGAAGTCTTAATAATGTTCCTCCAGCAAACGTAACCTAACCTAACCAAACCAAACCTTTCCCCCAGCTAGTGTGGTTTACCTTAAAAAGAAATAAACAAATAGGGATTAACTCATATAAATCCCCCCATATAATCCAATCTAAATCCCTCAACAACAAATCCCTCCCCTCTGGCCCTAGGATCAACACCGTTCGTGATACAGGGAGTCGGATTCACACACGCACTGGACACCACCATCAAAATTATGTCCCGGATTACTGCCGGATTCAACGCCAGGGAATGATACGAGAGAGAGAGAGAGAGAGAGAGAGAGTATATCCCAACAAGGTATGACGTCATCTTTGTTTACATACCATCAGCTGATCGCATGAGTATAACAGGTAATTGTCGAGTGCCAGTTGCCAGTCAGTTAAGGGTCAATTAGAGGTCAGTCAAGGGTCACCAAAACACACACACACACACAGCCTCCTGCCATTGTTCTCGGCATCATAACATGCGACATTATACACCACCACACCCTATCAAGACACTACCACAACTACCACCATCACACCTTATTATGACACAACTACCACCACTATTACCACCATCACACCCTATTAAGACACAACTACCACCACTATTACCACCATCACACCCTATTATGACACAACTACCACAATTACCACTATTACCACCATCACACCCAATTAAGACACTACCACAACTACCACCATCACACCCTATTATGACACAACTACCACAATTTCCACCATCACACCCTATTATGACACAACCACCACAACTACCACCATCACACCCTATTATGACACAACCACCACAACTACCACCATCACACCCTATTAAGACACTACCACAACTACCACCATCACACCCTATTAAGACACAACTACCACCACCCCACCCTATTATGAAACAACTACCACCACTATTACCACCACCACACCCTATTATGACACAACTACCACCATCACACCCTATTATGACACTACCACAACTACCACCATCACACCCTATTATGACACAACCACCACAACTACCACCATCACACCCTATTAAGACACTACCACAACTACCACCACCACACCCTATTAAGACACAACTACCACCATCACACCCTATTAAGACACAACTACCACCACCCCACCCTATTATGACACAACTACCACCACTATTACCACCACCACACCCTATTATGACACAACTACCACCACTATTACCACCACCACACCCTATTATGACACAACTACCACCACTATTACCACCACCACACCCTATTATGACACAACTACCACCACACCCTATTATGACACAACTACCACCACTATTACCACCATCACACCCTATTAAGACACTACCACAACTACCACCATCACACCCTATTATGACACAACTACCACCACTATTACCACCATCACACCCTATTAAGACACTACCACAACTACCACCATCACACCCTATTAAGACACTCTACCACAACTACCACCACTATTACCACCATCACACCCTATTAAGACACTACCACAACTACCACCATCACACCCTATTATGACACAACTACCACCACTATTACCACCATCACACCCTATTAAGACACTACCACAACTACCACCATCACACCCTATTAAGACACTCTACCACAACTACCACCACTATTACCACCATCACACCCTATTAAGACACTCTACCACAACTACCGAGATAAGGAAAGCAAAGAGGAATAATAAGGTAAGGATAGCAAGGGAGGCGAAGACAAACCCCAAAGGATTCTACCAAATGTATCAAACTAAAACACGAGAAAAGATTGGACCAATACGGTCAGACTCCGGCGAGCTCACTGATAACGACGGAGAAATGAGCAATAATTTGAATAAATATTTTTCAACAGTTTTCACCACCGAAAATTTAAACATGATACCCGAGGCACCGACTCTATTCAGAGATAGTGAAGAAAACAAATTAAGTGAGATAGTAGTGACTAGTAACGATGTTAGTAAGCAAATAGACAAACTAAAGCCTAATAAGTCACCTGGTCCCGATGAGATATTTGCCAGAGTATTAAAGGAATGTAAGGAAGAGCTTAGTATGCCCTTAGCAAAGTTGTTTAACATGTCCTTAAAAACAGGTGTAGTACCAGAATCCTGGAGGATAGCGAATGTAATACCGATCTTCAAGAAGGGGGATAGATCACTATCCTCTAACTACCGCCCAATCAGTCTAACATCAATAGTAGGCAAATTACTGGAAGCAATCATTTCAAACTCTATTCGAAATCACCTGGAGAAGCACCGATTGATCAATGATTCCCAGCATGGCTTCACAAGCGGACGTTCTTGCCTAACTAATCTATTAACATTGTTTTCATCAGTTTTCGAATCAGTGGACGAGGGGCACAATTATGATGTGGTATATCTCGACTTTAGCAAAGCCTTCGACAGAGTCCCCCACGAAAGACTAATTAGAAAGGTAGAAGCTCATGGCATCAAAGGTGACATCCTTAAATGGATTAGGGCGTGGTTACAGGACAGGAAACAGCGAGTGAGCATTAACGGCACTAAGTCCCATTGGAGCAACGTCACAAGTGGAGTTCCCCAAGGCTCAGTACTTGGACCATTATTGTTTATTATATACATAAACGACATAGATATCGGCATAGACAGCAACATAAGTAAATTTGCTGATGATACTAAAATAGGACGTGTTATCAAATCTGACGAGGACTCGGCAAAACTACAGGAGGATCTAAACAAATTTTTCGAATGGTCTGAAAAATGGCAGATGAAATTCAACATCGACAAATGTAAAGTACTCAGTATAGGAAATGTAAACAGGGAAACCAGATACCAGATGAACAAAGATGCCATAGAGAAATCCGACTGCGAGAGAGATTTAGGAGTAATGATAAGTAGGAACCTTAAGCCAAGTAAACAATGTGTTTTTGCTCGTAACAAGGCTAATAAAGTACTTGGGTTCATACAAAGGAGTGTTAGTTACAAGACTAGCGAGGTCATCCTAAAACTGTATCTTGCTCTTGTGAGACCACACCTGGATTACGCAGTTCAGTTCTGGTCACCGTATTACAGAATGGATATAGAATCCTTGGAAAGAATTCAGAGGAGAATGACAAGACTAATCCCGGGCATTAGGAACCTTGAGTATAGAGACAGGTTAAAGCATCTTAATTTGCACTCCCTTGAGAGACGTAGAGCGAGGGGCGACCTGACAGAGGTGTATAAGTGGAAGGCAGGGCTAAACAAAGGGGACATTACAAAGGTACTCAAATTATCCAACCAGGAGCGAACTCGTAACAATGGTTTTAAATTGGACAAATTTAGATTTAGGCGTGAAATAGGTAAACACTGGTTTGGAAACAGAGTAGTGGATGAATGGAACAAGTTACCAAATATCATCATTAACTCGAATACGCTGAATTGCTTCAAACATAGGTTGGATGCTCATATGAGCAATAGGGGTTGGGTGTAAACGGGACTGCCCAGTATGGGCCAGTATAGGCCAATAGGCCCGCTGCAGTTTCCTCCATTCTTATGTTCTTATTATTACCACCACCACACCCTCAACCCAAGCTTAACCTAACCCAACCTAACTTAACCAAACCAAACTTAACCAAACCCAACCTAACTTAACCTAATAGGCCCCAAGCTAACCTAATCACGACGAGACTTGGGGCCCATTTGAACTGGGGCTAAGTTGGATGGGGCCTGTTTTTCTCACCCCCAAGTTGCGGTGATGGGCGGGGGCTGGAGCGTGTCGTTGTGTACGATATGGGAGGGAGGGAGGGAGGGAAGGGAGGGAGGGGGCGCTTTGTAGGTCTGTGGGTGAGGTTAGACAAGGCTGGATTACGTTAACTAATCTAAGGTCAGGGCAGGTTAGGTCAGGTTAGGTTATTATGGATCGGGGCCCACTACGACAGGGACCCACTAGGACAGGGGCCCACTATGACAGGGACCCACTACGACAGGGACCCACTACGACAGGGACCCACTACGACAGGGACCCACTACGACAGGGGCCCACTACGACAGGGACCAACTAGTACAGGGACCCACTACGACAGGGACCCACTACGACAGGGACCCACTACGACAGGGACCCACTAGGACAGGGGCCCACTATGACAGGGACCAACTAGTACAGGGACCCACTACGACAGGGACCCACTACGACAGGGACCCACTACGACAGGGGCCCACTACGACAGGGGCCCACTACGACAGGGGCCCACTACGACAGGGACCCTCTACGACAGGGACCCACTACGACAGGGGCCCACTACGACAGGGACCCACTACGACAGGGACCCACTAGGACAGGGACCCACTACGACAGGGACCCACTACGACAGGGACCCACTAGGACAGGGACCCACTAGGACAGGGGCCCACTAGGACAGGGGCCCACTAGGACAGGGACCAACTAGTACAGGGACCCACTACGACAGGGACCCACTACGACAGGGGCCCACTACGACAGGGGCCCACTACGACAGGGGCCCACTACGACAGGGGCCCACTACGACAGGGGCCCACTACGACAGGGGCCCACTAGGACAGGGACCCACTACGACAGGGACCCACTACGACAGGGGCCCACTACGACAGGGGCCCACTAGGACAGGGGCCCACTAGTACAGGGACCCACTAGGACAGGGACCCACTAGGATGAGGAACCACTTGGACAGGGGCCCACTGGTACAGGGACCCACTGGTACAGGGACCCACTGGCACAGGGAACCATTAGCACAGGGGCCCACTAGGACAGGGACCCACTACGACAGGGACCCACTACGACAGGGGCCCACTAGGACAGGGGCCCACTAGGACAGGGGCCCACTAGTACAGGGACCCACTGGCACAGGGAACCGTTAGCACAGGGGCCCACTAGGACAGGGACCCACTACGACAGGGACCCACTAGGACAGGGGCCCACTAGGACAGGGGCCCACTAGGACAGGGGCCCACTACGACAGGGACCCACTAGGACAGGGACCCACTAGGACAGGGACCCACTAGGACAGGGGCCCACTAGGACAGGGGCCCACTAGTACAGGGACCCACTAGGACAGGGGCCCACTAGGACAGGGGCCCACTAGTACAGGGACCCACTAGGACAGGGGCCCACTAGGACAGGGACCCACTGGCACAGGGAACCATTAGCACAGGGGCCCACTAGGACAGGGGCCCAGTTGACCTAGAGCCCCACGCCGCCACTGGTGGAGGGTGAGGCTGCTGGCAGGCCTCCACCAAAGGCCAATACTATCTTCTTTAAGGCGGTATTGACTGTGTTGGTGAGTGGGGGAGGAGAGGTGGTGAGTGGGGGAGGAGAGGTGGTGGTGAGTGGGGGAGGAGTGGTGGTGAGTGGGGGAGGAGTGGTGGTGGTGGTGAGTGGGGGAGGAGAGGTGGTGGTGAGTGGGGGAGGAGAGGTGGTGGTGAGTGGGGAAGGAGTGGTGGTGAGTGGGGGAGGAGAGGTGGTGGTGAGTGGGGAAGGAGTGGTGGTGAGTGGGGGAGGAGAGGTGATGGTGGTGAGTGGGGGAGGAGAGGTGATGGTGGTGAGTGGGGGAGGAGAGGTAGTGGTGAGTGGGGGAGGAGAGGTGGTGAGTGGGGGTGGAGTGGTGGTGGTGAGTGGGGGAGGAGAGGTGGTGGTGAGTGGGGGAGGAGAGGTAGTGGTGAGTGGGGGAGGAGAGGTGGTGAGTGGGGAAGGAGTGGTGGTGGTGGTGAGGGAGGAGAGGTGGTGAGTGGGGGAGGAGTGGTGGTGGTGGTGAGTGGGGGAGGAGAGGTGGTGGTGAGTGGGGGAGGAGAGGTGGTGGTGAGTGGGGAGGAGTGGTGGTGAGTGGGGGAGGAGAGGTGGTGGTGAGTGGGGAAGGAGTGGTGGTGAGTGGGGGTGGTGGTGAGTGGGGGAGGAGAGGTGATGGTGGTGAGTGGGGGAGGAGAGGTAGTGGTGAGTGGGGGAGGAGAGGTGGTGAGTGGGGGTGGAGTGGTGGTGGTGAGTGGGGGAGGAGAGGTGGTGGTGAGTGGGGGAGGAGAGGTAGTGGTGAGTGGGGGAGGAGAGGTGGTGAGTGGGGAAGGAGTGGTGGTGGTGGTGAGGGAGGAGAGGTGGTGAGTGGGGAAGGAGTGGTGGTGGTGGTATAGTAGTGGGCGAGGATTCTCACCCATTTCCGGAGTTGTTCCTCTGCTCTCTCTCTCTCACACACACACACACACACACACATACACCTACCTGAGGCTTTATCATCCCTGACTAATATCCCCCCACTCCACCTCCCCCCCACTCCACCTCCCCCCACTCTCCCAGAAGGTCATGCGTGTCTAAACATGAAACACAGCAACGGGAGAGAGTGTGTTAATCCTGAGACAGACACAACACACACAGAGAGGACGAGAAGAGGAAGAGGAGGAGGTGAGAGTGGGAAGGAAGAGGAGGAGGGAGGGGAAGAGGAAGAGGAGGAGGAGGTGAGAGTGGGAAGGAAGAGGAGGAGGAGGAGGGAGGGGAAGAGGAAAGAAGATGACTAAAGCTATGGTCTTGTGGGAAGAGGTAGAGAACTGAGAGAGAGAGAGAGAGAGAGAGAGAGAGAGAGAGAGAGAGAGAGAGAGAGAGAGAGAGAGAGAGAGAGAGAGCACAAAATTTCCTCACAAAATAATCACGTCATTACAAACTGACCCCCAACAGTGACCTGACCTGACCTAACATCTCCCATTCTTTACTATATATGACCTCTGACCTCCTATGACCTGTTGAAGACGATAGGGTTAAACTACAGTCCTCAAAAGGTTAAACCATAGTCCTCGAAGGGTTAAATCATCGTCCTCAAAGGGTTAAAATCATCGTCCTCAAAGGGATAAATCATCGTCCTCAAAGGGTTAAATCATCGTCCTCAAAGGGTTAAAATCATCGTCCTCAAAGGGTTAAATCATCGTCCTCAAAGGGTTAAATCATCGTCCTCAAAGGGTTAAATCATCGTCCTCAAAGGGTTAAATCATCGTCCTCAAAGGGTTAAATCATCGTCCTCAAGGGGTTAAATCATCGTCCTCAAGGGGTTATTCCGTTGACAAGATACCCAGACACACACATTACACACATACACACACACATACATACATACACACATACATACATACACACCCACACACACTACACCCTTGACCACCAGAGGGTCAAGACCTGTCAGGTACTGCTCCTGCTGTCCCCTTTGATCAATGTTCGGCCCAAGACCCTCTCCCCGACCCATCCTCACCACCGGGATATCAACATAATCAAAAGTGACAATTTCGTTTCGGAAAGAAGTGGGACCAGTGTTGAACAGAGTTTAAGCCAGTGAATTCAGCACTAGACAGTACCAGTGAAAGCCGTGACCCACTAGTGAGAGCCGTGACCCACCAGTGAGATAAGCCGTGACCCACCAGTGAGATAAGCCGTGACCCACCAGTGAGATAAGCCGTGACCCACCAGTGAGATAAGCCGTGACCCACCAGTGAGATAAGCCGTGACCCACCAGTGAGATAAGCCGTGACCCACCAGTGAGATAAGCCGTGACCCACCAGTGAGATAAGCCGTGACCCACCAGTGAGATAAGCCGTGACCCACCAGTGAGATAAGCCGTGACCCACCAGTGAGATAAGCCGTGACCCACCAGTGAGATAAGCCGTGACCCACCAGTGAGATAAGCCGTGACCCACCAGTGAGATAAGCACCCCTGGGAGCTAACCACCATCTTCTGACCAGGAGGAGCTAATCCGTCCACCCTGGGAACAACAGAGGGCCGGCCGGTTATGCACCTGACTACGGGATAACGGGTCCATGACAAAATCCCCTAGGACAAAACCCCCATCTCTACCGGACAAAACCCCCATCTCTACCGGACAAAACCCCCATCTCTACCGGACAAAACCCCCATCTCTACCGGACAAAACCCCCATCTCTACCGGACAAAACCCCCATCTCTACTGGACAAAACCCCCATCTCTACCGGACAAAACCCCCATCTCTACCGGACAAAACCCCCATCTCTACCGGACAAAACCCCCATCTCTACCGGACAAAACCCCCATCTCTACCGGACAAAACCCCCATCTCTACCGGACAAAACCCCCATCTCTACCGGACAAACCCCCATCTCTACCGGACAAAACCCCCATCTCTACCGGACAAAACCCCCATCTCTACCGGACAAAACCCCCATCTCTACCGGACAAAACCCCCATCTCTACCGGACAAAACCCCCATCTCTACCGGACAAAACCCCCATCTCTACCGGACAAAACCCCATCTCTACCGGACAAACCCCCATCTCTACCGGACAAAACCCCCATCTCTACCGGACAAAACCCCCATCTCTACCGGACAAACCCCCATCTCTACCGGACAAAACTCCCATCTCTACCGGACAAAACCCCCATCTCTACCGGACAAAACCCCCATCTCTACCGGACAAAACCCCCATCTCTACCGGACAAAACCCCCATCTCTACCGGACTAAACCCCCATCTCTACCGGACAAACCCCCATCTCTACCGGACAAACCCCCATCTCTACCGGACAAACCCCCATCTCTACCGGACAAACCCCCATCTCTACCGGACAAACCCCCATCTCTACCGGACAAAACCCCCATCTCTACCGGACAAAACCCCCATCTCTACCGGACTAAACCCCCATCTCTACCGGACAAACCCCCATCTCTACCGGACTAAACCCCCATCTCTACCGGACTAAACCCCCATCTCTACCGGACAAACCCCCATCTCTACCGGACAAACCCCCATCTCTACCGGACAAACCCCCATCTCTACCGGACAAACCCCCATCTCTAATGGAACTATAACTTAAAATTAAATGAAATTTGAATGAAAAATAGAAACGAGGTATCTAGCTTCCGACTGTATTCAAAGACTGATTAAGGAAAACTGAATTAGTGCACAAGTGAACAAGGCTTTTATACAGTTGGCTTCATCGCCCCACACGTCATTAAACAGACCTAAGAGACCAGAGAGTGTGAGGTCACGGGTCCCCTGAGGTCTCAACAAGTGAGGACAGTACATAAGAACATAAGAATGGTGGACACTACAGAGGGTCTATACTGGCCAGTCCCGTTTATACCCAACCCCTATTGCTCATATAACCATCCAACCTGTGTTTGAAGCTATCTAGCGTATTAGAGTTAATGATGATATTTGGTAACTTGTTCCACTCGTCCACTACTCTGTTACCAAACCAGTGTTGACCTATTTCACGCCTAAATGTTAAGATCTCATATCAAAGTGGATTTGTTAGAAAATTATTGAAAACTTTAAACAAATTCTGTTTTATTTTTTACTATGAGGGGTTTTGTCCGGTAGGGTTTTGTCCGGTAGGGTTTTGTCCGGTAGGGTTTTGTCCGGTAGGGTTTTGTCCGGTAGGGTTTTGTCCGGTAGGGTTTTGTCCGGTAGGGTTTTGTCCGGTAGGGTTTTGTCCGGTAGGGTTTTGTCCGGTAGGGTTTTGTCCGGTAGGGTTTTGTCCGGTAGGGTTTTGTCCGGTAGGGTTTTGTCCGGTAGGGTTTTCGTCCGGTAGGGTTTTGTCCGGTAGGGTTTTGTCCGGTAGGGTTTTGTCCGGTAGGGTTTTGTCCGGTAGGGTTTTCGTCCGGTAGGGTTTTGTCCGGTAGGGTTTTCGTCCGTATCCCGGGATAACACAACAGCACCGTGAGGCCCTTCATATCAACACCCGAGGACGAGTTACTACACCACGTGAGGCCCTTCATATCAACACCCGAGGACGAGTTACTACACCACGTGAACACCACACCACACAGTGTCCCCATGACCACGTGAGGTCCTTCATATCAACACCCGAGGACGAGTTACCACACCACGTGAGGTCCTTCATATCAACACCCGAGGACGAGTTACTACACCACGTGAACACCACACCACACAGTGTCCCCATGACCACGTGAGGTCCTTCATATCAACACCCGAGGACGAGTTACTACACCACGTGAACACCACACCACACAGTGTCCCCATGACCACGTGAGGCCCTTCATATCAACACCCGAGGACGAGTTACTACACCACGTGAACACCACACCACACAGTGTCCCCATGACCACGTGAGGTCCTTCATATCAACACCCGAGGACGAGTTACTACACCACGTGAACACCACACCACACAGTGTCCCCATGACCACGGAGGTCCTTCATATCAACACCCGAGGACGAGTTACTACACCACGTGAACACCACACCACACAGTGTCCCCATGACCACGTGAGGTCCTTCATATCAACACCCGAGGACGAGTTACTACACCACGTGAACACCACACCACACAGTGTCCCCATGACCACGTGAGGTCCTTCATATCAACACCCGAGGACGAGTTACTACACCACGTGAACACCACACCACACAGTGTCCCCATGACCACGTGAGGCCCTTCATATCAACACCCGAGGACGAGTTACTACACCACGTGAACACCACACCACACAGTGTCCCCATGACCACGTGAGGTCCTTCATATCAACACCCGAGGACGAGTTACTACACCACGTGAACACCACACCACACAGTGTCCCCATGACCACGTGAGGTCCTTCATATCAACACCCGAGGACGAGTTACTACACCACGTGAACACCACACCACACAGTGTCCCCATGACCACGGAGGTCCTTCATATCAACACCCGAGGACGAGTTACTACACCACGTGAACACCACACCACACAGTGTCCCCATGACCACGTGAGGTCCTTCATATCAACACCCGAGGACGAGTTACTACACCACGTGAACACCACACCACACAGTGTCCCCATGACCACGTGAGGTCCTTCATATCAACACCCGAGGACGAGTTACTACACCACGTGAACACCACACCACACAGTGTCCCCATGACCACGTGAGGCCCTTCATATCAACACCCGAGGACGAGTTACTACACCACGTGAACACCACACCACACAGTGTCCCCATGACCACGTGAGGTCCTTCATATCAACACCCGAGGACGAGTTACTACACCACGTGAACACCACACCACACAGTGTCCCCATGACCACGTGAGGTCCTTCATATCAACACCCGAGGACGAGTTACTACACCACGTGAACACCACACCACACAGTGTCCCCATGACCACGTGAGGTCCTTCATATCAACACCCGAGGACGAGTTACTACACCACGTGAACACCACACCACACAGTGTCCCCATGACCACGTGAGGTCCTTCATATCAACACCCGAGGACGAGTTACCACACCACGTGAACACCACACCACACAGTGTCCCCATGACCACGTGAGGTCCTTCATATCAACACCCGAGGACGAGTTACTACACCACGTGAACACCACACCACACAGTGTCCCCATGACCACGTGAGGTCCTTCATATCAACACCCGAGGACGAGTTACTACACCACGTGAACACCACACCACACAGTGTCCCCATGACCACGGAGGTCCTTCATATCAACACCCGAGGACGAGTTACTACACCACGTGAACACCACACCACCTGGTGTCTCCATGACCAGACCAGGCCCGGGCCATCAACTGTAAACTATTTGTTTGTTCAATCATTGTTCCTTCTTCTTTAGTAATGACAGCTTTTGTTAATCGACCCGCCCACCCCAGGTCTTTGTATGTAATAAGTCATTTTTGTCTACTGTATATTTTCAGCCTTCGGGCTGCCGACTGTTTCAATAAACCGTAAATTATTATCATTACACGCGGGAGGAGGTCCACTTAACACCGACTGTATCGTCTCGTGGCACCCAGCTGGTTCTTGCACCACCACACCGAGTGACGTCCATTTACGGCAGAATGAAGTAATCACGGTCTGCATTTCCGGCACCATAGGGAGGGACGGGGGATAGGAAAGGGTGGGGAGGGGTGGATAGGGGGTGGGGAGGGAGGGAGGATAGGAGGGGCGTGTGGGGGAGGGATGGAGGACAGGAGGGGCGTGTGGGGGATGGATGGAGGATAGGAAAGGGGGAGAGGGTAAGGTGTTGGTGTCTCACAGGAAGTCCCTCTCTCTCTCTTTCTCACACACACCTAACCTAACCTAACCTAACCCCAACCAAACCACAACATTAGCCTTGGTACTCATTGGAGGAGTCTTGTACTAGGGCTATGAGGCTCCTTTAGTGAGAGAATCCAAACTGTTACTACCATTCAATCACTCACCTGTGGCCCCCTCCCCCCGGTTAATTGACTCCCCCCCCCCCTCCGTCATTAAATATCATTATGTAATTAGTATATTTTCAACTCGTTATTAATATTATTATAGTCAACATCACTATTATCATCATTGTAGGTACTGTTATTTTTACACACACACACACACACACACACACAGACACAGACAGACAGACAGACACACACACACACACACTCAAACAATTACCTGGGCAAGAAACACGCCAATTAATTATTCTTCAACTATCTAACAACACCTCCTGCCAACAATAACACCACATTTAATTATCCTCCTTAATTAATTATACCTAAACTAATTATACTTCACCACTCGTTTAATCACCACTTAATTACCTTCCAATCAATAACAGGATTTTGCCCTTAAAGCACTGATAAATTACCTTTCCTTGCCGATCAGTAATTTAGGCCACAAAGGTAATTTTCACTTATAGGCCTAGTCTTGGAAAAATTTGGCCTAAAAGGGCTTGCAAAAGTAGGTCTATTATACAGCTTAGGCTTAAAACAACTTGCAAAACAAGGTCTATCAACTGCTTAGGCCTAAAAGGGCTTACAAAACTAGGTCTAATATACTGCTTAGGCCTAAAATTACTTACGAAATTAGGCCTAAAATACTGCTTACGCCTATTTAATTCACCATCCCCCCCCCCACACACACACACCATCTGTCCCTCATAACACCATCTGTGAGGGAGTTACTACAGCATCAGGTCCCTCATAACACCATCTGTGAGGGAATTACTACAGCATCAGGTCCCTCATAACACCATCTGTGAGGGAATTACTACACCACGTCAGGTCCCTCATAACACCATCTGTGAGGGAATTACTACACCACGTGAGGCCCCTCATAACACCATCTGTGAGGGAATTACTACAGCATCAGGTCCCTCATAACACCATCTGTGAGGGAATTACTACACCACGTGAGGCCCCTCATAACATCATCTGTGAGGGAACTACTACACCACGTGAGGCCCCTCATAACACCATCTGTGAGGGAATTACTACACCACGTGAGGCCCCTCATAACACCATCTGTGAGGGAGTTACTACACCACGTGAGGCCCCTCATAACACCATCTGTGAGGGAATTACTACACCACGTGAGGCCCCTCATAACATCATCTGTGAGGGAACTACTACACCACGTGAGACCCCTCATAACACCATCAGTGAGGGAATTACTACACCACGTCAGGTCCCTCACAACACCATCTGTGAGGGAGTTACTACAGCATCAGGTCCCTCATAACACCATCTGTGAGGGAGTTACTACACCACGTGAGGCCCCTCATAACACCATCTGTGAGGGAATTACTACACCACGTGAGGCCCCTCATAACACCATCTGTGAGGGAATTACTACACCACGTCAGGTCCCTCATAACACCATCTGTGAGGTAATTACTACACCACGTGAGGCCCCTCATAACACCATCTGTGAGGGAATTACTACACCACGTGAGGTCCCTCATAACACCATCTGTGAGGGAATTACTACACCACGTGAGGCCCCTCATAACATCATCTGTGAGGGAACTACTACACCACGTGAGACCCCTCATAACACCATCTGTGAGGGAGTTACTACAGCATCAGGTCCCTCATAACACCATCTGTGAGGGAATTACTACACCACGTGAGGCCCCTCATAACACCATCTGTGAGGGAGTTACTACACCACGTGAGGCCCCTCATAACACCATCTGTGAGGGAGTTACTACACCACGTGAGGCCCTCATAACACCATCTGTGAGGGAGTTACTACACCACGTGAGGCCCCTCATAACACCATCTGTGAGGGAGTTACTACACCACGTGAGGCCCCTCATAACACCATCTGTGAGGGAATTACTACACCACGTGAGGCCCCTCATAACACCATCTGTGAGGGAATTACTACACCACGTGAGGCCCCTCATAACACCATCTGTGAGGGAATTACTACACCACGTGAGGCCCCTCATAACACCATCTGTGAGGGAATTACTACACCACGTGAGGCCCCTCATAACACCATCTGTGAGGGAATTACTACACCACGTGAGGCCCCTCATAACACCATCTGTGAGGGAATTACTACACCACGTGAGGCCCCTCATAACACCATCTGTGAGGGAATTACTACACCACGTGAGGCCCCTCATAACACCATCTGTGAGGGAATTACTACACCACGTGAGGCCCCTCATAACACCATCTGAGGGAATTACTACACCACGTGAGGCCCCTCATAACACCATCTGTGAGGGAATTACTACACCACGTGAGGCCCCTCATAACACCATCTGTGAGGGAATTACTACACCACGTGAGACCCCTCATAACACCATCTGCGAGGGAATTACTACACCACGCCAGGTCCCTCATAACAACATCTGAGGGAACTACTACACCACGTGAGTTTCTCCTAACACCATCTGGGAGGGAGTTACTACACTACGTGTTCGCTGTTCAACACCTACATTATCTGTCTGTTCACTGTATGTTCCTTCACCTTTCTCTAATGAAGGCTTTTGTTAAACCACCAATGTATGTAATAAGTCATTTATGTCCAATGTATATTTTCAGCCTTCAGGCTGCAGAACTTTTTCAATAAACCGTCAATTATTATTATTATTTACACACCCACACCCCCCCCCCCACACACACACATCCACAGACAGACACACCCACACCCCCCACACACATCCACAGAGACACACCCACACACATCCACAGACAGACAGACACACCCACAGACAGACAGACACACCCACACACACCCCCCCACACATCCACAGACAGACAGACACACCCACACACATCCACAGACATACCCACACCCCCCCACACACATCCACAGACAGACACACACACCCCCCCACACCCACACCTCTGTTACGTGACCAATCCCTGGTGACCTTCATTCTTCAACCATAAGTGGCAGAGTCACCGCCTAGCTTACACCACTATCACCACCCGCTATACTACCACCACTATCACCACCCGCTACACTACCACCACTATCACCACCCGCTATACTACCACCACTATCACCACCCGCTATACCACCACCACCACCCGCTATACCACCACCACCACCCGCTATACTACCACCACTATCACCACCCGCTATACTACCACCACTATCACCACCCGCTATACTACCACCACTATCACCACCCGCTATACTACCACCACTATCACCACCCGCTATACCACCACCACTATCACCACCCGCTATACTGCCACCACTATCACCACCCGCTATACTGCCACCACTATCACCACGCGCTATACTACCACCACTATCACCACCCGCTATACTACCACCACTATCACCACCCGCTATACTACCACCACTATCACCACCCGCTATACTACCACCACTATCACCACCCGCTATACTACCACCACTATCACCACCCGCTATACTACCACCACTATCACCACCCGCTATACTATCACCACTATCACCACCCGCTATACTACCACCACTATCACCACCCGCTATACTACCACCACTATCACCACCCGCTATACTACCACCACCCGCTATACTACCACCACTATCACCATATCACACTAGACAGTCTTACCTTCTATCCATTCACCCATCCACCTAGCCATCTATCTATCCACCCATCCATCCACCTAGTCATCTATCTATCCACCTAGCCATCTATCCATCCACCTAGCCATCTATCTATCCACCTAGCCATCTATCTATCCATCCACCTAGCCATCTATCCATCCATCCATCCACCTAGTCATCTATCTATCCACCTAGCCATCTATCCATCCACCTAGCCATCTATCCATCCATCCAGCCACCTAGTCATCTATCTATCCACCTAGCCATCTATCCATCCACCTAGCCATCTATCTATCCACCTAGCCATCTATCTATCCACCCATCCACCTAGCCATCCATCTATCCACCTAGCCATCTATCTATCCACCCATCCACCTAGCCATCCATCTATCCACCTAGCCATCTATCTATCCACCCATCCACCTAGTCATCTATCTATCCACCTAGCCATCTATCCATCCACCCACCTAGCCATCCATCTATCCACCTGGCCATCTATCTATCCACCCATCCACCTATCCATCCATCCATCCACCTCGTCATCTATCTATCCACCTAGCCATCTATCCATCCACCTAGCCATCTATCTATCCACCTGACCATCTATCTATCCATCTATCCACCTGGCCATCTATCTATCCACCCACCCATCCATCCGTCCCCAGTCACAGGGGTTAAGTGCGCTTGAGGACCCTTGAGAAACCTAACCTAACCTAACCCAACCCAACCTAACCCAACCCAACCCAACCTAACCTAAACACATTGTACACACGGTATCTTGGCCCCTTGATATTATCACTCATACATACACACACATGGAACTACCTCCCACACACACACATACACACATGGAACTACCTCACACACACATGGACCTACCTCCCACACACACACATACATACACACATGGACCTACCTCCCACACACACACACACATATACACATTATTAATCTCTTATCTGCCAATTGTTCCACAGCCCCGCCCCCTAACACACACACACCCCCTCGCAGCTGGTAAAGGTTTATCTTTCCTTGAATAAATTCTTGGTGTCAAGGATTATCGGATGTTCTAACACGAAACTGATGACGATACGACTACTACTACTACTACTACTACTACTACTACTACTAATAATAATAATAATAATAATACTAACAACAGTAATAATAAGAATGATAATAATAATAACAATAATAATAGTAATAACAATAACAACAACTCCAATAATAATAATAATAATAATAATAATAATAATAACAACAACAACAATAATAACAATAACAATCAATGATATGATAAAAATAACAATAACGCCAACAGGAAAACTACGCAATCACCTGAAGATTAACCACCCCAACCTATCCCAATATCTATCTACCCATTTATCCACTAGGGTGTCGAATCTTCAGGTGTTCTAATGGTTACAAGACAACTAATCCCCCCCGCCCTGTTTTTAGACAGATTATCCGCTGATGGTAGGATTAACTAACTAGGATTAACTTGGATTAACTCGGATTAAGTGGGATTTATGGGACAGTCATTTGACACACAGTTTGTGAATTATTCTGGGCTGTTTTAATTTGCTGTGAGAGAGAGAGAGAGAGAGAGAGAGAGAGAGAGAGAGAGAGAGAGAGAGAGGTAACCCAGCTGGCTCTAGGGTAAACAAGAGGCCTGCTCAATTTCCCATGCTAAGCCTCCCACCTGTTGAGCCAACATCTGTTGCACCACTACCATCACCTGTTGAGCCACCATCTGTTGCACCACTACCACCACCTGTTGCACCACTACCACCACCTGTTGAACCACTACCACCACCTGTTGAACCACTACCATCACCTGTTGCACCACTACCATCACCTGTTGAGCCACCATCTGTTGCACCACTACCACCACCACCTGTTGAACCACTACCACCACCACCTGTTGAACCACTACCACCACCTGTTGCACCACTACCACCACCTGTTGAACCACTACCATCACCTGTTGAACCACTACCACCATCTGTTGAACCACTACCACCATCTGTTGAACCACTACCACCACCTGTTGAATCACTACCACCACCTGTTGAACCACTACCACCAACTGTTGAACCACTACCACCATCTGTTGCACCACTACCACCACCTGTTGCACCACTACCACCACCTGATGAACCAATACCACCACCTGTTGAACCACTACCACCACCTGTTGAACCACTACCATCACCTGTTGCACCACTACCACCACCACCTGTTGAACCACTACCACCACCTGTTGCACCACTACCACCAGCTGTTGCACCACTACCACCATCTGTTGCACCACTACCACCACCTGTTGAACCACTACCACCAACTGTTGAACCACTACCACCACCTGTTGAACCACTACCACCACCTGTTGCATCACTACCACCACCTGTTGAACCACTACCACCACCTGTTGAACCACTACCACCACCTGTTGAACCACTACCACCACCTGTTGCACCACTACCATCACCTGTTGCACCACTACCACCAACTGTTGAACCACTACCACCACCTGTTGAACCACTACCACCACCTGTTGAACCACTACCACCAACTGTTGAACCACTACCACCAACTGTTGAACCACTACCACCACCTGTTGAACCACTACCACCACCACCTGTTGCACCACTACCACCACCTGGTGAACCACTACCACCATCTGTTGCACCACTACCACCACCACCTGTTGAACCACTACCACCACCTGTTGAACCACTACCACCACCTGTTGAACCACTACCACCACCTGTTGAGGCACCATCTGTTGCACTACTACCACCACCTGTTGCACCACTACCACCACCTGTTGAACCACTACCACCACCTGTTGAACCACTATCACCACCTGTTGAACCACTACCACCACCTGTTGAACCACTACCACCACCACCTGTTGCACCACTACCACCACCACCTGTTGCACCACTACCACCACCTGTTGAACCACTACCTGTTGAACCACTACCACCACCTGTTGCACCACTACCACCACCTGTTGAACCACTACCACCACCTGTTGAACCACTACCACCACCTGTTGCACCACTACCACCACCTGTTGAACCACTACCACCACCAAGCTTATTTCACCTGGAGATTAACCCAAAAAAGCTTGAGAGAGAGAGAGAGAGAGAGAGAGAGAGAGAGAGAGAGAGAGAGAGAGCCCCTCCCATGTCTCAGCCCTGGAGGAAACAAGAGTAATAATGGCAGGAAACACCACAACGGACACTAACCGACCAGTCAAGATTAACTCCTAGTATAATCACTCGTATATCCTGTCACCTTACCTAACCTAACCGAACTTAACCTAACCAAAATCTTACCCAACCAAAACCTTCCCTAATCTAACCTAACCAAAACTTAATCTAACCTAACCAAAACTTAACCTAACCCAACCAAAACCTTTATAGACCAAAAAAATAAATAAATCCTGGTGTGTGTGAGTGGGTGTATGTATGTGTGCGTGTGTACACTAAAAAAATACCATGACCAAATGGTAGGTGACCTTTCCAAGTGTCAAGGTCACCACTCAACCAAGGTCACCACTCACTCAAGGTCACCACTCAACCAAGGTCACCACTCACTCAAGGTCACCACTCAACCAAGGTCACCAATCACCCAAGGTCACCAACTTTGACCCAGATCCTCACTTAATTGGCTCAAACACACACACATAATTGACTCTTTATCATTGTTTGTATACCTGTACTGTCTAGGTACATTGTTTGTATACCTGTACTGTCTAGGTACATTGTTTGTATACCTGTACTGTCTAGGTACATTGTTTGTATACCTGTACTGTCTAGGTACATTGTTTGTATACCTGTACTGTCTAGGTACATTGTTTGTATACCTGCACTGTCTAGGTACATTGTTTGTATACCTACACTGTCTAGGTACATTGTATAACTGAATTATTTATACACATATTTATATACATGCTAAACTGTATACCTGCATCACCTCTATAAATACTCTACTATGCATGCATTACCTATATACAAGCTAAATCATTCTCAACACGCATCACGATCTTACTACCTGCCTAGCTATCAGAATGACACCACACACACACACGCTACCATATCACTGAAAGAACTCAAAGTGATTTAAATGCCTCCTAATTGGTGCTAAGTTAACAAGGGTAGATCAGGGTAAGTCAGAGGTGTAAGAGAGCCCTTGTGTATATCCCCATGATTCCAATATGACCAAACACAATGAGGAATACAGGACTGATAATTCCTTTCAGTAACAAACAAACAAAAATACACAATAGCTAATATGTGAACATTTATAAACACAAAAATAAATGTAAATAAACAGAAAATAATATTAATCATTTACTAAATAAAACAAAATAAGAAATGTATTTGTTTTTTGTTCGGTTAAAGCATTGAGGATCACCTGAAGATTTTCCCTCGTCTATTTCACCTGAGTAGTCCCGTGTGTGTGTGTGTGTGTGTGTGTGTGTGTGTGTGTGTGTGTGCAACTTAAAACCTTCCTTGATGCCAAAAAATATATAATTTGAAGGGCCCAACTGAGTCTAATTAACATATACTTATACTGTACTGTATTTTACTTAATTCCTCCAGTACCTCAAAATTAGTCTTTTAATTACATTCATATCTACTAATCACTTTACACTTACAATACTAATATTTCTTGGGACTCTTTCATTATTCTTCAAAAATATTCGTTGGTTATAGATCAGCAAATGTATTTTTTCATCTAATATTATACAATGGCCAAAAAAAACCCAGTTTCCTTCAGTGAAAAAATAACTGTATTGTAGTGTATATTTTAAAACTAAATTACTGAAAATTTTACACATTGTCAATACTACTCCTCCATAGACCTAACAGAGAGAGAGAGCGAGAGAGAGCGAGAGAGAGTACAAATCAACACAACGAAAAAAACCAACCCAAGAAAGTTATTTATCATTCTGGGGGGGCTAAGTTTCAGGTGATATAAGCTGAGGGGGTATTATCTCATAAAATAAGCTCAGGGGCTAATCTTCAAGTGATCCAATATGTATATGCTCTGTGTGCGTGTGTTAAAATACCTTAAACTTTGGCAATTTATAAGTTAAAATTAAGGTTACAGTATTAACCAAAACTCTATTTACACTACCACATTCATATTTTACACAATTAAAACACTGTAATGTACTATAATTAAACTAAATTACAATATATACTGTACTGTCATCTCAATGTTCAAAATACTGTACTGTATTATACTGTACTGCCAATACAGTATATACACCAATACTGTACCATTCTCTAATGTACCGTATTAAGCTGTAACTCTTTCAAACTATTTTCTGTCTCAATAAACTGTTTCAATATCTATCCCAAGAATACAAAAATAATGAAAGTAGAGTGATAATGAAATACGTACTTAAATAAATAAATAAATTCCTAGCATGGGCTGACTACAGTCGTGTATTTTCGAAGGTGTCTGTTTAGCTAGATAGTGACCTAGACCTCCCACACACACACACTATTTCTCACTGAGCTATGTATGTCATAATATTTTGAGGACGACGAATAATTAATAATGAAAAATAATACAAATGAAAGAAAAGAAATAATAATTATGATCCATTCTTTGTACAGTACCCTAATTACACAGTATTGTATCCTGGCTGTGTAAAACTAATTTCCCAGTAAAAAAATATATAACAATAAATAAATAAAATAAATCACCCACTCCCAAATAACAGTCAATTACTCTCAACAAAAATTTATTCTAAAAAAACACAAATCATTAATCAAAATTTACTCAAATAATTACAGTACAGGTGTCATTGATTATATGCAATGCTGGCTACCTGTACTATACACAGTCCACGTTACTGATCACAATATAATAATTTTTAGAACAAATTCAATGCCAGAATATCTACATAAATTTTGAGATCACCTGAAGATTAACCATCCCAGGTTATTTCACGTGAAGATTAGACACCCCAGGTTATTTCATGTCAAGAATAACCAACGGTATATTAATCAGGTTTAGACTCGGGTATAACTTGTTTTCTTCTTCGCTTCCACTAGATCAGTAAAAATTCCAGGTTTTTATTTGGTTATTGACTGCGGCAAGATTTTAGGTTAGTTTAGGTTAGGTAGGTTTGGTTAGGTTGGTAATTCAGAGTTGATAGTGGTTAGGGTTAGGTTAGGTTTAGGTTAGGATTCGACAGTGATTTGGAAGTTGAATTCTCATAACAAAATGAAGCCACAGCGAATAAACGAATATTTACCAAATCGCGTCCGAGCATATACCATACGACATAACAAAAAATTTATGGCAACACCTTTCTTGACATGACAAAATTTAATGGCAACCTATTTCTTAACCTAAAATTTTACCTTCAATTCAGATACAATAACAATAAATAAATCAGTTGCAATAAATCAACTCAAACTGATAAAGTATACTGTAACCTAAACAATTACCTAATAAGTGTGAATTATTGTAAGTTGAATCTAGATAACCTTTACAATGTATATATACTGTACCGGGTATATATAAACTAATATATTATCCTCAGGTGTGTAAATTAATTAGAATCTAAAGTCGCTAATTTACAAATATATATACCGGTATAAAGTTTAGAATTTTTACCTTATATATGTGAATTATTTTGAATCTATTTTTTTTTAACATTTTCTATTTTATGAGGTATTGTATTGTACTTCACCAGGGCAGTGTGTTATGTACAGTAGTGACAAGTGTACGGCACATTATCATAACGCGTGTGATTGTACATCGTCTAAAAAAAACACCAATTCACGTTTGTCAATAAGTTGTAAATGTCGTATTAACGGAAGAGTGAGTAAAAATCATAAATCGCATCCGAGTTGGTTTACGTCCTGTGTAAGGTGTCTCATAGGCCCCCATACCAGAGAAATATTACCGTTCTCCTGTTTCCTTTTCTGCGTGAAGGTATAGAGTAAAGAGTCGGTTTGTTATTCACGTACAGTGCCAGAATCTACGCACCGATCCCTTGCGAGAGAATTTGATTGACAAAACACTCGTTATTTTTCAACAAAACCCCAAATTTATGGTGATTCTACACGACACTACACCAACCCCTACCTTATTTCACCTGAAGATTAACCACCCTAACACTATTTGGGATTAGGTTAGGTTAGGTTAGGTTAGAGTGTTTAACAATATTTATCGAAGGTGTGAAAAGGTAAATAGATTCCTGTGCTCCAGTCCTGCTCGAACACCTTGAGTATGATGACTTAACCCCTTGGTTACAATGACTTAATCCCCTGCATATATCATTATCATACACAATGGATTAGCCAAGTCATCATACTCAAGGGATTAAGCACAGGATGGTAATGACCCACTTGCCAATACACAAACTCATGACCCCCCCCCCCCTCCCTCATTTCCTTCCTGGATATCCAATGGTAAAATAAAAAACACATTAACCTAACCTAACCTAACCTTCCACAATCATTCAAAACATTTAATCAGCTCAACAACTATAATCAGGTGTTGGGGCATAAAGTGAGATAATTAATTTCCTGGAATAAAAATTAATAAAAAAAAAAAATCCACAAAACAACAACAAAGATTCTTAAAAATTAATTAAAAAAAATCGTGGAGCTCGGAGGTTCATTTATCTCATTTCCTGTAAGACATCGACTACCGGTATTCGATTTATCGCTGATCTAATCATCTCTGGCCATTGTTTTAAAGTCACATATGAGGGAGTGAGTACAGTATGCCTGTGTATCTATGTATAATTACCTAGTTTACTGTAATGATTGACTATAAACGTACATGACACTGTAAACGTACATGACACTAAACATACACAACATTTTACACATACATGACACTATAAACATACATGACACTATAAACGTACACAACAACCATTAAACTGTACAGGATCCTACCAGATTAAATGCACAATCAGTGAAGTGCCATACTTAAAAAAATTTCTGAGCTTTGCTTATTTGAGTTAAGCTGAGATAAGCTGGGTCCTCATAAATTAATTTAGGATCACCTGAATATTACCCTCCCAGCTTATTTCACTTTAATAGTAATTACATATTGCTTACTTAACCTAACCAACTTAACCTAACCTAAACTTAACATAACCCAACCTTAACCTAACCTAACCAAGCTCCCCACCACCCTAGCTAATTTCACCTAACCTATTGCAAAACTTAACCTAACCTGTTACTAAATTAACCCATTACTAACCTAACCTAATTTATTGCAACTTAAACTAACTTAATCTAACATTATTGCAAACTTAACCTACCTAACCTATTGATAACCTAACCTAACCATCCTGTGAAATAAGCTTCATGGGGGGGGGGGGGCTAATCCTCAGGTGATAGCATACAAATTCCACAATAAGCAATTCAACTTATCACCAACGTCTATATATATAATGATAAGCAATGGGTTTAAAGTCCACATAAATTCAAATACAGAAATAAATTTGAATTCCTTAGTTTTCTTTATTTATATTTAATTTGAAATATTAATGTGATATACAGACTATCTTTTGTGGTAGACTGTAGAAGTGAATTATGGGGAACTGTATCCTAATAAAATATTGGTAAAAAATAAGAAATCAAATCTATGAACATTAAAATACAATACTGTACTTATTTCCTCTATGTAACTTATTTAAATTCAGCTGATTATACTAGTTTTAATGTCCGTGTATTTAAATAGCATAATAAAATTCAAGAAAACATTGTATTTTAGCACAGGTTAAACATCAATTAAAATTAAAAATCATGGACTGTGTTGTATTACTTTTTTATAATTCACTAATTTAATTTATTACCAATTTATTCTTTTAATCAGCTTATGTGGACGTAGTGTAATAATTTGTTTTCCTAAGACCCAAAATGACAAACTAATTTATAGATATTAATAACGAGTAAATATTTGTACAATTTATATAAGTGTGTTTCTTTTCATCTCAAACTTTTAATACATTTCCTTTAATTTAAAATCGAAGCCTTGGTAAGAAGTGAGGTGTATGGTAGTGTAATGTGAGAGGGTGTAGTTATGGTGGGTATTAGGGCAGACAGGTGTACAGTAGTGGGTATAGACAGTTACTTCCTACACCCGCAGGTAAGGACAGGTAAGGTAGGCCCCTCCTTCCTCACACAGCCCGGCGGGGAAGTCCTTCATTGATCTCCCCTATAAAGGTCGTCAAGCCACACCTCCCCACTGGCCGTGTTATATCCCTGGCTCTAAACCTCCGTGAAAAATTCCTGTGTAGTCATTTGTTGCTTCCTGTTAGCACGACACCGCTGCAATGTTGATGAACTCAGCCCTGGACCGCCCACCTCACCCCATGCCGCCCTCCACCGCCCTCTCCTCCCCGGATCTCACCGTATACCGGACTATTTTTATAATATATGGTACTGGGAGCCACAACCAACAACATGCAAACGAGTAGTTGAGTACATACCTGAATATAAACATGACCGTGATCGGCCATCTTGGAAGATGCACCACGGACTGAATATTAGCTCATAACTTGAGAAGTACACCACTGAGGATAATTACCACGATGCTCACACCATCTATATCACATTAAGCATGTATCTAGTGCCTTTACATCTCACATTCACTCATAATCAACTCATAATAGAAAGAATAGACAGCACATCTTAAGCTGTGACGACCAGCACTGTAGGGGTATCCCAACTGCGACAGGTTGAGTTGACCAATCACACCTCGGGATTCAGGAGGGTTGGGGAGGCCAGTCCGGGATGCTACGAGGAACTGGGTTGGTCTTCCTCCACCTGGCCACAAAGAACGGGAACCTGCCTCGTTTTCCCTCACCTCCCCGCCCAGACACTGAATTTATCAACAGGGACTCAAATAAACACGACACCTCGCCCACCTCCCATAGCTACACCGCCAATATTTCATAATCTCCCCGCCGTCTCGTGCCACCCTACAGGAGGACTCCATGACACGTATTTACAGCGTGTTGGTACCGGCGAATATCAATGGGGTCAGTAGGAGAGGTCATGGGCACGGGCGGAGTGAGGAACAGACGAGCCACCCTAACTTTCTACCCTGGGGCGGTCAGGCACATCTACACCTCTTTCACTCGCTTGAGAAAATAAACTTGAACTTGACACACCTAATAAACTACACCATCGTCTTGCTCATTGTAACATTATCCTAAGTGGCGAGCCTCCATAAGTGAACGAAAAACAAGGAAGTAGATATTCACATTGTTGCTGGACATGTGTGTGTGTGTGTCTGTCTGTGTGTGGGAGGTAGAGAAGCAATAGATATGTTGTACCCGGCTTTATTCTGGAACCTAACCTAACCCACCACGCCCGGCTTTACTGAATGAAAGACTGTTCCTGCGTTGTTCTGATGCCGTTTTAAAGGGAGAAATACCAAAGAAAATATTTATGTGTACGTTTATATGTATATCCAAAGTATATATTTAAGTAACGAACGTCTACTTAAACTTTTATAAGTACATAAATGTATTTGTCATTACTTTATTTCGTTTTAAAGGGAAAGGCTTAAGTGAGAATGTGCGTAGATGCTTGTATATGTCGTATCTACAGCACCAAAACAAACCACGTCTACGGGACAGTAACTACATAAACACTTAGCATAGTTCTACATAGTCTCACTCACTCACTCCATCTATCTATCTATATATCTATCTATCTATCTGGCGCCATATGATTGAAGTGTAAGCAGAGAGAGAGAGAGAGAGAGAGATAATCCCAGTGATGTGTTTTTCGATATCAAATTTTGTCTTTATATAATGAATTGGTAATGTGGTTTTAGACGCACACACACACAGACCAACACACCCACACATACAAATCCTCATGTGCACAACTTGTATTTAAAGTGAAGCCACATAAACACACACACAAGAGAGAGTGTGTGTGTGTGTGTGTGTGTGTGTGTGTCCGTCTGGGGGTGTGTGTGTGTGGGGGGGGGGGAACAGTGGCACATAAGTCAATGAGGTAAGGAGTTGCTAGCATTATCTAACCAAACAAACCTAACCTAACCTAATCTAACCTAACCTAACAAACCTAACCTAACCTAACCTAATCTAACCTAACCAAACAAACCTAACCTAACCTAATCTTGAATTTTAACTTAAATCAGTTAGTTTAGGATATTCTCACGTCTTTCGTTATAATATTGCCTCAGGATATGAATCGTTGAGTATCTGGATTTGGATTTAAACTAGAATAACGAACGGGATGTGTACTTACTATACGAACACAGAACAAATACGATCGACTAATGATCAACGTAATGTAGCTATTGCAATTTTGTTTAGTAACTGGTGATAAGTGAAGGTATCTAGTTAAGGTAGAGTCTCGGTGTTCAGTGAAGGTATCTAGTTAAGGTAGAGTCTCGGTGTTCAGTGAAGGTATCTAGTTAAGGTAGAGTCTCAGTGTTAAGTGAAGGTATCTAGTTAAGGTAGAGTCTCAGTGTTAAGTGAAGGTATCTAGTTAAGGTAGAGTCTCAGTGTTCAGTGAAGGTATCTAGTTAAGGTAGAGTCTCAGTGTTCAGTGAAGGTATCTAGTTAAGGTAGAGTCTCAGTGTTCAGTGAAGGTATCTAGTTAAGGTAGAGTCTCAGTGTTAAGTGAAGGTATCTAGTTAAGGTAGAGTCTCAGTGTTAAGTGAAGGTATCTAGTTAAGGTAGAGTCTCAGTGTTAAGTGAAGGTATCTAGTTAAGGTAGAGTCTCAGTGTTAAGTGAAGGTATCTAGTTAAGGTAGAGTCTCAGTGTTAAGTGAAGGTATCTAGTTAAGGTAGAGTCTCAGTGTTAAGTGAAGGTATCTAGTTAAGGTAGAGTCTCAGTGTTCAGTGAAGGTATCTAGTTAAGGTAGAGTCTCAGTGTTAAGTGAAGGTATCTAGTTAGGTAGAGTCTCAGTGTTAAGTGAAGGTATCTAGTTAAGGTAGAGTCTCAGTGTTAAGTGAAGGTATCTAGTTAAGGTAGAGTCTCAGTGTTCAGTGAAGGTATCTAGTTAAGGTAGAGTCTCAGTGTTAAGTGAAGGTATCTAGTTAAGGTAGAGTCTCAGTGTTCAGTGAAGGTATCTAGTTAAGGTAGAGTCTCAGTGTTAAGTGAAGGTATCTAGTTAAGGCAGAGTCTCAGTGTTAAGTGAAGGTATCTAGTTAAGGTAGAGTCTCAGTGTTAAGTGAAGGTATCTAGTTAAGGTAGAGTCTCAGTGTTCAGTGAAGGTATCTAGTTAAGGTAGAGTCTCAGTGTTAAGTGAAGGTATATAATTAAGGTAGAGTCTCAGTGTTAAGTGAAGGTATATAATTAAGGAAGAGTCTCAGTGTTCAGTAATCCCAGCGGCCTACTCCTCCTCAGCAAGTGTGCTTCACACAACATCATTATTTCCAATACCCTGTTTAGGCAGGTCGACAAGTTCAAGGGTTCGTGGCAACACCCACGATCCAAACACTGGCATCTCATTGACTACATCATTGTCAGAGAAAGAGATCGCTGAGATGTCCTCATCACCAGAGCCATGCGTGGCTCCGACCACTGCGACACTGATCATCGGCTCGTCAGAGCCACGTTCTCACTTCACGTCGCCTCAAAACGGCGTAGGCAGCAAGACTCTAGAAGAGGTTTTAATACTAAGCGTCTGGAGGATCCTGCGGTAGCAATGCTTTCAGAGAGCAGCTCGAACACGGGCTGATAAACAACCCGACAACAAACAACTCAAATCCCAGTGTCTAATGGGGTATTGTCAACACTGTTAAGACAAAAACCTGCAGAGACCCTCGGCCAGACCTAAAGAATACACCAGGATTAGTTTGACGAAAATGACTTGGAAATCAATGTACTCGTCGAAGATAAATGTGCTGCCTTAACTGACCCTCAGAACAACACTCAGTCTCGGACCAAAACTGATACCTTCCGCAAGAAGAAAGCGGCGGCCCAGTGGGAACTTCGCAATCTAAAGAACGACTGGTTTAAAAATAAGCATGTGAAACCCAAAAACTTGCAGATCAGCACAAGATGTGCAATTGTTTTAATTCTACTACAACATTTTATGGGCCAATCACTCATGGCGCGACCCCCCCCCCCCCCCCCCCGCCCTGCCGCTCATCCGAAGGTAACTCCCAAATAAAAGACGATGAAGGTCTCGGAGACCTTCAGCGCTGGAAAGAGCACTACCATTCGGTGCTCAACCGAAACACCGATGTGAATGTCCTGACTACCCAGCAGGTCCCTCAGCATCTAGAGCTGACCCACCTCAGCTGTCCTCCATCCCTGGATGAGGTAGCTACTGCCATCAAACAGATGAAAAATAAAAAAGCCTCAGAGCCTGATGGAATCCCAGCCGAGGTGTATAAAGCAGGAGAACTTCTGCTAACCTGCCGTCTCCACTGTCTCCTGGAGAATATATGGGAAAAGGAGGAAATCTCCCAAGCTCTTAAAGATGCCTCCATTATCAATATCTATAAGAACAAGGGAGACCGGTCAGACTGTGGCAACTACTGTGGGGTCTCGCTGCTGTCCGTAGGAGCCCGAGTCCTCCTAAACAGACTTCTTCCTGAGGTGGAAAACTTCCTCCCAGAATCTCAATGTGGCTTTAGACCATCACCTGGCACCACTGACATGATCTTTGCTGCCTGCCAGATACAGGAAAAGTGCAGAGAACAGTTTCATGACCTGTACATGTCCTTGCTCGACCTAACCAAGACCTTCGACTCAGTCAACATGGAAGCCCTCTGGCGGATCCTCAGCCGTTTTGGCTGCCCACCAAAATTCATCGCAATTATGAGACAACTCCACGATGGCATGAACGGCAGTGTCCTATACAATGGCACCCAGTCTGAGTTTCTCCCCATCCAAACGGGGTTTTAACAAGGGTGTGTACTGGCACCAACTCTATTGTCCATTTTCTTGGCTGCCTTCCTTACTCGTGCCAGTGTCAATTTAGCTGCGGGGTGAACATCCAGTACCGGGTGAAGGGTTTTTTCAACATCAGACGACTCCAGGCAGGAACAAAGGTGTCGGCAGCTTTCATTGCTGAACTTCAGTATGCAGACGACCTCACCCTTGTCGCTTACACTGAATGCGACCTATAATATATGCCAGTATTCTCGCCGACACCAACTATATGAGCATCGAGGCTACCATTATCCATGAACAGCTACGCTGGACTGGCCATGTTACCCCCATGGACGACTGTAGACTGCCAGAGCAGCTACTTTACAGTCATCTAACGAATAGTAAACGTAACGCTGGCGGGCAACTGAGAAGGTATAAGGATAGTTTTAAGACAAACCTGAAAAAGGTGCCAAATCGACCCCCTCACCCGGGAGACGATTACTCCACACCGTAACGCTTGGAGGAGCACCACACGAGAAGGTGTCAATACTTTCGAGTTAGCCCGACTTCATAACGAGGCAGACAAACGCCAACGCCGGAAAGATGCTGCCGAAACCCCTCCCTCACTAGATGTAGCCCTCCACATGTGCAACATCTGTGGAAGACCCTGCCGGTCCTATCAAAGGTGACATCCCTAATAACTCATATCATTGTCTTATCGCTGTATGATCGTCATACTCGTTTCCTAGTAACAGCAAAGTAGTAGTAGTAGTAGTAGTAGTAGTAGTAGTAGTAGTAGTAGTAGTAGTAGTGTGTGTGTGTGTGTGTGTACCAGAACGCCAGCTCCGTTTAAATCGTACAGTGCCAGGGCCTCGGTCGTGAGGGGGCAGCCACTGTGGGAGGTCCTGGTGACGGGGGGACTGTCCTCCCGTCAGCCAGTTTGAGGCTCACTAGACGGGCCACACCAAACACTCCACGTCCTAACTACTGTACAGTGTTTCGGGTGCAGGCAACCTTGAAACCAAAATTTCCCGGGAAATTATTGCTTCCAGTAATTTGCCTACAATTGATGTTAGACTGATTGGGCGGTAGTTAGAGGATAGTGATCTATCCCCCTTCTTGAAAATCGGTATTACATTCGCTGTCCTCCAGGAATCTGGCACTTCACCCGTTTCTAAGGACATGTTAAACAACTTTGCTAAGGGCATACTAAGCTCTTCCTTACATTCCTTTAATACTCTGGCAAATATCTCATCGGGACCTGGTGACTTATTGGGCTTCAGTTTGTCTCTTTGCTTACTAACATCGTTATTAGTCACTACTATCTCGCTTAATATATTTTCTTCACTATCTCTGTATAGAGTCGGTGCCTCGGGTATCATGTTTAAATTTTCGGTGGTGAAAACTGTTGAAAAATATCTGCTCAGATTATTGCTCATAAGTTCAGTAGTAGTAGTAGTGGTGGTGGGCGGCAACACAGGAATAAGCCGCGCCATCACAAAGCTAAGACTCTCTCATTCATTCTAAATTTAGTTCAGTCTGTGGCGCCGACAAGTTCATTTCACCTCTCACCCGGGCGCATGCCGCTCTACGCCCCTCTTGCCCGGAGCGTCAATGTTTACCTTTCTCGTGCGCGCCAAATTTTGAGTCGGTTGTGACGCGTTAATATCCTTTCGTAATCTGGGTCTTATTTTCGTTGTTGTATGCAAGTGTAGATTTTGGTATGTAATAAATGTACAATTATTTCCTTGTTGTTGTGGTATTATTATTATTATTATTACTATTATTATTATTATTATTATTATTATTATTATTATTATTATTATTATATTATTATTGTTATTATTATTAGTATTATTATTGTTATTATTATTACTACTCCTATTGCTACTACTACTATTACAACAACTACCACTCCTACTTTTTTTAACGTGGCCTCCAGCCTCCCCCAATAGCCACACCTTCGCCACCATTTTATTACCTTAATATTAAATATCCTAATACATAAGTAACTATCCCAGCTGTGTTGAGCCGCAGATCTATGAGGCATTCAGTGACTGTTGCCTCATAGTCAATATCTGCAACTGTTGTCGGCTTTGGGGCCGAAGCTCTCGTTCCCCTGAGGCAGAGCAAAGCCGACCTAAGGAGAGAGAAGGACAGTCGACATCTCATCCAGGCTGTAACATAACTTGTGGGCTGCTGCTTCTGTTCGGAGATCACCTCCGCGAGTCTGGCGTAGAAACATCTTGCACTCAAGGTGTTAAGTCATTGTACTCAGGTCTAAGTCATCGTACTCATGAGGTTAAGTCATCGTACTCAAGGTCATCGCACTCAGGAGTAAAGATTAATAGTACTCAGGAGATTAAGTAAAAGTACTCAAGGTGTTAAATCACCGCACTCAAGGGGTTAAGTCATCATACTCAAGGGGTTAAGTCATCATACTCTAGGGGTTTAGTCATCATACTCAAAGGTTAAGTCATCTTACTCAAGGGGTTAAGTCATCATACTCAAGGGGTTAAGTCATCATACTCAAGGGATTAAGTCATCATACTCAAGGGGTTAAGTCATCATACTCAAGGGGTTAAGTCATCATACCCAAGGGGTTAAGTCATCATACTCAAAGGGCTAAGTCATCTTACTCAAGGGGTTAAGTCATCATACTCAAGGGGTTAAGTCATCATACTCAAGGGGTTAAGTCATCATACTCTAGGGGTTAAATCATCATACTCTAGGGGTTAAGTCATCATACTCAAAGGGTTAAGTCATACTCAAGGGGTTAAGTCATCATACTCAAGGGGTTAAGTCATCATACTCAAGGGGTTAAGTCATACTCAAGGGGTTAAGTCATCATACTCAAGGGGTTAAGTCAGCATACTCAAGGGGTTAAATCATCATACTCAAGGGGTTAAGTCAAGATACTCAAGGGGTTAAGTCATCATACTCAAGGTGTTAAGTAATCATACTCAAGGGGTTAAGTCATCATACTCAAGGGGTTAAGTCATCATACTCAAGGGGTTAAGTCATCATACTCAGGGGGTTAAGTCATCATACTCAGGGGGTCAAGTCATCATACTCAAGGGGTTAAGTCATCATACTCAAGGGGTTAATTCATCATACTCAAGGGGTTAAGTCATCACACTCAAGGGGTTAAGTCACCATACTCTAGGGGTTAAATCATCATACTCAAGGGGTTAAGTCATCATACTCAAGGGGTTAAGTCATACTCAAGGGGTTAAGTCATCATACTCAAGGGGTTAAGTCATCATACTCAAGGGGTTAAGTCATACTCAAGGGGTTAAGTCATCATACTCAAGGGGTTAAGTCATCATACTCAAGGGGTTAAGTCATCATACTCAAGGGGTTAAGTCATCATACTCAGGGGGTTAAGTCATCATACTCAGGGGGTCAAGTCATCATACTCAAGGGGTTAAGTCATCATACTCAAGGGGTTAATTCATCATACTCAAGGGGTTAAGTCATCACACTCAAGGGGTTAAGTCACCATACTCTAGGGGTTAAATCATCATACTCAAGGGGTTAAGTCATCATACTCAAGGGGTTAAGTCATCATACTCAAGGGGTTAAGTCATCATACTCAAAGGGTTAAGTCATCTTACTCAAGGGGTTAAGTCATCAAACTCTAGGGGTTAAATCATCATACTCTAGGGGTTAAGTCATCATACTCAAGGGGTTAAGTCACCATACTCAAGGGGTTAAGTCATCATACTCAAGGGGTTAAGTCATCATACTCAAGGGGTTAAGTCATACTCAAGGGGTTAAGTCCATACTCAAGGGGTTAAGTCATAATACTGAAGGGGTTAAGTCATCATACTCAAGTGGTTAAGTCATTATACTCAAGGGCTTAAGTCATCATACTCAAGGGGTTAAGTCATCATACTCAAGGAGTTAAGTCATCATACTCAAGGGGTTAAGTCATCATACTCAAGGGGTTAAGTCATACTCAAGGGGTTAAGTCATCATACTCAAGGGGTTAAGTCATCATACTCAAAGGGTTAAGTCATCATACTCAAGGGGTTCAGTCATCATACTCAAGGGGTTAAGTCATCAAACTCTAGGGGTTAAATCATCATACTCAAGGGGTTAAGTCATCATACTCAAGGGGTTAAGTCATCATACTCAAGGGGTTAAGTCATCATACTCTAGGGGTTAAGTCATCATACTCAAAGGGCTAAGTCATACTCAAGGGGTTAAGTCATCATACTCAAGGGGTTAAGTCATCATACTCAAAGGGTTAAGTCATACTCAAGGGGTTAAGTCATCATACTCTAGGGGTTAAGTCATCATACTCAAAGGGTTAAGTCATACTCAAGGGGTTAAGTCATCATACTCAAGGGGTTAAGTCATCATACTCAAGGGGTTAAGTCATCATGCTCTAGGGGTTAAGTCATCATACTCAAAGGGTTAAGTCATACTCAAGGGGTTAAGTCATCATACTCAATGGGTTAAGTCATCATACTCAAGGGGTTAAGTCATCATACTCAAGGGGTTAAGTCATCATACTCAAGGGGTTAAGTCATCATACTCAAGGGGTTAAGTCATCATACTCAAGGGGTTAAATCATCATACTCAAGGGGTTAAGTCATCATACTCAAGGGGTTAAGTCATCATACTCAAGGGGTTAAGTCATCATACTCAAGGGATTAAGTCATCATACTCAAGGGGTTAAGTCATCATACTCAAGGGGTTAAGTCATCATACTCAAGGGGTTAAGTCATCATACTCAGGGGGTTAAGTCATCATACTCAGGGGTTAAGTCATCATACTCAAGGGGTTAAGTCATCATACTCAAGGGGTTAATTCATCATACTCAAGGGGTTAAGTCATCATACTCAAGGGGTTAAGTCATCATACTCAGGGGGTTAAGTCATCATACTCAGGGGGTTAAGTCATCATACTCAAGGGGTTAAGTCATCATACTCAAGGGGTTAAGTCATCATACTCTAGGGGTTAAATCATCATACTCTAGGGGTTAAGTCATCATACTCAAAGGGTTAAGTCATCTTACTCAAGGGGTTAAGTCATCATACTCAAGGGGTTAAGTCATCATACTCAAGGGGTTAAGTCATACTCAAGGGGTTAAGTCATCATACTCAAGGGGTTAAGTCATCATACTCAAGGGGTTAAATCATCATACTCAAGGGGTCAAGTCATCATACTCAAGGGGTTAAGTCATCATACTCAAGGGGTTAAATCATCATACTCAAGGGGTTAAGTCATCATACTCAAGGGGTTAAGTCATCATACTCAAGGGGTTAAGTCATCATACTCAAGGGGTTAAGTCATCATACTCAAGGGGTTAAGTCATCATACTCAAGGTGTTAAGTCATCATACTCAAGGGGTCAAGTCATCATACTCAAGGGGTTAAGTCATCATACTCAAGGGGTTAAATCATCATACTCAAGGGGTTAAGTCATCATACTCAAGGGGTTAAGTCATCATACTCAAGGGGTTAAGTCATCATACTCAAGGGGTTAAGTCATCATACTCAAGGGGTTAAGTCATCATACTCAGGGGGTTAAGTCATCATACTCAGGGGTTAAGTCATCATACTCAAGGGGTTAAGTCATCATACTCAAGGGGTTAATTCATCATACTCAAGGGGTTAAGTCATCACACTCAAGGGGTTAAGTCATCATACTCAAGGGGTTAAGTCATCATACTCAAGGGGTTAAGTCATCATACTCAAGGGGTTAAGTCATCATACTCAAGGGGTTAAGTCATCATACTCAAGGGGTTAAGTCATCATACTCAAGGGGTTAAGTCATCATACTCAAGGGGTTAAGTCATCATACTCAAGGGGTTAATTCATCATACTCAAGGGGTTAAATCATCTTACTCAAGGGGTTAAGTCATCATACTCAAGGGGTTAAGTCATCATACTCAAGGGGTTAATTCATCATACTCAAGGGGTTAAGTCATCATACTCAAGGGGTTAATTCATCATACTCAAGGGGTTAAGTCATCATACTCAAGGGGTTAAGTCATCATACTCAAGGGGTTAATTCATCATATTTAGCTGTATAATGATACGTTTTTCATTTTAATATCGGAAGAAATTATATAGTGGTATATCGGTATTATGTTTTATAGGGTTAAATAATATCGGTATATGATCTTACATGGTTAAATATATCGGTATAATATCGTTAGGTTTACCCGATATGTATTATATATCGGGTAAATTTATCGATATACTATTTAATAAGAGTATGTCCGTGTGTATGTTTGAGAGAGAGAGAGAGAGAGAGAGAAATACCACTCTCACACAAGTTATTCTCCTAAAAAAACATCTTCCCTAAATATATTAACTCACTACAATGTTCTATTAGTTTCTACCTTGGTTTATTATACTTCCCTATTAACTATAAGTCCCGTTTAAAGCCTTATTAAATGTTCAATAAGTAATTACAATATTATACTGACCACTCCAGTATTGTTTGAAGTTACGCTGTTATCAATGATTTTATTTATTTAACAATTTACGTTTATTTAACTATAATATTTATTGTTAGTTGTATATATAATGATTTTGTTCATAATGTTTGATAAATACTGACGGAATTAACAGCCAGATGTTATGATTATTGTATAAATAATATTTTTTTAGGGACGTTTGGTAATGGCGGTGAGGCCAGCACGGTAGAGGTGGACTTATTGTTGGAAAATTTACCACGAACAGAACCCCGACCCTTTAACATTTATTTATCATATTAACAAGAAGATAAGAATCCAACCTGAAATAAAATAACATAAATATATATAATAATAATTGTATTTAGGTTAGTTAAAGTGATTAAAGTTATCTGTGGAAAATAAACACATCCCCTCCCCCCTCTTATCGTTGTTTGTGGATAATTACCAACATTGGCCATTTCATGCAGCACCCCCTCACACTCCCCCCAGAGAGAGAGAGATGCGGGGAGGGAGTCAGTGGTAGAACAGGTGCGGCAGAGAGAGGTCGTGCCCGCATTCTCTCCCATAATAACAAGTCCCATTAACTAACCAGTGTCCATACAAGATGTCGCTAATACATCATATGATAGCGATAATTGCCCTCACAACTGCAGTCACTAATGGAGGTAAGAATATCAAGTTTTATTTCAATTTTCGATTAAAATAAACTAGATTTTAACAATAAATTCGATATTTTTGGTGTGTTTACTTCCAGGCTCAAGATTTCTTAGAAGTTGTGTGTGTGTGTGTGTGTGTGTGTGTGTGTGTGTGTGTGTGTGTGTGTGTGTGTGTGTGGTTGAGGTGGTGACTTGGGTGAGAGGCAGGTAGTGACCCAACCCACCCTCACCCACCCACCCACCCACTCACCCTCAGACGCCCACCCACCCCTCACACGCCCACCCATCCCTCACTCTCACCCGCAGTTATCCACCCTCACCCACAGACCCACCCAACCCACCCTCACTCACCCACAGACCCACACACCCACTATGCACACTCCCTCCAAACAATTGTGTATGCAACTCTTGTACACACGATCATGTACGACCATGTGTACATTTTGAATACACCTCCACGCACATATGAGGTCACGTTTTGTGTACACTCCTTTGTTTACACTCTCTGGGACGGCAATCTCACGTACATGTGCACACACACACACCTGTACACGCCTATGCATATATGCACCCCAGAAATGTGGATACAGCCATGCACATGTATACACACGCACGCACATGTATGCACACCCATGCACATGTATACACACACACAGAAAAGAGGATGTTCTTAAGAGGATAAATAAACTAAAGAAGACAAAATCCCTAGGACCGGGTGAAATTTTCCCTCGAGTCTTGAAAGAGTGTAGGGAACAGATTAGCGGACCCCTCGTAAACTTATTTACAAAATCATTAGACACGGGAGTTGTGCCAGACTTGTGGAAACAGGCGAATGTAGTACCCATATTAACAAAGGGAGACAGAGCATCAGCGTCAAATTACCGGCCGATCAGTTGACGTCAGTAGTGGGGAAATTTCTTGAATCAATTATAGCAGATAGCATCCGATCACATTTAAAGAAAAGCAAATTAATCTACGACTCTCAACATGGGTTTACAAAGGGAAAATCTTGTCTAACAAATGTGCTGACGTTTTTTAGGAAAGTCTTCGAGGTAGTAGATAATGACGAAAATTACGATGTTATTTACTTAGACTTTAGCAAAGCATTTGACAGAGTACCGCATCAGAGGCTTCTGAGAAAAGTTAAGGCTCATGGTATCGAGGGGAAAGTTTTAAATTGGATAAAATCATGGCTCACCGATAGAACGCAGAGGGTCAGCGTAGATGGTGTTAAATCTGAGTGGGGCCGTGTAACCAGTGGGGTTCCCCAGGGGTCAGTACTAGGCCCACTCTTGTTCATAATCTACATAAACGATTTAGATACTGGGATCAGCAGTGACATAAGCAAGTTTGCGGATGACACCAAAATAGGGCGGCAGATTAATTCAGGGCAGGATGCAAATGCATTACAGGAGGATCTAAATAAACTGCAGGAGTGGCCTGAAAAATGGCAAATGAAATTCAACACCAGCAAGTGCAGCGTACTGAATATTGGAAGAACAAATACTGTCAATGTATACAGCCTTAACAACATCAACCTAGAGAAGTCGACTTGTGAAAGAGACCTAGGGGTACTTGTAAGCCCGGACCTACGGCCTAGAAAACAGTGCGTTAATGTTCGAAATAAGGCAAACAGAGTATTGGGTTTTATATCTAGAAGTGTAAGTAACAAGAGTGCAGAGGTCTTATTGCAACTATATCTTGCGCTAGTCAGGCCGCACCTCGATAATGCGGTTCAGTTCTGGTGCCCCTATTATAGAATGGATATCAATTCACTAGAGTCGGTGCAGCGAAGAATGACGAAAATGATTCCGGGACTTAGAAACCTTCCATATCAAGATAGGTTAAAGAAACTAAATTTGCATTCCCTAGAAAGACGAAAAGTGCGGGGAAATATGATAGAAGTATTTAAGTGGGTGAAAGGAATCAATAAAGGGGATATAGATAAAGTTCTTATAATATCCGAGCAGGATAGGACTCGGAGCAACGGATTTAATTTTGATAAGTTTAGGTTTAGGAGGGAGATAGGAAGGAACTGGTTCACAAATAGGGTGGTGGACGAGTGGAACGAGCTTAGCAACTTTGTAGTAAGTGTTGGAACGCTGGAAAGTTTTAAAAGGAGGCTGGATAGATTCATGGATGATAGAGAGTGGTAGTAACTCTCGACAGGAGCTGCCATGCACAGACCAACCGGCCTATTGCAGACTCCTTATTGTCTTATGTTCTATACACACACCCATGCACATGTACAGTTGTACACCCTCGGACATGTATACACACCCATGCACATATGTACACCCTCGCTCATGTGTACCTTCCCATATGCTTACCCAAGCACCTATGTACGTATCTAGTCATCTGTACACGCCATGTGTACACGTTCATATCAACAACCCTTCATGTAGGAATGTTTAAAAGTCCATAAATCAGGATGTTTTAAATTGGTTAAGTTAGGGCCCATTAGGACAAGGACGAGGTAAAGTTAGGGCCCATTAGGACAAGGCCTAGGTTAGGTTAGGGCCCATTAGGACAAGAACTAGGTTAGGTTAGGGCCCATTAGGACAAGGCCTAGGTTAGGTTAGGGCCCATTAGGACAAGGACTAGGTTAGGTTAGGGCCCATTAGGACAAGGCCTAGGTTAGGTTAGGGCCCATTAGGACAAGAACTAGGTTAGGTTAGGGCCCATTAGGACAAGGCCTAGGTTAGGTTAGGGCCCATTAGGACAAGAACTAGGTTAGGTTAGGGCCCATTAGGACAAGGCCTAGGTTAGGTTAGGGCCCATTAGGACAAGAACTAGGTTAGGTTAGGGCCCATTAGGACAAGGCCTAGGTTAGGTTAGGGCCCATTAGGACAAGGACTAGGTTAGGTTAGGGCCCATTAGGACAAGGACGAGGTTAGGTTAGGGCCCATTAGGACAAGGTTAGGTTAGGGCCCATTAGGACGAGGTTAGGTTAGGGCCCATTAGGACAAGGTTAGGTTAGGTTAGGGCCCATTAGGACTAGGTTAGGTTAGGGCCCATTAGGAAAAGGTTAGGTTAGGGCCCATTAGGACGAGGTAAGGTTAGGGCCCATTAGGACAAGGACTAGGTTAGGGCCCATTAGGACAAGGTTAGGTTAGGTTAGGGCCCATTAGGACTAGATTAGGTTAGGGCCCATTAGGACAAGGTTAGGTTAGGTTAGGGCCCATTAGGACTAGGTTAAGTTAGGGCCCATTAGGACAAGGACGAGGTTAGGGCCCATTAGGACAAGGACTAGGTTAGGTTAGGGCCCATTAGGACAAGTTAGGTAGTTAGGGCCATTAGGACTAGGTTAAGTTAGGGCCCATTAGGACAAGGACGAGGTTAGGGCCCATTAGGACAAGGTTAGGTTAAGGCCCATTAGGACAAGGTTAGGTTAGGTTAGGGCCCATTAGGACTAGGTTAAGTTAGGGCCCATTAGGACAAGGACGAGGTTAGGGCCCATTAGGACAAGGACAAGGTTAGGTTAGGGCCCATTAGGACAAGGACTAGGTTAGGTTAGGGCCCATTAGGACAAGGTTAGGTTAGGTTAGGGCCCATTAGGACTAGGTTAGGTTAGGGCCCATTAGGACAAGGTTAGGTTAGGGCCCATTAGGACAAGGTTAGGTTAGGGCCCATTAGGACAAGGTTAGGTTAGGTTAGGGCCCATTAGGACTAGGTTAAGTTAGGGCCCATTAGGACAAGGACGAGGTTAGGGCCCATTAGGACAAGGTTAGGTTAGGGCCCATTAGGACAAGGTTAGGTTAGGTTAGGGCCCATTAGGACTAGGTTAAGTTAGGGCCCATTAGGACAAGGACGAGGTTAGGGCCCATTAGGACAAGGACTAGGTTAGGTTAGGGCCCATTAGGACTAGGTTAAGTTAGGGCCCATTAGGACAAGGACGAGGTTAGGGCCCATTAGGACAAGGACTAGGTTAGGTTAGGGCCCATTAGGACTAGGTTAAGTTAGGGCCCATTAGGACAAGGACGAGGTTAGATTAGGGCCCATTAGGACAAGGTCTACAACAGCTTGGGGCCCAATAGGACTAAGGGCCTGTTAGGACTAGGGCCCATGTGGTACCGTTGCGGGGGTGGCCGTGAGAATTACCTGAGTGGCGCATGTGTTATTACCTGGATAATAAAGGCTACCAGCTGACCTTCACCACCTGTGTGGGAGAGAGAGAGAGAGGGAGAGACAGTGAGGGAGAGACAGTGAGGGAGAGAGAGAGAGAGAGGGAGAGATAGTGAGGGGGAGAGAGAGAGGGAGAAATAGTGAGGGGGAGAGAGAGAGGGAGAAATAGTGAGGGAGAGAGAGAGAGGGAGAGAGAGAGAGGGAGAGTGAGAGAGAGGGAGAGATAGTGAGGGAGAGATAAAGAAAGAGAGAGAGAGAGAGAGATAAAGAAAGAAAAAGAGAGAGAGAGAGAGAGAGGGAGTTACCAGTTACTCTTTGTTTTCAATTATCCTTCTTTCCTTTATGATTTGTTGTTGTTACTCTTGTTACTCAGGGCAGGATGCAAATGCACTACAGGAGGATCTAAATAAACTGCATGGGTGGTCTGTAAAATGGCAAATGTAATTCAACACCAGCAAGTGCAGCGGACTGAATATTGGAAGAACAAATACTGATAATGTATACAGCCTTAACAACATCAACCTAGAGAAGTCGACTTGTGAAAGAGACCTAGGGGTACTTGTAAGCCCGGACCTACGGCCTAGAAAACAGTGCGTTAATGTTCGAAATAAGGCAAACAGAGTATTGGGTTTTATATCTAGAAGTGTAAGTAACAAGAGTGCAGAGGTCTTATTGCAACTATATCTTGCGCTAGAATGGATATCAATTCACTAGAGTCGGTGCAGCGAAGAATGACGAAAATGATTCCGGGACTTAAAACCTTCCATATCAGGATAGGTTAAAGAAACTTAACTTGCATTCCCTAGAAAGACGAAGAGTGCGGGGAGATATGATAGAAGTATTTAAGTGGGTGAAAGGAATCAATAAAGGGGATATAGATAAAGTTCTTATAATATCCGAGCAGGATAGGACTCGGAGCAACGGATTTAAGTTGGATAAGTTTAGGTTTAGGAGGGAGATAGGAAGAAACTGGTTCACTAATAGGGTGGTGGACATAGGTTGGATGGATATATGAGTGATAGGGGTTGGGTGTAAACGGGACTGACCTATATTTCCTTAACTGTAAATACCTCGAGTCTCTCTGTGACTTTGACCTGACCTTTCACCCTTATCTGATGATCATTAGAAGGGATGGGGGGAGAGTGGGGAGGAGGGGGGTGGAGGGAGGGGTAGAGGGAGTGGGAAGGGGGGATAGAGAGTGTGGAAGGAGGGGGTAGAGAGTGTGGGAGTGTAGACGGAATGTGGAGCAGGGGTGTAGTGAGTGGAGGGGGAGGAAAAGAGTGTGTGTGAGTCAGGTAGAGGGTGTGGGAGTCAGGTAGAGGGTGTGGGAGGAGGGGAGAGGGTGTGGGAGTCAGGTAGAGGGTGTGGGAGTCAGGTAGCGGGTGTGGGAGGGAGTAGATGGGGGTGAGATAGGGGGTGGGGGGAAAGGTGAAGTAGAGGGCGAACGTGAGGTAGTGTAATCACCTCTATGTGCCTGGCTATAGTTGGTGCATCATACGTGGAGCTGAGTGGAACTGTACCTGATTGACGATCCTGTAATGAGAGAGAGAGAGAGAGAGAGAGAGAGAGAGAGAGAGAGAGAGAGAGAGAGAGAAGAATTAAATACATATATTTGACAATCTTCTACAACTCTTACAACAACAACAACACAACCCTTACAACAACAACAACACAACCCTTACAACAACAACAACACAACCCTTACAACAACAACAACAACAACAACACAACCCTTACAACAACAACAACACAACCCTTACAACAACAACAACACAACCCTTACAACAACAACAACAACAACAACACAACCCTTACAACAACAACAACACAACCCTTACAACAACAACAACAACACCACAACCCTTACAACAACAACAACACAACCCTTACAACAACAACAACAACAACAACACAACCCTTACAACAACAACAACACAACCCTTACAACAACACAACCCTTACAACAACAACAACAACACCACAACCCTTACAACAACAACAACACAACCCTTACAACAACACACACAACCCTTACAACAACAACAACAACACAACCCTTACAACAACAACAACAACACAACCCTTACAACAACAACAACACAACCCTTACAACAACAACAACAACAACAACACAACCCTTACAACAACAACAACACAACCCTTACAACAACAACAACAACACAACCCTTACAACAACAACAACACAACCCTTACAACAACAACAACACAACCCTTACAACAACAACAACACAACCCTTACAACAACACAACCCTTACAACAACAACAACACAACCCTTACAACAACAACACAACCCTTACAACAACAACAACAACAACAACACAACCCTTACAACAACAACAACACAACCCTTACAACAACAACAACACAACCCTTACAACAACAACACAACCCTTACAACAACACAACTCTTACAACAACAACACAACCCTTACAACAACAACACAACCCTTACAGCAACAACAACACAACCCTTACAACAACAACACAACCCTTACAACAACAACACAACCCTTACAACAACAACACAACCCTTACAACAACAACACAACCCAACAACACAACCCTTATAACAACAACAACACAACTCTTACAACAACAACACAACCCTTACAACAACAACACAACCCAACAACACAACCCTTACAACAACACAACTCTTACAACAACAACACAACCCTTACAACAACAACACAACCCAACAACACAACCCTTACAACAACAACACAACCCTTACAACAACAACACAACCCTTACAACAACAACACAACCCAACAACACAACCCTTACAACAACAACAACACAACTCTTACAACAACAACACAACCCTTACAACAACAACACAACCCAACAACACAACCCTTACAACAACAACACAACTCTTACAACAACAACACAACCCTTACAACAACAACACAACCCAACAACACAACCCTTACAACAACACAACCCTTACAACAACACAACCCTTACAACAACACAACCCTTACAACAACAACAACACAACCCTTACAACAACACAACCCTTACAACAACACAACCCTTACAACAACAACACAACCCTTACAACAACAACAACACAACCCTTACAACAACAACAACAACACAACCCTTACAACAACAACAACACAACCCTTACAACAACAACAACAACAACACAACCCAACAACACAACCCTTACAACAACACAACCCTTACAACAACACAACCCTTACAACAACACAACCCTTACAACAACAACAACACAACCCTTACAACAACAACACAACCCTTACAACAACACAACCCTTACAACAACAACACAACCCAACAACACAACCCTTACAACAACACAACCCTTACAACAACACAACCCTTACAACAACAACAACACAACCCTTACAACAACAACACAACCCACAACACAACCCTTACAACAACAACAACAACACAACCCTTACAACAACACAACCCTTACAACAACAACAACAACACAACCCTTACAACAACAACAACACAACCCTTACAACAACAACAACACAACCCTTACAACAACAACACAACCCTTACAACAACAACACAACCCAACAACACAACCCTTACAACAACACAACCCTTACAACAACAACAACACAACCCTTACAACAACACAACCCTTACAACAACAACACAACCCAACAACACAACCCTTACAACAACAACACAACCCTTACAACAACACAACCCTTACAACAACAACAACAACACAACCCTTACAACAACACAACCCTTACAACAACACAACCCTTACAACAACACAACCCTTACAACAACAACAACATAACCCAACAACAACACATAGGAATAAAGAAAGGAATATATAAGAAATTAAAGGGAGGGGAGGAGCAGCTCAGAAACAGGTATAATGAACTATCTAGGAATGTTAAGAGAACTGTAAGGAAAGCAAAGAGAGACTATGAAATCAAAATAGCAAGAGAATCCAAGGCGAATCCCAAGGGATTTTTCCAGGTATATAGGACAAAGGTCAAGGACAAAGTTGGGCCTTTAAAGTCAGGGAGGGGAGAAGTGATAAATGGCAGTGAAGAGATAAGCAAAGCATTGAACAGCTGCTTCTTATCAGTTTTCACAGAAGAAATTTGAGATGAAATTCCAGAGGTGGAACTGATATTTAAGGGAAAGGGAGAAAAGATATTAAAGAATATCACTATCAGAAAAGAGGATGTTCTTAAGAAGATAAATAAACTAAAGAAGACAAAATCCCTAGGGCCGGATGAAATTTTCCCTCGAGTCTTGAAAGAGTGTAGGGAACAGATTAGCGGACCCCTCGTAAACTTATTTACAAAATCATTAGACACGGGAGTTGTGCCAGACTTGTGGAAACAGGCGAATGTAGTACCCATATTAACAAAGGGAGACAGAGCATCAGCGTCAAATTACCGGCCGATCAGTTGACGTCAGTAGTGGGGAAATTTCTTGAATCAATTATAGCAGATAGCATCCGATCACATTTAAAGAAAAGCAAATTAATCTACGACTCTCAACATGGGTTTACAAAGGGAAAATCTTGTCTAACAAATTTGCTGACTTTTTTTAGGAAAGTCTTCGAAGTAGTACATAATGACGAAAATTACAATGTTATTTACTTAGACTTTAGCAAAGCATTTGACGGAGTACTGCATCAGAGGCTTCTGAGAAAAATTAAGGCTCATGGTATCGAGGGGAAAGTTTTAAATTGAATAAAATCATGGCTCACCGATAGAACACAGAGGGTCAGCGTAGATGGTGTTAAATCAGAGTGGGGCCGTGTATCCAGTGGGGTTCCCCAGGGGTCAGTACTGGGCACACTCTTGTTCATACTCTACATAAACGATCTAGATACTGGGATCAGCAGTGACATAAGCAAGTTTGCAGATGACACCAAAATAGGGCGGCAGATTAATTCAGGGCAGGATGCAAATGCATTACAGGAGGATCTAAATAAATTGCAGGAGTGGTCTGAAAAATGGCAAATAAAATTCAACACCAGCAAGTGCAGCGTACTTAATATTGGAAGAACAAATACTGATAATCTATACAGCCTTAACAACATCAACCTAGAGAAGTCGACTTGTGAAAGAGACCTAGGGGTACTTGTAAGCCCGGACCTACGGCCTACAAAACACTGCGTTAATGTTCAAAATACGGCAAACAGAGTATTGGGTTTTATATCTAGAAGTGTAAGTAACAAGAGTGCAGAGGTCTTATTGCAACTATATCTTGCACTAGTCAGGCCGCACCTCGATTATGCGGTTCAGTTCTGGCGCCCCTATTATAGATTGGATATAAATTCACTAGAGTCGGTGCAGCGAAGAATGACAAAAATGATTCCGGGACTTAGAAACCTTCCATACCAATAGGTTAAAGAAACTCAACTTGCATTCCCTAGAAAGACGAAGAGTGCGGGGAGATATGATAGAAGTATTTAAGTGGGTGAAAGGAATCAATAAAGGGGATATAGATAAAGTTCTTATAATATCCGAGGAGGATAGGACTCGGAACAACGGATTCAAGTTGAATAAGTTTAGGTTTAGGAGGGAGATAGGAAGGAACTGGTTCACAAATAGGGTGGTGGACGAGTGGAACAAGCTTAGCAACTTTGTAGTAAGTGCTGGAACTCTGGAAAGTTTTAAAAGGAGGCTGGATAGATTCATGGATGATAGAGAGTGGTAGTAACTCTCGACAGGAGCTGCCATGCACAGGCCAACCGGCCTATTGCAGACTCCTTATTTTCTTACAACAACAACACTATGAATAAAGGGAATTAAGGCATAATGTTTACAGTGTATGGACCAATTACCTGTGTGTGTGTGTGTTGTTACCTGGGCAATAATGTCACCTGTAGAATATCCACCCCTGGGGTCTATTAGGGCAGTTGGAGTGGGGCCCAGCAGGTGGAGTGGGGGCCCAGCAGGTGGAGTGGGGTCTATTAGGACAGGTGAGTGTAGGTGGGTAGGGTAGGGTGGGCTAGGTGGGCTGGGTGGTGTGTGGGTGGTTGGTGGCAGCAGGGAGGAAGATGGGCGGCCTGTGTGGCATATGGGTGGCAGCAGTTCCTTACAGACACGAAATTCAATAAGGAACAAAGATGGTAGATTGTGGTAGTAGTGGTGGTGGTAGATTGTGGTAGTAGTGGTGGTGGTAGATTGTGGTAGTAGTGGTGGTGGTAGATTGTGGTAGTAGTGGTGGTGGTAGATTGTGGTAGTAGTGGTGATGGTAGATTGTGATAGTAGTGGTGATGGTAGATTGTGGTAGTAGTGGTGATGGTAGATTGTGGTAGTAGTGGTGATGGTAGATTGTGGTAGTAGTGGTGGTGGTAGATTGTGGTAGTAGTGGTGATGGTAGATTGTGGTAGTAGTGGTAGATTGTGGTAGTAGTGGTGATGAGGTTGGCGGATGCGGTGTGTACCTCCCCCCTCCTCTCCTTCTCACTCACTTAGATCAACACACACACACACACACAATAGTGAAGTTCCTCCTCCTAGACAGGCAGACAATCAATCTTATAACCCAATCAGGGAGTCAGTAACGCCCATCATAGAAAACGGGGAACAGAGGTACTTAGTATCCCCCTTCCGTCCACCCGTCCAAAAATCTTGTCCGTGCCATAACTTAAAAAACACTTCACGTATCGTCATAAAACTTGGTATATAATTCCATATCATAATTATCTGAAAACAGTTCAAATATCAACATCCGCCATCTTTAATTACCCTTAAAAGACTTAATTTTACTTTTAATGGCAATTTTTTTTTTTTTGGGGGGGGGGTTATTCTTGTAAGTAATTTTGTATATCTACTTAAGAATCTCTTCCATGTAATTTTGTAAGTGAGTTTAGTCGTGTTGGTATCTACTTATATGTGTCTACTTATCGAAATTTATTCAGAATTAGTTGCTTGAAGGGCTCTCTCTCTCTCTCTCTCTCTCTCTCTCTCTCTCTCTCTAGTTTGATCTATCTTCTCTCCTCCTTCTCCTCCTCTCCCCCATTTGGTTGGTTGGTTAGGTTAGGTTAGGTTAGGTTAGGGTTTAGTTAGGGTTAGGTTAGGTTAGGGTTAGGTTAGCCAGTGCAGTTGGCTAGTTGTCCGGTATTGATACGGTGAATCCTCTATTTAACGGACTGCCCTCTCATAGTTTGTTAAATAGAAGTCTCACAAATAACGGACCTTGATTTAACGGACCTCACACAAAATCCGTTAAATAGAGGTTTTACCGTAAGCAACATTTCTGCAATAATTTAACAACACAATACGTTCATAATGTGTCGTGTTGCAAGTGTATGTCGTGTTGCAAGTGTGTGTCGTGTTGCAAGTGTATGTCGTGTTGCAAGTGTATGTCGTGTTGCAAGTGTATGTCGTGTTGCAAGTGTATGTCGTGTTCCAAGTGTATGTCGTGTTGCAAGTGCATGTCGTGTTGCAAGTGTATGTCGTGTTGCAAGTTTATGTCGTGTTGCAATTGTATGTCGTGTTCCAAGTGCATGTCGTGTTGCAAGTGTATGTCGTGTTGCAATTGTATGTCGTGTTCCAAGTGCATGTCGTGTTGCAAGTGTATGTCGTGTTCCAAGTGCATGTCGTGTTGCAAGTGTGTGTCGTGTTGCAAGTGTGTTGTGTTGCAAGTGTGTGTTGTGTTGCAAGTGTGTCGTGTCGTGTAGTGTCAATACCTGCCCCTGTGTTTGAGAGAATGATATGACTGCAGCAACAGCTTATTAGGTGAAGGACTGAGTCATTGTTTGGTTAGGTTAGGTTAGGTTTGGTTTGGTTAGGCTTGGTTAGGTTAGGTTTAATTAGGTTAGGGTAGGTTAGGTTAGAATAGTTATCACAGATCTTACTTAACCTAACCCATCCAACCCAACTCAACCTAACCTAACCTAACCAAACCCTCGCCTCGCCGGGTTAGGCAGATGACTCGCCGCTCACCAACAAGGAATCCTGTTGAGTCGTTTTTTTCTTGCTTGTCACTGCCTCTGGGACCTGAGGCTAGCTGGTCTTACCGGTGTGTGTGTGTGTGTGTGTGTGTGTGTGTGGTGAAGTCTTGGTTGTGTGTGAGTTGGGTATGTGTGTGTGTGTGTGTGTGTGTGTGTGTGTGTGTGTGTGTATCTGGTGGAGTCTTGGTTATATGTGAGTTGGGTATGTGTGTGTGTGTGTGTGTGTGTGTGTGTGTGTGTGTGTGTGTGTGGGGTGAAGTCTTGGTTGTGTGTGAGTTGGGTATGTGTGTGTGTGTGTGTGTGTGTGTGTGTGTGTGTGTATCTGGTGGAGTCTTGGTTATATGTGAGTTGTGTGTGTGTGTGTGTGTGTGTGTGTGTGTGTGTGTGTGTGTGTGTGTGTGGGGTGAAGTCTTGGTTGTGTGTGAGTTGGGTATGTGTGTGTGTGTGTGTGTGTGTGTGTGTGTGTGTGTGTGTGTGTATCTGGTGGAGTCTTGGTTATATGTGAGTTGTGTGTGTGTGTGTGTGTGTGTGTGTGTGTGTGTGTGTGTGTGTGTGTTGAAGTCTTGGTTGTGTGTGAGTTGGGTATGTATGTATGTGTGTGTGTGTGTGTGTGTGTGTGTGTGTGTGTGCGTGTGTGTTCTATCAACATTCAAACACTGGTAAGCATAACATGGGCTGAAGGAAATGGCTCGTAGTGTTTACAGCCTATATTAAAAACATGATTTGAGAGAGAGAGAGAGAGAGAGAGAGAGAGAGAGAGAGAGAGAGAGAGAGAGAGAGAGAGAGAGAGAGAGAGAGAGAGAGAGACTGCGTGTGAGTTTGTTTGTTTTGAAAGACAGAGAAAGAGTGTGTTTGTTTATTTGAGAGAGGGAATGTATGTATTTGAGTGCGTTTTAAGGAAAGCGCGAGTGTTTAAGTGTATGTGTGTGTGTGTGTTTGTGTGTGTTATAGTGGTCATTCCGTATGTAATCCATGAGTACAGGTTAATTATAAACACAGGTACAGGTATAAACATAGATACAGGTAGATTGGGTCACCTGTGCTTCCTGGCTTGACGTATATAGGAGGATATCCGGTGTACAGTAACTTCCTCTGTTTGTTCAGTTAACGTATTTACGATCCTGTGTGTGATAATAATAATAATAACTAGGTGGGGAGAAGGTCATACTACAGGGCATTTCAACAGTGACAGTGTAAAGACGTAAGATTGACTGGGGGTGAATACACTGGTTGATTACGAGCTGTTCGTACTCGTATGGGCTGGATGCGGTTGTGGTGTCGAATAGCAATTTTTGGACGAGGGATTTCGGATGGGAGTAGGAGCCGGTGTCGAGGATGGTGCAGGAGTTTCTCACCAAATATGCAGGTGAGATCTTGGTGATGGTCAGAGAGAGCCGAGAGGGTCAGTGTGTTGAGCGCTTCTTGATATGTGGAGTAGGAAGGGGAGAGAATAATCTTGCATGCCCTCTTTTGCACTTTTTCTAGGTGTTTACATTGTGTTTCATTTAGGGAGGAAGACCAGGTAGGGGAGGCATAGATGAGCTTGTGGAAGTATGAATGTTGTGTAAACACTGAGGAGCTCGGGTGCAGGAACTCCGAGGGATTTGAGTCGGCGGAGGAGGTGGAGACGGAAACTGGAGGATTTGACAACTTCACTGACGTGTGGTTTCCAATTTAGTTTGTTGTCTATGGTGACGCCGAGGAGCTTCGTGGAATCTACAACCTGGAGTGTGTGTGTGTGTGTGTGTGTGTGTGTGTGTGTAAGTGGGTGTTTTTGTGTGTATGTATATACGTATGTACTGTATGTGTGTTTGTGTGTGAGTGATTATGTTCTTGTATGTATGTAGGCCTATGCAAGTGAGCGGATATGTAACCACACCTGTTTCTTACGCACTCAGGTAGGCCTATAGAAAGTTTAGGCCAATATACCGGTCTCACATTCTTAGTTCTATTGGTTAGGTTAGGTTAAGTTAGGTTAGGCTAGGTTAGGTTAAGTAAAGTTAGGTTAGGTTAGGTTAAGTAAGATTAGGTTAGGTTAAGTAAGGTTAGGCTAGGTTAGGTTAAGTAAGGTTAGGTTAGGTTAAGTAAGGTTAGGTTAGATTAAGTAAGGTTAGGTTAGGTTAAGTAAGGTTAGGTTAGGTTAGGTAAGATTAGGTTAGGTTAAGTAAGGTTAGGCTAGGTTAGGTTAAGTAAGGTTAGGTTAGATTAAGTAAGGTTAGGTTAGGTTAAGCAAGATTAGGTTAGGTTAAGTAAGGTTAGGTTAGGTTAAGTAAGGTTAGGTTAGATTAAGTAAGGTTAGGTTAGGTTAAGTAAGGTTAGGTTAGGTTAAGTAAGGTTAGGTTAGGTTAGGTTAAGTAAGGTTAGGTTAGGTTAAGTAAGGTTAGGTTAGATTAAGTAAGGTTAGGTTAGGTTAAGTAAGATTAGGTTAGGTTAAGTAAGGTTAGGCTAGGTTAGGTTAAGTAAGGTTAGGTTAGGTTAAGTAAGGTTAGGTTAGGTTAAGTAAGATTAGGTTAGGTTAAGTAAGGTTAGGCTAGGTTAGGTAAGGTTAGGTTAGGTTAGGTTAAGTAAGATTAGGTTAGGTTAAGTAAGGTTAGGCTAGGTTAAGTAAGGTTAGGCTAGGTTAGGTTAAGTAAGATTAGGTTAGGTTAAGTAAGGTTAGGCTAGGTTAGGTTAAGTAAGGTTAGGTTAGGTTAAGTAAGATTACGTTAGGTTAAGTAAGGTTATAAACATTCTCCCAAACAAACTGACCTTCAGATTTTTCCTACTTGCAGCCCAACAATACACGTATCCATGTATCATCAGTGGGGGGGTGTATCCATGTATCATCAGTGGGGGGGGGGGGGGGGGGTGTATCCACGTATCTATGTATGCGAGACAGGTTAAGTGGTGGTGGGCTGTATACTTGTCTGACCTTCCAAGAAATATCTGAGGTGAATTTCCAACTCCGTGTGTGTGTGTGTATATCTGGGTGTGTATGTGCGTGTATCTGGGTGTGTATGTGTATGTGTGTGTATCTGGGTGTGTATGTGTGTGTGTGTGTATCTGGGTGTGTATGTGTGTGTGTGTGTGTATCTGGGTATGTATGTGTGTGTGTGTGTATCTGGGTGTGGGTGTGTATGTGTGTGTATCTGGGTGTGTATGTGTGTGTATCTGGGTATGTATGTGTGTGTGTGTGTATCTGGGTGTGGGTGTGTATGTGTGTGTGTATCTGGGTGTGTATGTGTGTGTGTGTGTATTTTACCTACCTGTATATTACCTGTTTTTGTATAGTGTATAGTACTGTATAAGTTTGTATGTTAATATAAGAACATAAGAATGGAGGAAACTGCAGCGGGTCTATTGGCTCATACTGGGCAGTCCCGTTTACACCCAACCCCTATTGCTCATATAAGCATCCAACCTGTGTTTGAAGCTATCCAGCGTATTAGAGTTAATGATGATATTTGGTAACTTGTTCCATTCATCCACTACTCTGTTTCCAAACCAGTGTTTACCTATTTCACGCCGAAATCTAAATTTGTCTAATTTAAAACCATTGTTACGAGTTCGCTCCTGGTTGGATCTCTCTCTCTCTCTCTCTTTCGTCATCAGTGTTCCAGGAAAAATCTACCTGCGTTTGTCTTTATACGAATTTATGAAACTAAGAAAGACTAATTAGAAAGGTAGAAGCTCATGGCATCAAAGGTGACATCCTTAAATGGATTAGGGCGTGGTTACAGGACAGGAAACAGCGAGTGAGCATTAACGGCACTAAGTCCCATTGGAGCAACGTCACAAGTGGAGTTCCCCAAGGCTCAGTACTTGGACCATTATTATTTATTTTATACATAAACGACATAGATATCGGCATAGACAGCAACGTAAGTAAATTTGCTGATGACACTAAAATAGGACGTGTTATCAAATCTGACGAGGACTCGGCAAAACTACAGGAAGATCTAAACAAATTTTTCGAATGGTCTGAAAAATGGCAGATGAAATTCAACGTGGACAAATGTAAAGTACTCAGTATAGGAGATGTAAACAGGGAAACCAGTTACCAGATGAACAACGATGCCATAGAGAAATCCGACTGCGAGAGAGATTTAGGAGTAATGATAAGTAGGAACCTTAAGCCAAGTAAACAATGTGTTTTTGCTCGTAACAAGGCTAATACAGTACTTGGGTTCATACAAAGGAGTGTTAGTTACAAAACTAGCGAGGTCATCCTAAAACTTTATCTTGCTCTTGTGAGACCACACCTGGATTACGCAGTTCAGTTCTGGTCACCGTATTACAGAATGGTTATAGAATCCTTGGAAAGAATTCAGAGGAGAATGACAAGACTAATCCTGGGCATTAGGAACCTTGAGTACAGAGACAGGTTAAAGCATCTTAATTTGCACTCCCTTGAGAGACGTAGAGTGAGGGGCGATATGATAGAAGTGTATAAGTGGAAGGCAGGGCTAAACAAAGGGGACATTACAAAGGTACTCAAATTATCCAACCAGGAGCGAACTCGTAACAATGGTTTTAAATTAGACAAATTTAGATTTAGGCGTGAAATAGGTCAACACTGGTTTGGAAACAGAGTAGTGGATGAGTGGAACAAGTTACCAAATATCATCGTTAACTCGAATACGCTGAACTGCTTCAAACATAGGTTGGATGCTCATATGAGCAATAGGGGTTATAAGAACATAAGAACATAAGAAAATAAGGAGTCTGCAATAGGCCGGTTGGCCTGTGCATGGCAGCTCCTGTCGAGAGTTACTACCACTCTCTGTCATCCATAAATCTATGTAGCCCAGGATGGGCCAATAGGCCCACTGCAGTTTCCTCCATTCTTATGTTCTTATTAATGAAAGGTTGTGTGTGTGTGTGTGTGTGTGTGTGTGTGTGTGTGTGTCAGGTCAGTAGCGGACCTGACCAAGAATCGTGTACAGTTCTCAGGTCATTCTGGGAATTACACACGTCGTGCCGTACACGAACACATCACGTTTCTATGTCCTTTGTATTCTACTCTTGCTTCATCTATCTATCTATCTATCTATCTATCTATTTGTCTGTCTATCTAAAAAAATCGGACGAAAATATATTAAAATAATAATAATAACAACAATAATAATAATAACAATAATAATAACAATGAACCATGAATAAATAAACTAAAAAGACCAGTAGTGAGAAACAATATATGTCCCTGTGTGGTGTTGTAAGAGAAACAATTGAGACCCTGAGTGTAAATGAGGCAGAAAGTCAGATCATCAACCTGGGACTTGGTCATATGGCAGCAGGGTCCACCATTAGACATGACATTATGCTTCCAATATTTTCCCAGTACCTCCCTGTTTGATTGCTGCCTACTATCTGTCTACCTATCTATCTATATATCTATCCATCCATCTACCCACCCACGTACCTACCCACATATCCACATCTATCCACGTAAGTAAGTAAGGCTAAAGGAAGTGAGACAATTACTCCATTCATTATAATTCTAGCCAGCATTCCCCTCTTGTCGTGTCCAGCATCGTAACTACTGTTTCTCTACACACACAGACAGACACAGTCACACACACAGACAGAGACAGTCACACACACACACACACACACACACACACACACACACACACACAGGTACAACACACACACACACTGTTGTATGTAAGTATAAAATATTCACTTTAATTATTTCTACAGTAAATTATAATTATCAATACATTTATGGTTAGGTTAGGTTTACGTTAGGTTAGGTTAGCTTATGTTAGGTTAGGTTAAGTTAAGTTAGCTCAGTCAACCAGTTAATACCCAGTAAAGTCTTCAGCAAAGTCAGTCTACCACAAAATCCGGGTCACCTGAAGATTAACCACCCTAATGTAACCTAACCTAACCTAACCTAACCAACCCTAACCTAACCACACCTAACCTAACTTACCCTAACCTACCCTAACCAAACCTAACCTAACCTAACTTACCCTAACCAACCCTCTAACCCTAACCTAACCTAACCTAACCACCCCTAACCTAACCTAACTTACCCTAACCACCCCTAACCTAACCTAACTTAACCACCCCTAACCTAACCTAACCTAACCACCACTAACCTAACCTAACCTAACCAACCCTAACTTCACCCCTATAAATATCCGCTGTATATGTATCTACCTATGTATGTTTGTATATGTATATGATCATCTACCTATGTATACATGTACCTAATTATGTATACATCAATCTACCTATGTATCTAATTATAAATATATCCATCTATCTATGTACCCATCCACCTAATCATGTACCCATCCACCTAATCATGTATCCATCCACCTAATCATGTATCCATCCACCTATCTATGTACCCATCCACCTAAATATGTATCCATCCACCTAATCATGTACCCATCCACCTAATCATGTACCCATCCACCTAATCATGTATCCATCCACCTAAATATGTATCCATCCACCTAATCATGTACCCATCCACCTAATCATGTATCCATCCAACTATATATCCATGTATCACTCAGTATACAATGTATCCACCGACAGTTAAGCTGTGTGTGACGCCTAAGATCCAGCCTGCCTGTGACCTCTACTCTGAAGACCAAGCCTCAGCCTCTATCAACCTGGTCTGTGTTCAGGGAAGAGACAGGTAATGTGGTGGTGTGGTGTGTGGTGTGTGGTGTGGTGTGGTGTGGTGTGTGGTGTGGTGTGGTGTGTGGTGTGTGGTGTGGTGTGGTGTGTGGTGTGGTGTGGTGGGGTGTGGTGTGGTGTGGTGTGGTGTGTGGTGTGTGGTGTGGTGTGTGGTGTGGTGGTGTGGTGTGTGGTGTGGTGTGGTGTGGTGTGGTGTGGTGTGGTGTGTGGTGTGGTGTGGTGTGTGGTGTGGTGTGGGTGTGGTGTGTGGTGTGGTGTGTGGTGTGGTGTGTGGTGTGGTGTGTGGTGTGTGGTGGTGTGTGGTGTGGTCTGTGGTGGGGTGTGTGGTGGTGTGGTGTGGTGTGTGGTGTGTGGTGTGGTGTGTGGTGTGGTGTGTGGTGTGTGGTGTGGTGTGGTGTGTGGTGTGGTGTGTGGTGTGGTGTGTGGTGTGGTGTGGTGTGGTGTGTGGTGTGGTGTGTGGTGTGGTGTGGTGTGGTGTGTGGTGTGTGGTGTGGTGTGTGGTGTGGTGTGTGGTGTGGTGTGGTGTGTGGTGTGGTGTGTGGTGTGGTGGGGTGGGGTGTGTGGTGTGGTCTGTGGTGGGGTGTGTGGTGTGTGGTGTGGTGTGTGGTGGTTGTGGTATGGTGTGTGGTGGTGTGGTGTGTGGTGTGGTGTGGTGTGGTGTGGTGTGGTGTGGTGTGTGGTGTGTGGTGTGGTGTGGTGTGGTGTGTGGTGTGGTCTGTGGTGGGGTGTGTGGTGTGTGGTGTGTGGTGTGGGGTGGTGTGTGGTGTGGTGTGGTGTGGTGTGGTGTGGTGTGTGGTGGTTGTGGTGTGTGGTGTGGTGTGGTGTGGTGTGGTGTGTGGTGTGTGGTGTGGTGTGGTGTGGTGTGGTGTGTGGTGGTTGTGGTGTGTGGTGTGGTGTGGTGTGGTGTGTGGTGTGGTGGTGTGGTGTGGTGTGGTGGTCTGTGGTGTGGTGGGAAGAAGGGGGGAGGTGGAAGAGGTGGAGGAGGAGGAGGGGAAGGAGGTGGGAAGAGAAGGAGAGGGATGAAGAGGAGGAGGGAAGAAAAAGGGGAAGAGGAAGGAGGAAGATGGAAGAGGAAGGAGGAAGAGGAGGGAGGAAGAGGAGGGGGGAGGAGGCGGCTAATCATTAAGGTAACCCAATATAACGTACAGTGAAACCTGCATTTAACGGACTTCTCCCCATATAGTTCGTTAAATGGAGGTTTTACATCTAACGGACCCTCTATATAACGGACACCCTATCTAACGGACCCTCTATATAACGGATACCCTATCTAACGGACACCCTATCTAACGGACTCTCTATATAACGGATACCCTATCTAACGGACACCCTATCTAACGAACCCTCTAAATAACGGATACCCAATCTAACGGACACCCTATCTAACGGACCTATAAAATCCATTAAATATTTTTTTTACCACACTCATCCCCGTATCTATTGTGCCCCGGCAGATACGACTGTTTACACAAGATCATGAAGAAGGAAGCTGACCTGCTACCAACACAACCTGAAGACGTTTACCTCGCCAGGGAGCTGTACGGTGACGAGATGCAGGTCATAGCCGAGTCACGTGATCTGAAGGGCAAGGATGGTGAGTTGGTTAGGTTAGGTGGGGTTAGGTTAGGTTAGGTTAGGTTAGGTGGGGTTAGGTTAGGTTAGGTTAGGTGGGGTTAGGTTAACACATTTTAGCGTTAAGTTAGGGTGTTACATGGCTGGTGTAAGCCCGGACCTACGGCCTAGAAAACAGTGCGTTAATGTTCGAAATAAGGCAAACAGAGTATTAGGTTTTATATCTAGAAGTGTAAGTAATAAGAGTGCAGAGGTCTTATTGCAACTATATCTTGCGCTAGTCAGGCCGCACCTCTATTATGCGGTTCAGTTCTGGTGCCCCTATTATAGAATGGATATCAATTCACTAGAGTCGGTGCAGCGAAGAATGACGAAAATGATTCCGGGACTTAGAAACCTTCCATATCAGGATAGGTTAAAGAAACTAAACTTGCATTCCCTAGAAAGACGAAGAGTGCGGGGAGATATGATAGAAGTATTTAAGTGGGTGAAAGGAATCAATAAAGGGGATATAGATAAAGTTCTTATAATATCCGAGCAGGATAGGACTCGGAGCAACGGATTTAAGTTGGATAAGTTTAGGTTTAGGAGGGAGATAGGAAGGAACTGGTTCACAAATAGGGTGGTGGACGAGTGGAACAAGCTCAGCAACTTTGTAGTAAGTGCTGGAGCGCTGGAAAGTTTTAAAAGGAGGCTGGATAGATTCATGGATGATAGAGAGTGGTAGTAACTCTCGACAGGAGCTGCCATGCACAGACCAACCGGCCTATTACAGACTCCTTATTTTCTTATGTTACATGACTGGTGTTACATGACGTGGTGTTACATGACTGGTGTTACATGACGTGGTGTTACATGACTGGTGTTACATGACGTGGTGTTACATGACGTGGTGTTACATGACTGGTGTTACATTACTGGTGTTACATGACTGGTGTTACATGACGTGGTGTTACATGACGTGGTGTTACATGACTGGTGCTACATGACTGGTGTTACATGACGTGGTGTTACATGACGTGGTGTTACAGAGCCGTGGCGTTACATGACGTGGTGTTACATTACTGGTGTTACAGAGCCGTGGCGTTACATTACTGGTGTTACAGAGCCGTGGCGTTACATTACTGGTGTTACAGAGCCGTGGCGTTACATGACGTGGTGTTACATTACTGGTGTTACAGAGCCGTGGCGTTACATTACTGGTGTTACAGAGCCGTGGCGTTACATGACGTGGTGTTACATTACTGGTGTTACAGAGCCGTGGTGTTACATTACTGGTGTTACAGAGCCGTGGCGTTACATTACTGGTGTTACAGAGCCGTGGCGTTACATTACTGGTGTTACAGAGCCGTGGCGTTACATGACGTGGTGTTACATTACTGGTGTTACAGAGCCGTGGCGTTACATTACTGGTGTTACAGAGTCGTGGCGTTACATGACGTGGTGTTACATTACTGGTGTTACAGAGCCGTGGTGTTACATTACTGGTGTTACAGAGCCGTGGCGTTACCAGGGGGTGGCAGTGGTGAAGAAGACCAAGATTAAGAGTGTGGCTAGTCTGAGAGGTTCCAAGTCTTGTCACACGGGATATGCCAGAAATGCCGGCTGGAATATACCCTTCTCGCACGTAAGTTAATCTACAACTACTACTACAGCTATACTACTATGGCTACTATTGCCACCACCACTACTACTACTATTATTACTGGTACCATACTACTTCACCTACTACTAATACTATGGCTACTACTACCAAACTGCTACTATTACTACCAAACTGCTACTATTACTACCATACTGCTACTATTACTACCAAACTGCTACTATTACTACCATACTGCTACTATTACTACCATACTGCTACTATTACTACCATACTGCTACTATTACTACCATATTACTACTATTGTTGCCAAACTGCTACTATTACTACCAAACTGCCACTATTACTACCAAACTGCCACTATTACTACCTAACTGCTACTATTACTACCAAACTGCCACTATTACTACCTAACTGCTACTATTACTACCAAACTGCTACTATTACTACCTAACTGCCACTATTACTACCTAACTGCTACTATTACTACCAAACTGCTACTACTACTACCAAACTGCTACTATTACTACCAAACTGCTACTATTACTACCATACTGCTACTATTACTACCATATTACTACTATTGTTACCAAACTGCTACTATTACTACCAAACTGCCACTATTACTACCTAACTGCCACTATTACTACCTAACTGCTACTATTACTACCATACTGCTACTATTACTACCATACTGCTACTATTACTACCATATTACGACTACTGCTACCAAGCTGCTACTATTACTTCCATACTGCCACTATTACTACCCCTACCATAATATTACTACTATTGCACTACTAACATCACCTAGTCAACTTAACCTTATCTAACATAATTAACATAATTTAAGATATCGTAATATAATTATAATTTAACCTAACCTAAATTAATACCACTATCAGACCACAGCTCAATATATAGTAGTTATGGTTGAAATGTAAGATATTTTCGTTTATTTTCCTTCAACAGTCGTATATCAATGTTATTATGGTATTTAAAGTATGCAAATCCTTCAGTTAATATTAAAAGTAAGTTAACTATGTAAATTATCTGTTTATATTAAAAGTAAGTTAACTATGTAAATTATCTGTTAATATTAAAAGTAAGTTAACTATGTAAATTATCTGTTAATATTAAAAGTAAGTTAACTATGTAAATTATCTGTTAATATTAAAAGTAAGTTAACTATGTAAATTATCTGTTAATATTAAAAGTAAGTTAACTATGTAAATTATATTTTTTTAAAGTTATTTTACAGGTGTTATCCTTCATAAATTACTTCTTATCGTAATCTCATAATAACGCGTCATTTATTGTATACACTAGCCAGCAAGTCATCATGTGGCGACTATGAAAAGAGATCTGCATAAGCTGGTCAAACTGCCTCGAGATCTGACCTAACTTAACCCACCTTAACTTAACCCAACCTAACCTAACTTAACCCAACCCAACCTAACTTAACCCAACCTAACCTAACTTAACCCAACCTAACCTAACTTAACCCAACCTAACCTAACTTAACCCAACCTAACCTAACTTAACCCAACCTAACCTAATCTAATAATAATAATAATAATAATAATAATAATAATAATAATAACAATAATAACAATAATAATAATAATAATAATAACAAAAATAATAATAACAACAATTCATTAATACTCAATCAATAACGTTCCTTACCTTCATTCCCGGAGTCCTGTTATAGGGGCCGACACTTGCTATAATAAAGGAGTTATCATAGAGCGTTCATGAGACCAACATACGAGGTAAAATAGGATAAAAAATACCGGATAAAAATGATACTGTAATCCTTCCCGCCATCTTAGTTCTCTGGCAGTTGTTCAGTCAAATGGCTGTCTAAATTTTCGATTATCTCATTTTAATAAATATTCATACGGTGTTAAATTGTATTATTATTTCATGTTATAAACTGAAAAATTATGCAATTCTCTATCTATGGACGTTTACATTATATAAAAAAAGAAATTTGATTGATTTGAAAATTTAAACATTTCCCGCCAAAATTCATTCTCCTGTGTTAATTTATTGGTTTAAATATAAAATGAGTTCATCCCAATATGTATAAATATTCAAATATCATAGAGATCTTAGTTTACAATTAGAAAAATCTATATACAACTTCCACTAACTAGGCTTCCAAAACGCAAAATGGATGGCTAAAAATATTACCACGAACAGCGACGGAAAATCATTTACAATATTATTCTTGCGACATATAAACTAACCAAACTTTTATTAACCTATCCAATAAATCTTTAGAATAGTTATATTTGGCTAAGTACGGTTTGAATCGCCTATATATACGAATCAAGGTAATGTGATGATGTTCGTGGTACTTTCTTCGTAACATGAACCATTATTGGTGTTTATCAGGTTATGCTGGTTCCCTGTTGTCTGCTACACACCCAGAGACAACAGGTGCCAGGAAAATCACTTATTCAGCTTGACTTCCATTTTCTTTGACTTCCATATTCATTGCCTTCCATTTTCTGTGACTGCCATTCCTTGACTTCCTAGTAAGACACATGTTCGTTATCTTCCCTTGAATCTTAACTTTGAATTCCTCCCTTTTTGACATCCCTTTGAATTCCTCCCTTTTTGGCATCCCTTTGAATTCCCTGTATCCCCCCGCCCTTTAAATTCCCCCGATCGCTCCCCTTGACTTCTCTGTATTACCCTTTGAATTCCTCCTGATCCCTCCCTTTGACTTCCTCTTCACTATTTTTCAGCTGCTGGAGAAAGGCGAAATTAAAATGGACTGCAACCAGACAAGGACGGTAGTTGAACACGATCTGAGGGCCATATCTAATTACTTTGGCCAGGCTTGTATACCTGGAGATTGGGTCCCTGATAACGAGACGAATATCCAGCTCAGTAAGTCAATTTCAGGGTGTGTGGGTCAGTTTCAGGGTGTGTGGGTCAGTTTTAGGGGTGTGTGAGTCAGTTTTAGGGGTGTGTGGGTCAGTTTTAGGGGTGTGTGGGTCAGTTTCAGGGGTGTGTGGATCAGTTTCAGGGTGTGTGGGTCAGTTTCAGGGGTGTGTGGGTCAGTTTCAGGGTGTGTGGGTCAGTTTTAGGGCGTGTGGGTCAGTTTCAGGGGTGTGTGAGTCAGTTTCAGGGTGTGTGGGTCAGTTTCAGGGTGTGTGGGTCAGTTTTAGGGCGTGTGGGTCAGTTTCAGGAGTGTGTGAGTCAGTTTCAGGGTGTGTGGGTCAGTTTCAGGGGTGTGAGAGTCAGTTTCAGGGTGTGTGGGTCAGTTTCAGGGTGTGTGGGTCAGTTTTAGGGTGTGTGAGTCAGTTTTAGGGTGTGTGGGTCAGTTTTAGGGGTGTGTGGGTCAGTTTCAGGGGTGTGTGGGTCAGTTTCAGGGTGTGTGGGTCAGTTTCAGGGTGTGTGGGTCAGTTTCAGGGTGTGTGGGTCAGTTTTAGGGCGTGTGGGTCAGTTTCAGGGGTGTGTGAGTCAGTTTCAGGGTGTGTGGGTCAGTTTCAGGGTGTGTGGGTCAGTTTTAGGGCGTGTGGGTCAGTTTCAGGGGTGTGTGAGTCAGTTTCAGGGTGTGTGGGTCAGTTTCAGGGGTGTGAGAGTCAGTTTCAGGGTGTGTGGGTCAGCTTCAGGGTGTGTGGGTCAGTTTTAGGGCGTGTGGGTCAGTTTTAGGGGTGTGTGGGTCAGTTTCAGGGTGTGTGGGTCAGTTTTAGGGCGTGTGGGTCAGTTTTAGGGCGTGTGGGTCAGTTTCAGGGGTGTGTGAGTCAGTTTCAGGATGTGTGGGTCAGTTTTAGGGAGTGAGTAAGTTTTAGGGCGTGTGGGTCAGTTTTAGGGCGTGTGAGTCAGTTTCAGGATTTGTGAGTCAGTTTTAGGGCGTGTGGGTCAGTTTTAGGGGTGTGTGAGTCAGTTTCAGGATTTGTGAGTCAGTTTTAGGGCGTGTGGGTCAGTTTTAGGGGTGTGTGAGTCAGTTTCAGGATTTGTGAGTCAGTTTTAGGGCGTGTGGGTCAGTTTCAGGGTGTGTGGGTCAGTTTCAGGGTGTGAGTCAGTTTTAGGGCGTGTGGGCCAGTTTTAGGGGTGTGTGAGTCAGTTTCAGGATTTGTGAGTCAGTTTTAGGGCGTGTGGGTCAATTTCAGGGAGTGTGTGAGTCAGGAGAGACACTGGTGACACGACCACCGGTGAAGTTGAGTCGCTTGTTTAGTCATAACTTATATAAACAAACTGAGAACGACATGAAGTTTAGGCACTCTCGCTTGTTTCACCTGATTATTGAATACCCTTATCCTAACCTTAACCTAATCTTAACTTAATCTCACCTTAATCTAACTTAATCTAACCTAACTTAACCTAACTTGACTTACAGAGGAAAAGTACCGCAGCCTATGTACTATATGCCGTAACCCTGGCCGCTGTGGTAGGGATGATGACCACGCTGGGTACAAAGGGTCACTAAGGTGTCTGGTCGACTCATCCGGAGATGTAGCTTGGACAAAACTCTCTGCTGTTAGAGAATTTTTCAAGGAGAGAACTGATGTAAGTGATTTTATATTGATTAGTTCTTCATTTATTAAAACATTTCTTTTTTTGTCTAGGAATAATGTAACTCATACATAAAGTTCTTTTTATTTTTCTCACTTTTATAGCCAGAACTGACGTGAGTTATTTTATATACAATATTTCCTCATTTATTTAAACATTGTTCTTTATTTTGGGTAAGAATGATGATAAGTGACTGTTATTTTCATTTTTCTTACAGGTGATAGCAGATAATTATGGCTTGTTGTGTCCTGATGGCCGGGTGGAAAACTTAGACTCCACTAAACCTTGCCATTGGGCCGCTAGACCATGGAATTCTTGGGTTGCTCGAACCACAAGCACGTTAGTACATCTTGTGGTAATTTTGTTATCTGTAGTATATGATTTGTATTATGTTGAGGTTAATTGATATTTAATTTATTTTTACCTAAGACCACTGACAAAATAATATTCGTTTCTATAGGATATCCAAATGTGACTTTTTTCCATCTGAACTGAACAAAGTGGCTAATCTCTCCCTCCCTATTTTTAAATGAATCTGACAGGTATTACATAAGAAAGAATAAAACTATACCCCCTTGTGAAACTTATCCTTTTATTACACAGAAACAAGAAGGAGGTAGTGGCCGTTCTAGCCAAGGTAATGGAGTTAGCGGTTTTGACCTCACAAGCAGGTGATGTTACCCTCAGACCGTGGGCCATTGGTCTACTCCGTCTCAGCACTCCGTCAGTTCTTCACGTGCGCCAACCACCTGTGACGCCCCGTGATTTTCTTAAAGAACGTATGTATTTAAATTTCTCACCTAATCTTAAATTACGAAAACTTATCACAGCTAAATTATGATGGAGTTAAAATGGTGATTTCTTGGTGGTGTTAACGGGAGCCTGTTTGTATAGTACTTGCTAACAGAGTGTAACAGCTCCACTGGCTGGAGAACCAATGGACCTAAGTTAAATTAATGCTACTGGATGGGGTTAGGTTAGGTATATTTTACTTGTACAATATTAATATCTATCAATCCTGTAGTGTGTCTAACCCTTTGAGTCCTGGAGGGTTAAACCATCGTCCTTAAATGGTTAAATCATCGTCCTCAAAGGGTTAAACCACCGTCCTCAAAGGGTTAAATAATCGTCCTCAAAGGGTTAAATAAACGTCATCAAAGGGTTAAACCACCGTCATCAAAGGGTTAAAATACTCTTTTCAAAGGGTTATTTCACTATCATCATCATACTCAAAGGGTTAAACCACCGTCCTCAACGAGTTAAACCATCGTCATCAAAGGGTTAAACCATCGTCATCAAAGGGTTAAACCATCGTCATCAAAGGGTTAAATAATCGTCATCAAAGGGTTAAACCATCGTCATCAAAGGGTTAAACCATCGTCATCAAAGGGTTAAACCATCGTCATCAAAGGGTTAAACCATCGTCGTCAAAGGGTTAAACCATCGTCGTCAAAGGGTTAAACCATCGTCATCAAAGGGTTAAACCATCGCCATCAAAGGGTTAAATAATCGTCATCAAAGGGTTAAACCATCGTCATCAAAGGGTTAAACCATCGTCGTCAAAGGGTTAAACCATCGTCGTCAAAGGGTTAAACCATTGTCGTCAAAGGGTTAAACCATCGTCATCAAAGGGTTAAACCATCGTCATCAAAGGGTTAACATGAAACACAACACAAACTATATCTTTTCTGTTTTCCTTTTACAAATTCTTCTCGACTCACCATATAATTCGTGGCCTGTTGCCCCTCCAGTTGGCTATGACACAACTATAGACCGCTTGGGGTGTCCTGAAGTACCTGTCCGACTGTGTGTTGAGAGCGATTTGGCCAAGGAGAAGTGTCAGGCTCTTCGTAACGTACTACACGCCCGCAGGATTCGTCCCTTTCTGGAATGTGTGTCGCCTTCGTCTGGTGGTGACTGCCTTAGTGCTGTGGCTAGTGGTTCTGCTCACGTCACCACTGTTGATGGGGGGGATGTGTATAGAGGCCATGTGTGAGTATTAATGTTGGTTCATGGGTTTACCTGAAGATTAAGTAACCTAACCTAACCTTATCTAGCCGAGTCTAACCTAACTCCAGCCTAACCTAACTCTAACCTAGCCTAACCTAATCTAACTCTAACCTAGCCTAACCTAATCTAACTCTAACCTAGCCTAACCTAACTCTAACCTAGCTTAACTCTAACCTAGCCTTACCAAACCTAACTCTAGCCTTACCAAACCTAACTCTAACCTAACCCTAGCCTAGCCTAACCTAATCTAACCTAACCTACTTACCATAGCCTAACCTAACCTAACTCTAACCTACCCTAACCCTTCACTAGTGCGTTTACATTAGGCTCATCATATACTAGGTAAATATTCCACAAATCATTACACTGAGATATTTGTTTTAATATTGTCTTACTTTGATTCCATAGTTTGTTTAATATTGTGAGTTTCCTTCTGTCGAATGTCAACAAACACAGGACTGCCACACTGCACTAAACCTGACGGGCCCCTGTAAACGCACTAGTGAAGGGGACTGTACCTAGGCTATATGACGAGCCCCTGTAAACGCACTAGTGAAGGGGACTGTACCTAGGCTATATGATGAGCCCCTGTAAACGCACTAGTGAAGGGGACTGTACCTAGGCTATATGACGAGCCCCTGTAAACGCACTAGTGAAGGGGACTGTACCTAGGCTATATGACGAGCCCCTGTAAACGCACTAGTGAAGGGGACTGTACCTAGGCTATATGACGAGCCCCTGTAAACGCACTAGTGAAGGGGACTGTACCTAGGCTATATGACGAGCCCCTGTAAACGCACTAGTGAAGGGGACTGTACCTAGGCTATATGACGAGCCCATGTAAACGCACTAGTGAAGGGGACTGTACCTAGGCTATATGACGAGCCCCTGTAAACGCACTAGTGAAGGGGACTGTACCTAGGCTATATGACGAGCCCCTGTAAACGCACTAGTGAAGGGGACTGTACCTAGGCTATATGACAAGCCCCTGTAAACGCACTAGTGAAGGGGACTGTACCTAGGCTATATGACGAGCCCCTGTAAACGCACTAGTGAAGGGGACTGTACCTAAGCTATATGACGAGCCCCTGTAAACGCACTAGTGAAGGGGACTGTACCTAGGCTATATAATGAGCCCCTGTAAACGCACTAGTGAAGGGGACTGTACCTAGGCTATATAATGAGCCCCTGTAAACGCACTAGTGAAGGGGACTGTACCTAGGCTATATGACGAGCCCCTGTAAACGCACTAGTGAAGGGGACTGTACCTAAGCTATATGACGAGCCCCTGTTGTTGTACTCGTGAAGGGAACTGTATTTATGCTTTCAGGGAGTTCGGGCTGTTTCCTGTACTGTCAGAAGTGTATGGACAATTGGATGCCTCGTATTTTGCTGTGGCAGTGGTCAAGGCCGACTCTGGCATCACCTCCCTCAGTCAACTCAAAGGCAAGAAGTCCTGTCATACTGGGATTGAAAAAACAGCAGGTGAGTCTCTTAGTATGTACAGGTGAATCTGCTGTACAGGTGAGTCTCTTAGTATGTATAGGTGAATTTGCTGTACAGGTGAGTCTCTTAGTATGTATAGGTGAATCTGCTGTACAGGTGAGTCTCTTAGTATGTATAGGTGAATCTGCTGTACAGGTGAGTCTCTTAGTATGTACAGGTGAATCTGCTGTACAGGTGAGTCTCTTAGTATGTATAGGCGAGTCTGCTGTACAGGTGAGTCTCTTAGTATGTATAGGCGAGTCTGCTGTACAGGTGAGTCTCTTAGTATGTATAGGTGAGTCTGCTGTACAGGTGAGTCTCTTCGTATGTACAGGTGAATCTGCTGTACAGGTGAATCTCTTAGTATGTACAGGTGAATCTGCTGTATAGGTGAGTCTCTTAGCATGTACAGGTGAGTGCTGTACAGGTGAGTCTGCTGTACAGGTGAGTCTGCTGTACAGGTGAGTGCTGTACATACCTAGACCATCTCCGTCTAACTTTACACAGAACTCAAATCAATACTCATTACCCTCTTAGCACTGATCTTTAAACGTCACATTACACATCCATCAATGACATTTCACCTTGTTCAAATTTGTATTATGTAATGGTGGAAGATAATTGGTATTTTATCCATTAAATACTTCAGTAAATAACCTAACCTATACTTAGTCTAATCTAATTTAACTTAACCTAATCTAACCTGACCTATACTTAATCTAATCTAACCTAACTTAACCTAACCTATTCTTAATCTAATCTAACCTAACTTAACCTAATCTAACCTAACCTATACTTAATCTAATCTAACCTAACTTAACCTAATTTAACCTAACCTAACCAATACTTAATCTAATCTAACCTAACTTAACCTAATCTAACCTAACTTAACCTAATCTAACCATACCTTATTTTCTAGGGTGGAAGATTCCTGTGGTAACCTTACTGGAGGCTGGTCTTCTGAAGGCAGGCAATTGTGACTACGCCAGGGAGATTGGCACCTTCTTCAGTAGTTCTTGTGCCCCAGGTGCCAAGGATCCTACATATGATCCAAGAGGCACAAACCCGAAGTCACTCTGTGAGCTATGTGTTGGCACTGAGGGTAGGTACACGCATATTGTCACTCAGGGTAAGGTTAGGTTAGGTTAGGTTAGGTTAGGATAGTGTGTTATTATTGCTAACTAAATTATCAGAAGAAATATGTTATGTTCCTTAATGGTTCTTAGATCACATGAAGCAGTTCTTTAATGGTTCTCAGATCACATGAAGCAGTTCTTTAATGGTTCTTAGATCACATGAAACAGTTCTTTAATGGTTCTCAGATCACATGAAACAGTTCTTTAATGGTTCTTAGATCACATGAAACAGTTCTTTAATGGTTCTTAGATCACTTGAAACAGTTCTTTAATGGTTCTTAGATCACATGAAGCAGTTCTTTAATGGTTCTCAGATCACTTGAAACAGTTCTTTAATGGTTCTTAGATCACTTGAAACAGTTCTTTAATGGTTCTTAGATCACATGAAGCAGTTCTTTAATGGTTCTCAGATCACATGAAACAGTTCTTTAATGGTTCTTAGATCACATGAAACAGTTCTTTAATGGTTCTCAGATCACATGAAACAGTTCTTTAATGGTTCTTAGATCACATGAAACAGTTCTTTAATGGTTCTTAGATCACTTGAAACAGTTCTTTAATGGTTCTTAGATCACATGAAGCAGTTCTTTAATGGTTCTCAGATCACTTGAAACAGTTCTTTAATGGTTCTTAGATCACTTGAAACAGTTCTTTAATGGTTCTCAGATCACTTGAAACAGTTCTTTAATGGTTCTTAGATCACTTGAAACAGTTCTTTAATGGTTCTTAGATCACATGAAACAGTTCTTTAATGGTTCTTAGATCACATGAAACAGTTCTTTAATGGTTCTTAGATCACTTGAAACAGTTCCTTAATGGTTCTCAGATCACATGAAACAGTTCTTTAATGGTTCTTAGATCACATGAAACAGTTCTTTAATGGTTCTTAGATCACATGAAACAGTTCTTTAATGGTTCTTAGATCACATGAAACAGTTCTTTAATGGTTCTTAGATCACTTGAAACAGTTCTTTAATGGTTCTTAGATCACATGAAACAGTTCTTTAATGGTTCTCAGATCACTTGAAACAGTTCTTTAATGGTTCTTAGATCACTTGAAACAGTTCTTTAATGGTTCTCAGATCACATGAAACAGTTCCTTAATGGTTTTCAGATCACATGAAACAGTTCAATGCTTTCAAAAACTCCTTTACCAAATGCCAGTTTACTAGACAGTTAGACAGTTTGACTGGAAGTGGACACAAACTAGACGAAATAATGTATCAGTCAACTGCTTCAGGTTCACAAGTCTGAATCTTAGGGTTCGTGGTTCAGGGGGAAGAGGCGAACGAACCTTTGTAGGTAACTGTACATTGAAGTCAGTATTGTCCTTTGAGGAGCTGATAAGGTCTCACTCACATTCACCTCTCAGTATGGGTTGAGGAAAGGGGGTCATCAAATCTGTTTCCTCATCTATCACAGTTGAAGGGGTTTCTGGTCCGTCATACACCGCTTCAAATACTCAAGGGCAGTGCGAGAGGAATTCAGCTGAAGCCTTCTACGGATACACAGGTGCCTTCAGGTGCCTGGTGGAAGGAGGTGGTGATGTGGCCTTCGTCAAACACACAACTGTAGGCGAAAACACAAGTGAGTTTATTTTGATTTTTCACTGTACTTCAAACATGTTTCCTGTTTCCTTTCCTGTCTCCCTCCCTGCCTACTCCCTGAGACATTGTGAGTTGGAGGGAGGCAAGGACATATTCTGAGACACTCTATATATGTAATGGAGTCACTCAAGAAAAATAACTGTACTTGGGGTGATTGATGAATTCCAGAATGAACACTGTGACTCCTGTTGTCTCTGTGGGGTTGTTAAAATTCTTCGTCCGCTGTGTCATATTTTTTCAACACAATTTGGTATAGATATAACAACTTTGCTTCACTGAGCAGTACTTCCTGTAGATGGCAACAGTAGATATGACAACTTTACCACACTGGACTTCCTAATATGACAACTTTACCACACTGGACTTCCTAATATGACAAATTTACTACACTGGACTTCCTAATATGACAACTTTGCCACACTGAACTATACTTTTTTTAGATGACAACAATCAGGCGCAGTGGGCGAAGAATCTACGAGCATTGGACTTCAAGTTGCTGTGTAAGAAGACTGGGACAGCTGATGTGGTCGACTACAACACCTGCCACCTAGCAAATGTCCCGGCCCACAAGGTGAGTAGTTTAACACCTGTAGCATGGTGGTTTAATAGGATACTTGTTTTAACACCTGTAGCATGATGGTTTAACCCCTGTGGAATGATGGCTTAATAGGATACTTGTTTTAACACCTGTAGGATACTGGTTTAATAGGATACTAGTTTTAATACCTGTAGGATGATGGTTTTAACGCCTGTAGAATGATGACTTAACAGGACACTAGTTTTAACCCCTGTAGAATGATGACTTAACAGGATACTAGTTTTAACCCCTGTAGGATGATGGTTTTAACCCCTGTAGAATGATGACTTAACAGGATACTAGTTTTAACCCCTGTAGGATGATGGTTTTAACGCCTGTAGAATGATGACTTAACAGGACACTAGTTTTAACCCCTGTAGAATGATGACTTAACAGGATACTAGTTTTAACCCCTGTAGGATGATGGTTTTAACCCCTGTAGAATGATGACTTAACAGGATACTAGTTTTAACCCCTGTAGGATGATGGTTTTAACCCCTGTAGGATGATGGTTTTAACCCCTGTAGGATGATGGTATATTTTTTCAAGTGTGATGATTTAACCCCATGATTTAATTCTTTAAGGAGGATTTAACCCCATGGTCATCTTTGTAAACACCACCTCCACTGCTCCACCGTTGAAGGGAACACTGGAACACCACCTCCAATGCTCCACTGTTAAAAGGAACACTGGAACACCACCTCCAATGCTCCACTGTTAAAAGGAACACTGGAACACCACCTCACTTGGTTCTATTTCACCCCCAGGTATTGGCCGGCCCCCACTCTAATGGTACCATGCTTGAAGAGATCCGGATCCTATTCTTAAGGGCGTCAGAACAGCTACCTAAGGGACAGGATATTTTCACCCTCTTCGGCCCATTCCAGGGTAGAAAGGATCTTATTTTCAAGGTAAGGTTTGGTTAGGTTAGGTTTTGGTTAGGTAAGGCTGGAATTCAAGTAATGCTTTGTTTAGAATTTTAATTATACAAAGATGTTAATTTAGATTGGGTTGGTTAGGTAAAGGTTAGGTTAGGTTAGGCTAGTCTACTGTAATTAATTCCCTTCTTTCTGTATTTAATCTTATTTTATTGTCATTGGTCTGTTGTCTGGCCGTTAGTAAGTAGTTTATTTTATATTTAATTATCTCTTTATTTTTCATATTTATTTTTCAGTTATCTCTAACTATTTTCGTTCCTATTTTTACTTATTATTGTCTTTACTTAGTATCTTCTTTACTTATTATCTTCTTTACTTATTATCATATTTACTTATTATGTTATTTACTTCTTTCTTTCTTTTCTATATCTGTTTTCTATCTTTTATTTCTAATTGTTTCTTCTAAGTCTTTTTAACTGGCTCTAAGGTTCTTTTCAGACTAAGTAATCACCTCCATCTTATATGTTACGTCGGGCAGATTCTACAGTATATGAAACGAACATAATCTCTTACACAATAGGGATTTGGAACTCAACTCACCTGCCAACGAGATGTCAATTTTTGCAAACACTCGTCCCCAAAAAGTGACAATAACACCACGAAGATAAATATACATTATCTTTTCTTAACTAGTATATATTGCTTACAGGATTCTGCCACCGAGTTGGTAAATGTACGAGAGGACGAATTCCACAAGTCACTAGCGAGCTCCTACTACCGTGCCCTTACTGAGCTCAGTACCTGTACCCCCAAAGAGTCACAACAACACTATACAATGAAGGAGAACGCCTCTACTCTTCATGGACCCATCTGTTTCCTGTACCTGCTCTTGTGTACAACCCTTATCTGGCTTCTGTCGTGCTAATTATATCGCTGTTGTTGTTGTTGTTGTTTAAGATAATGTTGCTGGGGGGGGGGGGGGGGTGATTAAAGCCCTAGATATTAAGGCCACACCATAAATCAATAACAAAACATTGAACAAGAAAGCCTCATCTCTTCTCTTACATTTACCCATAAAATGTAAATAGTAAACAAACGCTCTATGGAAAACTTTATCCACTTTGCCACATTGGTGTTTGTGTCTTGTTTACATTATTTAATCCTTGCTGCTGGTAAAGTAGTGTGTTTGGGGCCAATTGTCTACTGTATGTGTGTTATAATTCATTACCATCCCCAGCAATATTGTCTGTGTTTGTCATTCTTAGTTAGTGAGTGCTTCTGTAATCTACATGCACAGTCCCCTTCAATAGTATGTTTACAGGGGGTCAACATATAAACATTTCAAAAATCACTACACTGAGATATTTGTTTTAATTTTGTTTTAATTTGATTCCATAGTTTGTTTAATATTGTGAGTTTCCTTCTGTCGAATGTCAACAAAACAGAACTGCCACACTGCACTAAACCTGATGAGTCCCTGTAAACGCACTAGTGAAGGGGACTGTACCTAGGCTATATAACGAGCCCCTGTAAACGCACTAGTGAAGGGGACTGTACCTAGGCTATATAACGAGCCCCTGTAAACGCACTAGTGAAGGGGCCTGTACCTAGGCTATATAACAAGCCCCTGTAAACGCACTAGTGAAGGGGACTGTACCTAGGCTATATAACGAGCCCCTGTAAACGCACTAGTGAAGGGGACTGTACCTAGGCTATATAACGAGCTCCTGTAAATGCACTAGTGAAGGGGCCTGTACCTAGGCTATATAACGAGCTCCTGTAAATGCACAAGTGAAGGGGACTGTACTATGAGGGTTAAAATGCTCATATATGGCTTAAAACTTAAAGAAAGCATTTGCTTGTGTGGGATATAGTCACTCTTGTTCATGATCAATATTTATAGATCCAAACTTATATAATATTATGATTTTACCTTTTCACAAATATCAATAACTCTTCTTATCGACTTTCTTCATTTTTCACATCTCTATAGCTTCGTTTTTTTCAGCTTCAAGAAGAATGAATTGAGTTACAAGGAGTTTTTATATACGTAGAAAGCCCTACGACCCAGCTGAATATATGAGGTGTTTACAATAGTATGGTATTAAAGAGTTACTCAATCTCCCATTTTCTATGTCAGGCAACGTGGATGCCCTACACTCCCCCACAAAAAAGTACACAATACAGCTTAAAACTTGAGCTGAATTGAGGTATACAGACATACTGCCTTGCTATACGCCTTATATTAAATTAAATCTCGCTGGTATAGTACAGTATGGTATTAAGCTGCTTGAGCAAGACAATGCCAAACATCGGATCTTACTCACCAAGACCCCCAGAATCTTCCTCTGTTTACATCTTACTCACCAAGACCCCCAGAATCTTCCTCTGTTTACATCTTACTCAACAAAACCCCCAGAATCTTCCTCTGTTTACATCTTACTCACCAAAACCCCCAGCATCTTCCTCTGTTTACATAAACTAGGGTGTCTAATCTTCATGTAAAATAAACTAGGGTGTCTAATATTCAGGTGATCCATTAGGCTGGTATATATATTACACTGTACTAGTTGATATCAAGTACGTAATCTTTACGGCAATTTATTCTGATACAATATTCGGATACCAATTTGTGTACACTGATTAAATAATTAAATCATTAAATATTTCAATATCAACAGATTAGTTCTCAAATATTTGGTATATATTCTGACTTAAATATTTGGTAGAGCTCAGTGGTCAACATAGCATCATATTATTCCTTAAGAGCAAGAAGCTGTGTAGTAATAAATAATGATTAAAAATTATTATTTGTTTTACTTTATTCCATTTCCATTTATATGTCTTTTACCAGTGTGTGTGTGTGTTGTCATGATCGTGATGACGGCTAACCTGAAAACCTTGGAGGCGCTAGCAGCTTTACCAGAGCCCCTGGGGGCGCCAGCCCTCCTAGCACAGCCCCTGAGGGCGCCGACATATATGAGAGAGCCCTTGGGGGCGCTAGCGTCCAAGGCAGGGTACCTAGGGGCGCTGACATCTCTTGGAGGGCCCCCGGGGAGCGCCGCTCTCTACGTGAGAGCCCATATGGGCGTCAGTGTCCCTGGTAGGGTTCGCTGGATGCGCCACCGACCTTGGGATGGCCACTCGGGAGGGCGCCTGCTGAAGCCGCGACGCCTGGAAAGTCCTTAGAATCGCCGCCGTTATTTGAGGGCTCCAGGGGGTAGTTGTTTTTGCACTAATTAGAACTCTGGGAGATATGACGTTAAGTAAATACATTGTCCATTGCATTTCTAGTATCATCTCCTGAACAATGTAAAGGAGAATAAATATCCAACAGGAAAACATAAGTTGGGGTGTTGTGCTGACTGACTGTACTGTTCCCCTAGTGGCTGTAATTTGGTGGATTTACATTTTACTCCACCAATCACAGTTAAGTAAGGTAATGCTGGACGTATGCATTATGTACGACACCACGACCAAGGAAGCTATAGAGCTCCTGGGAAGGGGCGCACTTGGGAGGGCCCCGGGGGGCGTCCGTATGGCGTCTGGGGCTCCCCTGGTATGGTCTCTAGGGGGGCCACAGCCCTTGAAGGGCACCTTGGGGCTCCACAGCTTCTGAGAGGGTCCCTGACGGATCTGCCACCCCTGATACGCCTCCTGGGATCGCGGCCGTCCCTGGGAGAGCCCTTGGGGCACTAGCGCACCTGACAGGACCCGTTAAGGGCGTTGCCGTTTCTGGGAGGACCCCTGGGAGCGCCGCTGTCTCTGGGAGAGCCCATAGGGGCGCCAGTGCCTCTGACATGGCCCCAGGGGGGCGCCACCACCCCTGAAAGTGTCCCTCGGGGCGCCGCCGTGCTTGGGAAGGCCCTTGTAGGCAACTCTGTCCCTGGGAGAGCCACTGGGGGCGCCGCTGGCGTCCTTGGGAATGTCCCTGAGAGTACCGCTGTCTTTGCACCGCTACCCTGAGAGAGCCCCTGGGGGCGCTAGCGCCCCTGGCAGGGCCCCAGAAGGCGAACGCAGTCCCCGGGAAGGCCTCAGAGGGAACCACAGCCAATGGCAGGGCCCCTGGAGGTGCTGCCGTCCCTGGGAGGGCCCCTGGTTGGCTGACGTCCCTGTTAGGGCCCCTGGTTGGCTGACGTCCCTGGGAGGGCCCCTGGTTGGCTGACGTCCCTGGCAGGGCCTCTTGGAGCACCGTTTACACTGGGAAAGTGCCTGGGGGAACCTGTCCGCATGGGACAGCTCCTAGGGCCCCTTGAAAAACTGCTGTTCTTGGGAGAGCCCCTGGGGGATCAAGCGCCCTTCGCAGGGTACATGAGGGCGCCACCTTCCATGGCAGAGCCCCTGGGAGCACCGCTGTCTTTGGGAGAACCCTTGGGGGTGCCTGGTTACTATTTTCTATATAAATGCCAATGAATTTCTGTATATGTAATGTATTTTATGGGGCAGAGGGAGGCTGGGGAACGTAAATCCAATATTTTATCTATTTCTCGGGGGGAAAATTGATTCTGTCAACGTCGCGGTTTTCGGGAAGAGAACGATGACGTTAAGCGAGGACTTAATGTATTTATTAATCACATTAAATATATGACACTTGCGTGTAGATAAATTGTACAGCAGACCAAAATATATATATATATATATATATATATATATATATATATATATATATATATATATATATATATATATATATGCTGATAACCACCAGGAAAGAAGAAAACACGAAGTTCCCAAGCGCTTTCGTGTAATTCACATCTTCAGCTAGTCTGTACTCACCCCTGAAGATGTGAATTACACGAAAGCGCTTGGGAACTTCGTGTTTTCTTCTTTCCTGGTGGTTATCAGCATATACCTAGATCACGCGCACCTACAGTGATTTACTTGCATATATATATATATATATATATCAAAGATGGGCAGAGGCTGGTAGGTAGATGTTAGGAAGAAAGATGAAGAGAAACTGAAGAGATGTAACACCACAAGAAAAAAAACTTAAGAGGGATGTAAATAAATACTAAAGACTGTCCTATGGTGAAATTCAATAATTACAAGAAAAGGTTTGGTAAAAGAGGTCAACAAGTTTACACAAATGAGGATAGAGAGATGTAGGTCATAGAGAGAGGGACATCAACTCCAAGAACTATTTAAGGCAAAATAAACTGTCATTATACTATACAGAACTCACATATTAAAGTAAATATTACTGAACATATTAATGGAAAACTGATTATTCTATGATAATTTTTATTGATATACACAAGACATAAATTTAACTTACCAGACAGATCAGCGTGTGAGGTCGTCAACACGTGCACGGTGGTACTATAGATCCGGAGAGGACGTGGCAGGACTGTACTGTTGTCCGCCTCGCCCTGTGAACTAGTCTTGAAAAATCCTCACAGTAATCAAAGCCTTTTTATTTGGTCATCACATCAGAAGTAGATTAGGTGTGGTGTAACCCTTTTGAGCACAGGTTGATTTTATCCTGAATTGTCATAGCATTTCATGGCTCTATTACTAAGTCCACAGTCAGGAGTCATTTGATTGCTATAAACAACTGGATAATGCCAGAATATTTTCTTCAGCTGAGAAGAACCCTTGATAAACGGAGGAAACTCCCTAGCCGCAGCACGGTCAGCACTAGCTTCTTCACCACCAATGTTTATATTGGTGATCTTGTTCCGCATCTTAAACCTCTGTAACCACCCAGAGGAAGCATTAAAGGGTTTGGGCTCTGTAATTCCCATCTTTCATGACACTGCAGCATACAGTTCACGTGCGTACTCCTTAACAGAGCACGTGTCCACCGCCATGTTCCGTCGCGCCTGACGCACCAAGTAGCTCACAAGTAATTTTTCCGTCTTGAGAAGCACCTGGTTGTGAAAATACTTGATCATAGAAGCACCTGTAGACTTTGTGATCTTCATGTGCTCCTTTATCTTGGCTGCATCCTTCTTTATATATATATATATATATATATATATATATATATATATATATATATATATATATATATATATATATATATATATATACTATACTGTACAGTATATAGAAATTTATCAAAATAATTATTCTTTTCTTTTTTAAATTAGCCTATTTCCATAAAGGTCAATAATCACGCCATATTAAAAATAAAAAAAAAGTGATTATAATTAAAAAATTCCATATAAACAAAATACTGAATAAAAACATAGAGATTACTGTATAGTATAGTACTGTATTTTAACACAAACTCTTGATACAGAGGAGTTCAGGAAAAAACATCACAATTGTTGAAGCAGAAGGTCGTCTTGAGTACTGTAGTATTATCTCTTCTCTGGGGGAACACTACAGTAAACCTTTGCTATTCGCGATTTCGACTATTCTCATTAAGCAGACGGTGGCTAGCATACGAGCCTCTCCCGCACTGCAGCAAGTCACCCCCATGGGGCTGTAGCGTCTTCTCTCCCTCTGTTTGTGCTCCACCATTGCCTGCGACACAGCATCTCTTGTGTTGTGCTCAAAACTTTAGTGTTTCTGTTTGAAATGTCCACTAAAAGACTGCCTAGTGTCAGTGGTAGTTTTTCAAGAAAGAACCAGCCCCTCGCGCAGCTGATTTGTCTCCCTCACCTACTCGGTCAGCTGCTCCATCACCCGCCTCTCCACCACTACATCACCCTATTCCAATAATGATCCTGATGATCTCCCTATACTTCAGTAACCAGATTTCATCATATTGTACAGTACACTTCATCAAGCTCCAAAAATTCACATACAAAGGAGAGTAGTATTGGCGACTTAAATTTCTCATACACAGTAGTGCACTAATGTAGTATAAGTTGCTATTCTTAAGTTTTGCCAATTCATGCCATTCCTTAGAACCTAATAGGAAGGGTTTACTGTACCTCTTCTCTTTCTAACACACACACACACGCTACAACAACGCTCTCTCCGAATGTGACACTGTCAAGGACTTCAGGCCACCTGACTTATTGTACCTTGAACTTTGTAATTACTACATTGAATCGGGGGTGCTTGAGGACATTCTTGCTGTTTATCCCAAATTTGCTAACCCACACTGATTAGTCTTCAATTAGAATATGACGTCCAATGTATGTGAACCACTGACCTATATATACTGCTACTGAATATGATGTATTTCTTTGTGCACAAACCTGTCCTGCATGGCAGTGAACAGTGACATTACCCACATGAATCTGACCTCTATACATATATAGCTGTTAATGAATATGATGTATTTCTTTGTGTATGAACCTCTGTCCTGCGTGGCAGTGAGAAGATACCACCCTCAGTGTCAAGACCTGACTGAATTACTCAGAATAGCCAAACTGTACTACAAGCTTTGTCAATAAATTTGTTAAACTAAAAAAACTCTTCTTTTTCTCTCTAACACACACACACACACACGCTACAACAACGCTCTCTCCACCCTGGAAATGCCATCCCTCAGTGACCTCCACCACAGAGCACTAGCAAGGTTTGGCAGTGGACTACTGCACCATCCTTGTCATTGCCACCTCCTGCCACCGGCAGTCCCCCACCCACCTCATGCAGTCCGCCACTACAACAAAATTTAGCCCCTAAGAGCCTACACTGATAGATATAAGAATAGCACCATCCCATCTATTGTTAAAATAATAAACAACTCCTGATTTATGTAATGTACAGCCCTGTAAATGTATTAAATGAATATCATTATGACTAAATCATGTCTAAGTTTGTATATTTTCAGTCACCGGCTGCAACTCTATTAATAAACCGCTTATTATTATTACACACACTACAAGATTCAGTCGTCATTTCTTCTCTTAATACTGTACAGTAGTTAATTATCATCAAGCACTGACAGAACTGTGTTGTAGGTGGTCAAATAAATAAGGTTTGATTGATGCTTTGGTGTTTTATTTGGCTTGGCATAATTTAAAGTGCAAAGATGTGGAATACCCTAACTGTGTAGAATAGCTTCTACCCTGGATAATACAAATTTGGCTTAAAATTAAAGAACTGCAAAACTCTAGGCAAAATGTTCTACAGGATAAGTGCTAAACCTTTACCAAGACAAACAGCTCCCAAGATATGTACAGTACATTATATCTAACAATCACAAGATATAAAAATAATTAACAATATAATTCCCTTCAAATAATAATATAAAGCAAGTCAGACTTTCTCTGAATTACTCGAACAATTAAACAAAGAGTTATTTTTCTATGTTTCAGTATCATGTACAGTACTGTATACTTAAGAGCATAAATCAGGTAAAGAGATACTTATAGTGAGTATATAACTCAAGTTTTTACAGTGTTTCAGGGAGTGTGTTCATTCGTGAAAGACACAAGTGACAGCTCCAAATGTAATCATTTCCTTAAGCTCCACACACTACATAAGCCACAGCCACACACTAACTGCTGAGTCTAATGTTATAAATCAGAGATAACACTTGCATGCTTGGTATTAATTCACAAGTTTGGTGGCAAGCCAAATGTGCCTAAGACCCAGTATGTTCCAACCTAACCTAACCCACCCATTAGGACTGACTGCCAATCTTAATGGTTAGGTTAGGTTAGGATGGATCATTCTGGCCAAACATTGAAATTTCACTGAGGCAGAAGCTCTATCAGTACAGTACTTATGAAAGATTCATAATTGTACGACATGACAAAATAAGTGAGTTACAGTATAAGCATTTTTTCATCAACCACATTTGGTCAAACATTGCAATGCCAACAGGTCTTTGGTAATACTTTGTAAGGTTCAACACAGCTACTACTCCCTCTTCAGCAGCTTAATACATCAACCAAAACTTCAAGATGATCAACCTATACAAAAATGAGAAAGACCTTCCACTTAACTCCTTCTTAAATCTCAGTCACTGAAAAAAAAGTTGCTAGGTTGCACCATTATCATAACAAAATATAGTCACACAAATCTCCACATTCCTGTTCTATATATTCAAATATATGTATTTTTAAATAATAAAACTATTACTGAAGTGCACACTACTAGCTGTTAGGAGAATTTTGCTTAAAACTGATATTATATCCTCCAGAGTTGGGGTCTTGCTGGAGTTCAAAGTTTGAGGTTGACAGCCCAAAGGGTCGAAGGAATACATTACCTAGATCCTTCAGCTTACCTGTGGACAAAATAAAAACAATATAATTGACAATTACCTACTTTATTATCAATAATAAAACCTACAAGTACAGTACTGTATTTTTCTTGCTTGCTTTCATTTGGAAGATCTCCAATACAGCATTGGAGTTTTTACCACAACTCACCCATAAGAGTATAGACTGTGTACGTAAGCATAGATAAGTCCCACATCCACCCCTTGATTATAAACCATTCCCTACACTTTACTGTATGCTGGTAATTCACTGGATTTATTCCTAACAGTATACTGTATTATTTACTACTACACAAAGGCCTAGGGGATTCTACCTTCACTCACCCATTAAATCTACTTTATGTACTGTGCTGTAACAGTTGTCACCCAAACAGTTGTTATCAGTATATTGATGAGTTAAATCAACTCAAGACATTAATATGGTACACAAGTTTGATCCAACCTTTGGCTGCACGGGTCAGTAACCATCAGCTCACACAAGGAAACTCAACGTCAGGGGTTCCCAAGCTTGGTCACATGATGCCCCCTTTGTGTGTTTACCAAGCCCTCACATCATCTTTTTTATAATCAATTTATGTCATCTTCCCTCACACTGGAGAAATATCTATCCATGTTATTATAATTAAAGCAAAAAAATGAAACAAAAAGCAAATGTGACATTGAAGTGAAAAGCAAGCAGTGGTGGCTAGGAACATGGGATAGAGAGGAAGATGCAGGGATAGAGAATAGGGAAGACTAAGGTACATGAACAATGCTGAATTTGACATAAATTTTGTTCACATGGCCTCACGCTCCCCCCCCCCCCCTCCCATTGTACCAACCTTGCGCCCCCAGTTATGGAACCACTGCTCTACATTGATACTGTATTGTACACCAGTTGCTTAGAGGAGGAAAACTCTACACCAATACCGTACATCAAGAAGCATAACTAAGAAGAGCATAAGTTAAAATTTACAATGAACACTCACCAAGGTTCCATAGAGCCCTTGAAGTAAGCTGATCATCCTAGAAGGTTCACTAGATTTGAGTCCTCTAGAATTCTACTCTCTAAGGGGACTGCTCTCCTCCTCCCTGACTTACTAAGGCTCCTAAGGCTCCTAATAACCTCTGTTTCCTTTCATGTAGCGAGACTCAGTATGTCATCCTGTCTCTTGACCCAGTTTTAATGTGTGGATTGATACATAAAACCCGGGAAACATAAAATGGGAGGATATAAACTAAAAACCAAAAAGTAATGGAATTGAGTAAAGACGCTCATTTGGACATTTTGTGAGATGTGTGCCTAAGGGAAAAGACTGATGGATGTTGTAATTCATATATATAATTTGATCTTGGCTTATTATAACAAGTATTACCTCCCTGTGTCAAACTTCTACACAGACACCTCTTGATTTGTTTGTTTTATGCCATTTATAAAATAACACTATGACTTTATTTACACCATTTTTCTATAATATACACAGGCTTATGTTTGGAATAATGAGACATAGATTGGCAGTATGGTGTTAGGTCACAGAATGCTACAGTATTTTCTTCAGTACAGTGTATAGTTTTTTTTTTTTACAGGGATTAGCCCACATCGAGGCCTGGGGGGCAAAAACGTAATAAGAATGACATTAATAATATTAATTAGTTTGAAGTATTTAAATTTTATAAATACAAAGTCAAAAAATAAATAATAATAACAATAATAATAATAACACTGATAACAATAATAATAATAAAGAACCATAAAATTATACAAAAATGAAAAAAGATCATTAGTGAGAAACGATATATGTCCCTGTGTTGTGTTGTAAGAGAAACAATTGAGACCCTACAATTGTGTGTAAATGAGGCAGAAAGTCAGATCATCAACCTGGGACTTAGTCACATATGGCAGCAGGGTCTACCATAGAAAATACATTATGCTTCCAATATCTTCCCAGTACCTCCCTGTTTGGTAGCTGCCAACTACTGTACCTGTGTTTTTCCCCTTATATCATGGCACCTAAGTGTCCTTTAGATTCTCCAGGTACTAGTGGATCTAAGAAGCATAAGGCCATCACCCCTGAGATTAAGAGGGATGTGTTCAAAAGTTATGAGGTGAACAAACAGCTGATAATAAGCTTGCACGTGCAGAGAATATCAAGGTGAGTGCCGAGAGTGGATGGAGCATGAGTCAGTGTATCTAAGACCCCATTTTCCCAAAGTTTAATTATGGAAAGAATGGATCTAGTGTTGAGCTCGTGGGTCAAACACCAAACTCTGAAAAATGTTCCCGTCAGCATGCTTGTGGTACACTGATATAACACTAGGTACTGTTATACAGTCAACCCTCGCTTTACGCGGTCCCACATTCCGCGTTTCCACGTTTAGGCGGTACCCTGCCGAAACCGGAATGCTCACATTCTGCGGTGCGTGTACCCCTTTACGCGGAGAGCGGCTGGCGAGCCGTGCCATTTTTGGATCCAAACCTCCTGCCATCTCTCCCGCCATCCGCCATGTTGTGTAAGCGGCGCGAGCATGGTGTGCACAAGGTCGCCCAGTCATCAAAACATTACCGAGTTTTTCACCCGCCACCCACTACAGCCGGCCCAAGTCAGTGATAGTGATAATTATAGTGAGGATATGGACTTATATGGACTTTGAGGGGTTTGACAAAGAGGCCCTGCAAGCCTCTGAGGTGGATAGTGATACAATTGATACAAGTGATACAGGTGAGGGCCAATAATCTGCCCTCTGCCTCGGAACCAATCCCCCATCCCCGTGTGCCCAGCCATCTTTTCTACTAATGTAAGTGTTAAAAAACCTAATATTATTGATATTTCTCTTAATTATTAATTGTGTGTGCATACCATCATAAAATTAAGAAGTTATTTTTACTACAACGTAGGTATTGTGTCTGAAAAAGTGGAGTTTGGGGGTCGGCCCGGTCTCTATTTCAATTAATCCCATATGTTATGTTGTTCACTTTACGCGTTTCTCACTTTCTGTGGTGCCCTGTGGGTTGAATTAACCGCGTAAAGTGAGGGTTCACTGTATTAATAATGAAATCTCTTAATCTCCAACTATTTACACATTTTTTATTTACAAAACCATTTTCAAGAATGTAATAATAGCATAAATCGAGATTCCTATATACAGGTAGTCGTCGACTTACGACCTAGATTGGTTACGGCCGACCGGTCGTAAGTTGATCTGGTCGTAAGTCGGCCTATGTTATAATTACCTTACGTATATTATACTGTAATGTGTAATGATAATATAATCATCTTTAAGTCATATTTTATCAACATTTTCTTTGTTCATTATTGTTACGGTCGTCAGGTTTAAGTAAATCACTGCATACTACAGTACAATTGGTTTATTATTTACACTGGGGCTGGGGCCAAAACTGTCGTACCGCCGGTCGTAAAGTCGAACAGACGTAAGTCGCATAGGTCGTAAGTCGACGACTACCTGTACCAATAATTGCTATACTGTACTGTAATACAATTCTCTAATGTGGCTTAAAAAATAAATAAATAAAAATTATATACAAATTTAAAACCGGAAAAATGAAGAATGGGAAGTGAATTGTTTGTGGGAGAGATGAGAGGTATGGTGGCTGGGGAGGCTGAAACTATTTAGATACTACCCAACCTCACCCCGGGAGGCCCAGTCACCCCTCCCACCCCGTTAACATGACAGTATGCAATTTTACCGCCATTCACATGTTATTTAGGTTTATTTGGTGTCATAAAATAATCAATTCTGCCACTAAAGGAGCCCCACACTCAACCCCAGACGAGTTACCGAGTTGTATTAAATTACCGTGGCTTTGTTTACACAGCGTGAACGGCTGACTACCCAACCAGCCAGATGTTTATATAAAAGAACACTTTATGCAACACAGGATCTATGTGTTACTGTATGTTGTATTATTTCTTGTATTTTTTGTTTCATATTCTGAGTGTTGGATTATGTGTGAATGTAACTGAGTAAACATTAAATTACATATACAGTACGACCGGATAATTTGCGGATTTTTATTTTGCGGTCCTCTATTCTTAGCGGATGACACCCTGGATGTACCCAAGAATGTCTGTGGGTAGTTTTAAAGTTATTGGCATTTCGCGGCCGGGACAGGGAGACATTTGCTCTACAGACAGTAATTTCTTTTACCTGTACTGTATATATATATATATATATATATATATATATATATATATATATATATATATATATATATATATATATATATATATATGTGTGTGTGTGTGTATAGACACACACAAAACACATACATATAAATAATAATGGAAAATCCTCTTACAAATAATCAGAAAGAAATTTATTAAAACTGTTGTGTTTACCCTCAAGCCCAGTCCATGCTTTATCAATAAAGCCTGGACTGCCTGTACCATAATCCTTCAGTAATAAAACACAGGCCGAGGCTCAGAGAACTTAAAACAATTGCATCACAACAACTACCACTAATACAGCTGTAGGAAGATGGTGAGAGAAACATAACAGAGGAAGCTGCCGGGAGACATCATCACATAGTGTAAAATAATATGGTGGTTGATAAAACAGAAGGAAAGAGAACAAGAGGAAGACACAGGAGAAAAATACTTGCATCCTTTCTAAGAAGTTCTTGGAGGAAACTGGACATCCAACAGCATAATTCAAGCAGCAATCAACAAAGAGCAGTGGCCAGCGTCAGTGACATGGCACTGTGGTAGGGTAAGTACACAGTACTCTAATGAAGTCTAGTTACATGATAAATGGTCTCTGATCTCAACATAAATGTGACAGCAATAAATAAACTTTGGTGGTACAATATAACAATAATAAAGTATTCTAGACCTACAGTACAGAACTTAACAAGGGGTTTATCACTTACCTTTGGCAGCAATTAATATAATTTGAATGCAACAATCTGCAGGAATTCTACACATGATATGCTGTACTGTACTGTACTGTACTGTACTGTACTGTATTGTACTGTAATGTAATGTACTGTACTGCAGGTAAAGGCATCATTACACCATTATGTACAGTCAGCCAAAAAAGTCGTGTCTACACTGTGAACACCGTAAATGTTTGAGCAGGTGAGTCGCGGTAACAGGGACAGTTTCATGTCTCTGGTAACAGTATCAGTGCGGGTTGTCAGAAACTATTGGGGTATGGAGAAGGGGGGGAGGGGGTACAGTAAACTCACTACCTTCGCGCCTATCTTGTACCGGGAAAAGTACTGTACCGTGAAAGTGAAAATCGGGAAAGTGATGAGCATAGTTTACATATTAAAGGGTCAATTGGAACTGGCCCAAACCACTTCCACCCTCCACTTTTCCTCAATAAAACACCCAAGCCCACCTGCCTCCAACTCTGGATATACAGTGTTTTTTGTCATTTATTATTAAATTTACTAAAACATCTTGACAAAATCTTGAGCAGTAACAGCAGTGTTTGAGAGATGGTGAGTACTGGCAACAATGTTAGGGGTACCACTAACGACCAGCTGTAACCGCTCTGTAAACAACAGACCGAGAATAGACTCTGGCGCAAAAGTTCATCAGGGGTTGAGTCTAGGATTTTGGGGGGAAAAATTATTTATTTTTCGTTTATGTTTTATTAACATGGCACAAAATGAACCTAAATAATATGAGAATTATGGCGAAATTGAATACAGTTGTTGTAAAGGATTGTGGGTTGACTGACACAGGTGACCTCCTACGTCCTCCAGCTCCTCTCCCGGGCTACACACCCAAACGTGGTCTTGTACAGGGTCATAATATACTTCATATTATACTCCCATAATTCATTCATCTTAAACTATTTCACAACATATTCCTATAATAATAATAATCGATGGTACAGGAGTCTGGTGTTTGGTAGTGAGGGTCACCCTTGTCCCGGCCCAGGCTCACACCTTGTGTGTGTTACTGCTGTACCACCAACACCTCTCAACAAAACACGCTGAACCAATGTGAAAAATTTATGATAATTTAATGCAATAATATATCAATCCAAACTCAAAATGTGTGTGTTTTTAGAATTAAAGTACTGTATGTACAATAATTCCTAGATTCGACCTAGAGTTTGTGAGTATGACCACCATACAGTATATTCCACCCACCCCATCACAGTTGGTTAGGTAATAGTTGACTGTACCCAAGACCCTCCTTTGATGTAAACAATGGCTGCTGCCGACGCTCTCCTGCCGTGACGTCAGACCCACAATGCTGCTCTATTATAGTGTACCGTAAAAGTGGTGAAAAGTGTGCGAATTTGAATGATGGGCACATTTGGAACCTAAAGTGAAAGTGGTGAATTGTGAATCTAGATTCCGCAAAAGTGGCGAGCCTACTGTACAGTATGTGGAAACATTTCTACAAGCAGAGGGTGGTAGACCAATGGAACAGTCTACTGGGCTTCAATATAGCCCTAAAAAAGACTACAATAGTAAGAACAATGGCCACTGGCCTTCTAGCTTGGGTGACCATTACATAAATAAGGTAAATTAGTCTGAGAAGTAAATCATATGGTGACTCTAGGAGAATGAGGCCACTGAAAGTTTATTTGTAGACTTAACAATAACATGAGTCTTTGAGAATAATGAAATAAGTTAGTAAAAGAAGTAATCAGGAAGCAGGAGAAAAAAAATGTTTTAGCACATTTTCACAACAGTAAAAACCCCATAATTCAAAATCCTAAGAGCTTTAGCTCCTAGGATCATGAGACCTTATGAAATACCCCTGTATGAGGAGCACCTTCTGAGGGAAAAACAAACAAACAGAAATGTACTTTTACGTTATCTGCCCCAATCAAAATTTAAACGTTTCAAAGTACAATACCAGATTTAGGTGTTTGGTCCGGGGTTACCAGACATAATGACTCAAATACTGGGCAACAATGGAAAAACATGTGGGTAAAAGCTTGCCCAGTAGACCGTCGATGTACCCTCTATGACGACCAATGTGAACCGACAGTAACGGGCAAGAGTGGCACTTGTAGCACTATATGTGTTTACACTGAAGTGCACGCTTACCTGCCTCAACACTTCCGTCATCAAACACACGACACTCTCCCTCCACAGTCGTGTCATATTCCTAGTACAGTAATAGCACTAGCAGGCATTATGGGTCTAAAATAGGAACAAAAACACATGACTTTGAGGCCCAAAAGACAGAGACTAAGGTGGAGATTTCACATTTACAGGTACCTTCCATAATGGGGGGGCGGGGACGGAGGAGTGGAAGAGGAGGAGGAGGAGGAAGTGGTGAGCTCTGACTGCCTCAAGAGAGTATGTTGATGGTGTGTTGTCTTGCTGAGGGCTGCGTCACCTCACTTGTGACTAGTAAATCGCTTTATGAATTTTCTTTACTCTCTCTCTCTCTCTCTCTCTTCTTTCTCTATATCTCTCTCTATCTCTTTTCTATCTCTCTTCTTTCTCTCTTTTCTCTCTCTCTCTATCTCTCTTCTTTCTCTCTCTTTCATTATGTTCTTTAGTCCTGTACTGTAACACTAAATGAGACAGGACTGTTCTGTGACCCTCGACATAACGGACTATCATATCTAGTGGACCTCGATATAATGGACTGTCATCTCTATATAGTTCATTAGATGGAAGTTTCATATCTAACGGACCCTCGATATAATGGATTCTCGTCGCCATAAATAATAATAACAATAATGGTTCCCCCTCGCGTAACGAGGATGGCCGACCCAGGGGCCACCTAGGCGTGAATTAGTTTAAGGTGAAGAAGCTGTCGCCAACACAACAACCACACCCTGAGTTAACGAGCTGCATGACCCAGTGTCAAGAAATAATCCGAGAAGACCGGACAACTCACCAACTGCACTGGCTAACCATTACCCCAGAACACGATCCACAAATCCATTAACATCCAGGTCCCCGATTACTGCTTCACCCTGCCCGGGGATCGAACCTGGGTCCATTCACTTGTGAGGCGAGGATGCTGGCCAATACACCACAAAACCCACTAAGGAGATGTTTCACTACACAGGTATTGCTTCCATATATTGTAAGAGACACAAATGATAAATGTGGCTACAAACTTACCCATCATTTCTTCCTTGAGTTTCTCATTCCTCTCATTAATCACATCCGGCAATCTCTGGAAGTAAAAGATGGTTCTGGTGAGAGAGAGAGGTACAAGGAGGGGTTAGGTTAGTGGTAGGTTAGATTAGGTTAGGTTAGATTAGGTTAGTGTTTGGTTAGATTAGGTTAGGTTAGTGTTTGGTTAGGTTAGATTAGGTTAGTGTTTGGTTGTGTTAGATTACTATTAGATTAGGTTAACATTAGGTTAGTGTTAGGTTAAGTTAAGTTGTTCTATCTTAATCCTTTAGCTGCCAAAAATCCCACATGTCTAGTCCACTATAGAGGCTGTTACTAAAGGCTCTAGGCCCCCTACACCAACCCCTCAGTACACACACAGACATGATGGGAGTAAGTACTGTAGATCTGTTTCCAACTCCTACTGACCCAGAACTGTCCACCTCATGAGTTATAGTACAGGAAATCTTCACCCTGACTAAACCAAACTAGGTAACTGATTTATTCTCTCTCTTCCCATTAGCCTGTAGGCATAGATATATTTCTAAATGATATTCACACACAATAGATTTACCACAAGCCACAGTCAAGGGATTAAGGGATAATAAACTGGGGATAATTCTCGGGTAATCCATATTTCATAATGCCTTTCCCTCAATGCCAATGTGACCAGAATCAAAAGCACCACAGCCTCTCCTCCCTAAGTTATCATCTGTCCCTCCCAACTCCTCCTCTACCAGATGTGCTCTACCACACTCTACCTATTCTTCAAAATGGTCTTAAGATTCACACTAACTTGGTTTAAAAAAAATGAGGGACAAGATTATTTTTACCAGGTTAGGTTAGGTAGCTAAGACACTTATATACTCACTCTAACAGCCTCCTCAGATTCCTTATGACTTGGGTCTAATTCCAATACTCGCCGGAAGTCTTTCAGCGCCTCGTCTAAATTGTCCGTTTCTTCGTTGAGTGTTGCACGCCTCAATATGGCCTTTGTGTACGTGTCGTGGAGTTCTACGGCTTTATTACAGTCGCTGATCGCCTCCTTCTTCAGGTCCTGGGGAGAAAGTATTTAAAAGTGATGTTATTAACTCATACAGAACTTCATATTGAATGAGGCTTTTTTTTTTACTTCCCAATTCCCCATAAAACTTCCCAGGAATTCTTTTCAGCAAAACTGTATATATCTTGTAATCTGTGTAAGCGACAACAGTGTTATGAAGTGAGGTAATTATTTTTCTTAAGTGTGGTTGTAATTTTTAGATATATTCCTAGTTAAGTGTAGTATACGGCGCTAACTTTATAGTACAGAACAGTCTGAGAATGACAGAGAGAGAGAGAGAGAGAGAGATGGGCTGATATGACTATCTCTCCTCACTGTTTTTTCCTCTTATCTCTCTCTCTCTCTCTCTCTTTATTTCATTTTAGTGATTGTACAGCAGCATGGCTTAAGTCCTATGTAACTGGGGCAGCTGACACAGTTCACGACTTTGCCCTGACATTAATAAACAGAGGGACACTATGGGTTAAACAGATATGATTTAATTATACAGTACATTGAATAGTTCTGAAACATGTGACATACTATACAGCATTCACAGGTGTTGTAAGAACTTATCAGATGACTGGAGATCCACTAAACATTATTCATTACTGTATGTTTCATTTTTATATACCATTTTGGTCTATTTCACATCTCCTTTCTATATCCCTCATCATTATCCATTAGTTGGTGCTTCCTTCTGTGAGGTGGTCCTACCAAGGCGAAGCCCTGTACCATGGAAGCAGATGAGGAGGAGTTACAGAGGCGGCCCCTACCAATGAATGAGGACATGGAGGAAGGAAGAGTGATTGATTGGGGTAATTACATCCCTGGCAACGCAACAGCTTAGGTCATATGTCGCTGAATTAAAATACTGTAAGACTTAAAATATTAAAATCAAATAATGCAAGATAAACAAATAACATAGAACCATTTAAACGTTAATAGATAAAACTAAAACCTTGTGTAGAAGGCCGGCCTCCTCCATGAAGGAGAGGACGTCCCCCTACACTACCCCCCTCCAGCACCAGAGAGAGACGGTAAGATCCATCACCCCCCCCCCCCCCCAGGCACTAGGAGAGGTGCTTACGATGAAGATCTCTGAGACTGAGGCGCCCCACCAGTAGGTGTTGAATAATCAATGGGACCAGACAGTCATCACACTGGGGCGCCCTCTCCATCAAAAAAACCAAAAGTCAGCCGTGTGTGGCCAATTACTCAGTCTGACATTAGCTGTTGTACTGTGTGGATCTTTAAAGTATATCACTAGCTTGGTGCTTTATTTTCTTACCCTCAGTACCTATACAGTAGAGTACAGGACTACATTATTAACTTGGCTTCTAAGCATCCTACAACAAGTTCTTCTCGTCCCTGTCCATCTATGACGTGCAAGAGAACAACATTAACACTGGAATTAAAGTTGGAAATTTTTAAACATGCTGAAGCTGGTGAGGATCATCAGCCATTAGTCATGTTTATAACCTCAGTGAGTCGACGAACACCAGGACACTATGAAGTGATGGTGTGTATTTCTCTCAGCCAAGGTCGCAACACAATAGGTAAAGTCAACACTCCAATACAAGAGATGGTGTTAAATAGAATGATCACGAGAACAACATTACTATTAGGTTAACACGTGGAAAATCTATCAAAACTTAATTCAAAAGGAAAGATGTTGTGTCATCCTCTCCTCACAATATGTACGGTACAGTATGGATAAAGAGAGAGCTACTGTGTAGACAAACAAGTATAATATATAACAAATGAAAAAGTCTTAAACAAACTACAATACTGACAAACACTAACCATCTTGACCTTTGCCGCAGCTCTGTTAGAGTAGAGTATAGCACGATCTTTGGGGTACGACAAGGGGCAGAGTCTGAGACCAGCAGTGTATGCAGCCACGGCTTCTTGGAACTGACCATTCCTGAAGCTGTCATTGCCACTTTCCTTCTGAGTCAGGCTCTCATCTCTCTTTACCTGAAATAATACTTTATATTACACAACACATATTACTCTATCATCATGTGAAACAACTGACACACAGGTATGGGACTGTTCATCCAGGTACTGTATCGGGAACACTCTAAAATCTGGCTATGATCAGGAACAAATTACTACAGATATTTAAAATTAGCGTCAAATGTAATTCCCGGGCCGAGCGAGGATATTACCAGCCATTACCCATCTGTGAGTTATACCGAATGTTATTGTTTTATTTCAACTCATAATTTCAGCCAGACATTTCTTTATTTTCTTTACTCAGTATATTTTAGGCCCAGTACTCTCATAATTCTGGATACACCCTCTATCAGGTAACCCCCAGATCCCAGGCATATGTGATAAATGGTCCCATACCTGAACAATGAAAATGTCTTCCTATATTTGTTAGCGACATAGTGGTGCAACATATAACAAGACCCCATATGCGCACCATGTTACTGCACTGTCTATACTGAGACTATACTGTACATGTCAACCAATCTGTCAGTGTGTACAGTATGATGATTTTACTGGAAACAATTTTCATCTTTGCGTTCTGAGAATCTGAGTAAAAGCTCTCTGGCACCTGAGTGTGGGCAGGCTGTCCTAACCCACCATGCCCACAATAGGAGACATGGGCCTTGAGCTACACGTGGGTAGCTTTTAGCCCATTGTGGTCCAGTGGACAGCTGCCTCACTGCCAACCTTGGTAGTCCAGATTCGAATCCTAACGACCAGAGGTACATTTTTTTACACTAATTTATGTGTTCATTACAGGTTCAGATATATGATTTACTGAATAAATATTATTAATAGTATAATATTGTTACACAATAACTGGTCAAGTTGTAGCCAGGAGCAATTTCTTATTAATAACAAAACAAGTTCAACAGAGTCATATTTATATACATAGAGCACAGAAATGTTGAATATATACTGCTGTAAGTGAGGAGTTATGGTAGGCTGACATGTGTGTGTTGTGTCACTGAGGCACATCTCCAAGACCTGGCTACCCTCACACACACACCAATATGAGTCTCAAGGTATACATACACGCACACAGTTGTAAGGCCTTTCCTCCAAATAGTGTGTTTAGTCAGGTTATGGAACTGTTTGAGTGAAGTGAAGGACATTACCCCCCCCCCCCCCCCACCACGAACCTTTTAAAAGGATCATCATACTGTACCATATCTCACCAAAGTCAAATAAACCACAATATTCTCGAGTTCAATGAGGTTTAATTAGTTTATTTTACTTCCACCTGATGCTGTGACCTACTCCCTACACAAGCTCCTCTGGGGTCTTCCTCTCATCCACTAAGACCAGACACAGGTTCTTCAAAAGCTGTTAATGTTTCTTTATGGTGAGTTGGGCAGCAGAAACCACCCAATCATCTATTTACCTCATGTTTATGCCACTACGTATTCAACGAGATTTATTACAACTGCGGGAAGTTTTGTCTGGGGGGAGTTTTGTCTGGGGGAGTTTTGTCTGGGGGGAGTTTTGTCTGGGGGGAGTTTTGTCTAGGGGGAGTTTTGTCTGGGGGAAGTTTTGTCTGGGGGAGGTTTTGTCTGGGGGAGGTTTTGTCTGGGGGAGGTTTTGTCTGGGGGAGGTTTTGTCTGGGGGAGGTTTTGTCTGGGGGAGGTTTTGTCTGGGGGGAGGTTTTGTCTGGGGGGAGGTTTTGTCTGGGGGAAGTTTTGTCTGGGGGAAGTTTTGTCTGGGGGAAGTTTTGTCTGGGGGAAGTTTTGTCTGGGGGAAGTTTTGTCTGGGGGAGGTTTTGTCTGGGGGAGGTTTTGTCTGGGGGAGGTTTTGTCTGGGGGGAGGTTTTGTCTGGGGGGAGTTTTGTCTGGGGGGAGTTTTGTCTGGGGGGAGTTTTGTCTGGGGGGAGATTTGTCTGGGGGAAGATTTGTCAGGGGGAAGATTTGTCTGGGGGAAGATTTGTCTGGGGGGAGTTTTGTCAGGGGGGAGTTTTGTCCGGCACCTGTTTGTGTGGCCTTCCAGAGTGGGTAACACAGGTACACATCTGCCACGTATAAATACTTCTTCTATGATTTCTGTCACTTTCCATTAAAAATAAGATAAGGATTAAAAGACCTGGAGTGTTTAACTCTTAATTCTCGGGTAAAAAACAAAATTAAACAACACTGATGAAATATGAAAGTGGTGCCTAGATGTCAGTATAGCGAGGTCGACACGGCTTTACTGAGGGACTCCGCTGTACAGTAAAAGTGTTCCCTATATTAGTTATCTCTCACTGACAATTCTTTTACCTCAAGGAACAAGTTAACTCGGCAGTTTTTGTAATAGTGATATCTCCGTTAGCCGGAACAATTGGCGCAGAGCACTTCCGGGAATGACAGATTTCCGGGTAACGAGACGACTCTCTCAAAGCCAGAAAAAGCTCCCCCATCTCTGGAATTTTTCGGGTATCGGGAAAAATTTATCTGAATTTTCCGGAAAATGTGTCCCTCGGAAAATCATTTCCGAGAAAATTTCAATTCTGGCCATCGAAGAGTTCCGGGTTTGGGGGATTCTGGCTAACAGATTTATTACTGTATTCAATATATGACGCAGAACAGCAGAGCCGACTAGAGGCTCGTACATGGCGTGTTGGTGATATAAGACGTCTTGTTATGTGTGACAAATGACAACAGTCACGCGTACTAACGTATAATTATGATTATTATTATTATAATGAACTTTCCCCCAGTAATGGCATCTTTCCTTTTGTTATCTTCAGAAAAAACCTGAAGTTAACTAACCATTACTCTACACAATTGGGTTTAATCTTGAGGAGGGAGGAGATAACTTTTCTTCTACGGTAGGACGTCGATTTAAAGCGATTCAATTTAAGATTATTGATTTAAAGCGACACCCACAATTAAGGACAATGTTTTCATTTAAAGCGAATCTTTCCTATTTTGTGTGAGTCACTCTGGTGCATCATATTTAAAATTTTGAGCCTAATGTTTCTCTGGGCACGCCACACTGTCCTAAGGGCAAAGCTGTAATGTACATGTACTCAAAATATTGTACTAAATGATTACTAAAATTTTTGTCTAGTGCAAACTATAGCACATTTACAGTGGTCCCTCGGTTAACGAACTCAATCCGTTCCAGCAGGTTGTTCGTTAACCGAAAAGTTCGTTAACCGAAACCATTGTTTCAATGGGTTTTTGGGTAATTGGTTCCAGCTCACCGAAAATTTCCTAAATTCAACAAAAATGGTAGAAAAGTTCACTTACTTTGAGGTGTGTATGTAGAAGGCTCCTGGATGATGATGATGATGGAATTAGAATGGGGGTGGAGGAGAAGGAAGAAGAGAAGGCATTGGGGTGGAAGAGAAGTCACCCTATGGCACCATTTCACCCATAAAATTTTAGTTCTCTTGGTGTATTTCAAGATTATTTTCTTTAAATCAACACTGCACTGCATTATATATTGTCAATATGTAAAATATATTTCAAAATGGCCAATAATTTGCTTGGAAACACAGAAAAAAAGCATTTTGTTGAAGAGAGTCTCAAGCAAGATGTTACCTCCACTGAAAACAGAGAGAGACTAACGCCTGTCTGGTGTGTTAACAGGCTGGATGGCACGCCAGAAACTAGTTTCTTTACCTTCAATTATGTTCAATAATTGTTAAAATGACTAAAAAAGTTAATATTAAACTTATAAAATTATTGAACAGTATAAACCTCTTGATATTTACTAAAATAGTAAGGAATTTAAGCCCTAGAACCGATTAATGTATTGGCAGACTGATACTAAAGCTGGTTGACCAGCCAGTGCAAGCGAAAACATGTTGAGGTCAGTTCGTAAGAAATTCGTTAACCGAATTTTTGTTCGTTAACCGAATTGAAGATTCTTATGGAAGGCAGTTCGTTTACCAAAATTTCGTTAACCGAGGTGTTCGTTAACCGAGGGATCACTGTATATTCAAATTAATCACTATCTTATAAGAATTCCTGCAATGTAAATTATATTCTCCCCAGTCACTTGTGTGACATTTTATAAACAAAAAATATGAACTCAATCTAAAGTACATAAATAAACAAATAAATCCTTCACTAGACCTTCGGTGCCAACTGTCAAACATGTCACCTCCTCCTCCCCTCCCCCCCCCCCATCTTCCCAGCCAGGGTTTGGTGTTTTAGGCTTAAAGTTTTTATCTTATATAATGTCACAGACTAAAGTTAGGAGAATATAATTTGTATTGTTGGAATCCTTGTAAGACAGCGAATAATGTAAACATCATATATTTTGTTCGAGATTAGAATATTTGCTCTTTGTACTAAAATTCTTAAATTAGAACTAAAATCTGTATGTCTAATGCGAGCTATAGCATGTTTATATTCATATTAATCCCTATTTTATAAGAATTCCAGCAATGTTAATTATATTCTCCCATGTCAGTTCAATGACATTTTATAAGAGAAAAACTTAAAGTTACTCTTAAGGACAGATAAATAAATAAGCACTAGACCAGTGGTTCTCAACCTTGTTTGCCCCATGCACCCCTTTCACCATATGTCAGAATGTCATTCCCCCCTCCTTTCCAAGATTGTCTGCCTCAAAAAGTGCATTCCAAATAATATGCATATAATACTGAAAATCCTTTATTTTTCCATATTAGTATCAGTTTTCTCCCCCCCCCTGAAAACCTGCGGGGGGAAATTCCCCCCTGGTTGAGAACCCCTGCACTAGACCTTGGCATCAACTGTCAAACATATCACCTCACCTCCCTCCCTCCCCCCCCCCCCCCAACTTCCCAGCCAGTAAACAGACCATTTTGAATCCCTTAGTTTTAGCTGTGTTTATTTAAGAGTGTTTGTTTTAACATAATACTACAAAAAACAATGTTTTGTTTATTGCAGATGAGCTAAGGTGCATCTGGGTAGACTGTCAGTCTTTTTAGTATTTTGTGTTTCTCTCAAGTACCAAACTAAATTATTCCATCGAAACAACACTTCGATTTAGTGAGAATTCAGTATAAAGCGACCTCTCTTGTCTCTTGGAATTTATTATCGACGTTCTACTGTATACAGCACATATTTTTGGTTAGGTGGCTGGTAACTCGGGTTATTGTCTCTGATTATTTCCACCATGGATTAAGTCTGTGTTCTCATCTGCCCAAGGGTTAACCTTCAGCATGTAAGATGAGTTTTGGATAACTTTTTTATGAGCGTGCTTACAAGGTGTAACATACGGCACACAACCTGCTGTGACCACATCCCAAGTGATCCTACGTGGAGTATCAAACAAAAGGCGTAGGTACCCAAGATGTGGGCGCTGACACCACTGTACTGATACAGGAGTTATATCCTGCACAAGAAATAGTTTATAACACCCATACAGACAGAGTCAGTCCCAAAAGATAAAAAAATACTCACACTCTTTTCCTCTTCACTCAAATTCAGCTCAAGATCCTTGAGGTACTCCTCGTCCACTGAGTCCTCGTTGTCCTCCTGCTCCTGCTCCTTCTCCTGCTCCTGTTCCTGCTCCTTCTCCTGGTCCTGCTCACAAGGTGCCTCAGTTGTCTTATCATCTGACTGACCATCACAGCTCTGGGATCCGTCTTCCGGCTCAATTATTGGAACGTTTGATGACTGAGAGTCTTCTGATGACTCATCTGTTTCTTCTGGTGCTCTGTTAATGATTTAAAATACAAATGTTGTTAATAATACAGGAAACAAATACTATACCATGACTGTGAAACATATACATTACTGTACGGTACTGTACTGGTCCATGAAGCCTAAAACTTTCAATCATCTCTGTTTTAATTCCACGCACAAACCTTTTCAGCAAAATGCTAAACTCCAAAAAATGTGGAAAACTTGAGAAAAAAATTAAGTATTTTCAGTACCAAGGGACCTTTGATGCAAAGGGGGTGCCCAATAAACTAGCCCCCTTTTGGGACAAATTGTAAAAGAAAAAAAATGTAAATTAATCAAGAAATAGTAGTGTGTCTGATGTGAGAGCTTGGTTAATATTGATTCAGCCTGTCCTCAAATATCTTAAACAGATGTACTTTTATTGACAGTGACTTTCAGCCTTACTCTACCATCTCCAAAATAGTTCAGTACAGGTTATATAAATGCGTCCAAAATACAGTACTTCAGACATTGGTTGCTTAACAGGGGAAGGCTTTGCCCAGCGTGTAAAAGGACATTACTGTGTGGATGCTGTTGGAGCCACCGCAGCAAATGTGTCCCGAGAGAGAGCCTTTACCTGAGCTCTGACGGACAGTTTGGTACTCCTCGGTCTTCGTCTTCGAGTGAATGGAACGAGTCGTCACTGTCGGGCGTGGTGGACCGAGATGTGTCTTCCTTCTCCTTAATCTCATACATTTCCTCCTCTTCCTCCTCCTCTTTACCACACAGACTTGCCGATGCCATATCTTTTTCCAGACCTTCCATCTGCAGAAAACAGTTGGCTTTTGAGGGAAACAAACTACAAGAAATAAGCTATACTTAACCCAGGTCTCAACTTGTGTCTTGTAACATTAACCTCTGACCTTAAGTCCCTGAGAACATGGCAACTGTCAAGGTGAATATATAAGTCAAATATGCCTACATAACTTCTATAAATACAGTACATAGAGAATATTGTTATAGTTACATAATATAGATGGTAAAGACTGCCCAGATGTCATGACCCCATCAGTAGGAGAATACAGCTCCTCCCCGACTTACGAAGGGGTTAGGGTTCCAAATCCAGGTAGTAAGGCGAAAATGATTAAATAATGCATAGAAAATCTAAAATGGGTGTCTCTTTTTCTTCTCAGCACCACAAAACTCTCACGTTTAAGCTTGCCAGCCATTTTAAAGTGAATCACAAACGAAAATTTTGTCTGTGTACTGAAGTTGAGACTCGAAAATACGTAATTTGACAAAATTTTGGTACGACTGAGGCAGGTCGTAAGTCGAGTTGGCCATAAGTCGGGGAGGAGCTGTACTGTACATAATTCAACATGTTTCTGGAAGTGAACTGAACCACACACAGTACTGTAGAACTAAGAGACAACAAGTAACTGTTCACAATACAGTAAACCCTTGTTATTCATGGGGGTTAGGTTCCAGGGAACGGTGAGAATAGGCAAAACAGCGAATACCAACTTAAACTACCCTAGTGCACTAATATACCAATATCAATCAACTGACCAGCCATGGCAGCACACATCCCCTCTTTTAACTTGTCTAATACAACTTTCTTTGTCAGGGTCATCATTGGCTTCTGCCTTTTAAGTTTCACTCCACTAGCATCACTAGCACTGACACTAGGTTGTCTTTCAGGGGCCATTTACACAGAGAAAGAATGAGGCTTTGAGAGTACAACACGAGATGCTGCGTCACAAGCAATGGTTGAGCGTGAACAAAGGGAGAGCAGACGCTTCAGGCAAGCGGGGTCACTTGTTGTGCAGCAGGAAAAGGCTTACAAGCTAACCACCATAGCCATCAGATGCTTACCGCGAATCGTGAATAGTAAACCCGCAAATAGCAAGAGTTTACCATACCCCACAGGAAATTAAACAAGGATAACGTCAAATTGTCCTCATTTCAGTGGTGATCGTTAGCCACAAACTGCTGTACAGTAATGGATGTTAGCTTCTGTAGTTTACTTCACCGCACCAAATTAAATACTTCACTACTTCATGTGATCATTGAGTCCTTGGAAGGGTGTGCAGTGTCCAGAGTGTGACAGGGAAGCGACACTCAAGAAAAAATACTCGTTTAAATGTAACAGTTGGATGCCATCACTGCACTTGATCCACCTTAATAAGAAGCTAAGGTTATTTTGTTGTTATCAGGTCAACAGCGACTTAATATGGCGGGGTTCAGGGGCCCCCAGTTAGGTTAGGTTAGGGGCTATACTTGGGCAGATGGCTGACACCAAAGGGAGTTGTTCAATTTCATTCGTTTTTTCCACATATGTTCTTTGGGTGATAGTAAGTGATAAAAACGATATGACAAATTTATATTTTTATTAGAAATATTTTTATTTTTTCAGTTCTTTTATTTTTCTTTTCTATTTTTTAAATCCTTTTATTCTTACCCCCCCGGGCCCAGTTGTGGGTCGATGACCTGTGCCCGGGTGGACTATTCCCCATAAAAAAAAAAAGTACGGTCATAAATGACCAGCAATGGGCAGGGCGTGAAGGATATAGGAAACTGTGGGGGTAAAACACAGTGAAAAACTGATCATTTGACACTAAAATGATGTCATCATGCTTTGTACGCCAAGAAATCATTAATATATAGTTCCTGTATAGTGTACCCGTAGAACTAACCAATGAGCGAGTTATTTTTATTACTGTTTATTTTCATCAGTGAGTTCTGATATGATAATCATTTATTGTGTAACCCGCCAGCACAGTAAACCACTCCGCCGCCTGAGCTCTTCCGCGCTGATCCGGCCGCATCATCTCACGCCCAGAAATGCCTCAAATTTCACCATATCATAGTAAGTTGTTTCTGTTTATTATACCGGGAGGTCCGGGAGACAGAGCCCCCGGTAAGGAAGGGTAAATTTGCATTAGATCACACAACTCTGATTTTCTAATGTATTTTTGTGTTTTGACCTTCATTAGCGTCGGAAATTGCCTGTTTTAGTTATCAAGGGTTTTGGGCGAGGCGTTTTCCCACAAAGATCATGGCCAAGTGAAGGCAAAATACACAAAGAAAGACACAAGAAAAACATATAAACCGAACATTTTTTTGGATGACCTAACCTAACCTAACCCTGACCTGACCTAACCTAACTCTGACCATATGATGGAATCATTTATTTCTTACCTTATTGACCTGGTTCTGGATTGTCGTCCGATTTACTACAATATCAACTATGTTGGTCTTGACGATATTTACACTCGTTCTTACACTTAGGACACTTTACTGAGCTCGGGACAACACCATAAGATCTATAAAATGCCGCAGCTTGCTCGTTTTTTCCCTAAAACTGCACAATCATCTCCATATAATTGAAGTGACACCCATCGCAGACTTCCATTTCAATTTCGAAATATGACACCAAAAATCACAATCGGATCTGATTGGGCAAAAAATACCGCGAATTAAACCATAATTCATTTTAATTGGTGGAGAAAAAAATAAAAAAACCTTTTGATTGGCCGCGTGACGTGTACGGCAGCGCGTGACGATTTATGAAGGAAACAAACTGAGTGGGAGGTGAGGGAGGCGATAATGGCGGATGATTAATGGAAGAAAATAGAGAAATATCTGGCCTGCGTTATCTCCTTTATTATACGTTTGCGACGGTAATGTAATACAAGAAAATTATATCAAAATTAGACGTCTTTTTCGAATATGATAATAGATTAGTGGCAGGAACGTTGTGAACTAATGCAAAAATACCAAAGGAAGTTAGATAAGGTTAGGTAGGTGTGTTTGGTTAGGTCTGTTCTTCATACCCACAAATATAAAGTAGCATTTATGTTAACATTATCCGTTTTTAACATATTTCCACAAACTACAACAGTTTCCACTATAATTTAACAATGAAAATCTAGTGTTTTTATAATTTTGTCAATAAATTTCGCTCACTGGTTAGTCCGACATAATTACTGAAGAAATAAGTTATTTACCATTAAAAGCTCTTCCAAATAATCTGAGTGTTGTTGTCTGCTGTCTGCTTACAACTGACCCACTTCGTCCGAGCTAGGAAGTTAAGTTAGGTTAGGTTAGGCTAGGCTAGGTTAGGTTAGGTTAGGCTAGGCTAGGTTAGGTTAGGTTAGGCTAGGTTAGGTTAGGTTAGGTTAGGTTAGGTTCTAGTAAATGTCACCTCTTTTAAAATACTTACTACAATTATAAGAACATCTCTGGAAAAAATTAACAAGGTCAAACAGCTCCCGATAGTAGTACCGCTCTCCGTCATTACGTTAGTTCCGTACAAAGAACATCTCCCGTAACTTTGGTGCTATTTCATTAGTTCCTTCTGGTGATAACTGTCTCCCCCACCTGCACCATAATTTACCCCTAGATTGCACCATAATTTACCCCTAGATTGCACCATAATTTACCCCCTAGATTGAACCATAATTTACCCCTTAGATTGCACCATAATTTACCCTAGATGCACCATAATTTACCCCCTAGATTGAACCATAATTTACCCCTTAGATTGCACCATAATTTACCCCTAGATTGCACCATAATTTACCCCTAGATTGAACCATAATTTACCCCTAGATTGAACCATAATTTACCCCTAGATTGAACCATAATTCACCCCTAGATTGCACCATAATTTACCCCTAGATTGCACCATAATTTACCCCTAGATTGCACCATAATTTACCCCTTAGATTGCACCATAATTTACCCCTAGATTGCACCATAATTTACCCCTAGATTGCACCATAATTTACCCCTAGATTGCACCATAATTCACCCCTAGATTGAACCATAATTTACCCCTAGATTGAACCATAATTCACCCCTAGATTGCACCATAATTTACCCCTAGATTGCACCATAATTTACCCCTTAGATTTGGCTCATCTTAACAACCATTATAAGTGACATTGTTTAATCACTAAAAATACTAAAATCAATAATCCTGAAAAACATACATTAATATATAAGGTAATAATATCAAGAACTTAGTTAATTACAGTTATTTAACCCAATAACTTAACAGAAATAACATAATTACATTCAATTAATAATTCCCACAAAACTATTACAATATAAGACATAAATTCTAACATTCTAGATAATTCAGTAATCACAAGTTCCTAAGACATATATTTAATAATCTACTAACACATAACTCACCCTAGTAGTGTTAATAACCACTTAAATGAGGTAAATTATAAGTAATTAGTTGGTATAAATCATAAATTAACTTAAATACACAATAGATTATTCTTGTTCAGCCTCACACACACACTCCTGGGGTCCACACTCTGAACCTTTGAGTTGATGTTTCGTATTATACAATGAGCTAATGTGAGTTTATTCCTTTATTCAACTTTAAATTAAACTAAAAAAGATTAAAATATATACTAGATTTTTTATATAAAGTCTATTGAATTAATTGTTTCAGTTTATTTATTTATATATTAGATTTTGAAGTAGTAATTGATATGAGTTAGAGTTAAATGATTCGTTGGTTCATTTCAGATTGATGATTCGAAGCTTCGGGTTGTATCGTTAATGTGACCCGTAACTTCCAGATCAAAACAATTAAACTTTACTAAATATCTATCATATTATAGTTATTATTACAATATACAGGACCATCGAGATAAAAAAATAATTAATATTAATGATATATAACAAAACAGTTCTATATTTTATTAGTTATTAATGAAATAGACTGAATTAATATCACAATACCACCATACTAGTCATTGGGTTGTTAGTTAAATAGATAGATATTCAGTAAAATTAACCTAAATGTTTATAATAATTCATATTTAATTAAGATAAACCAATTCTAAGTTATCCTTTATTAAAAAAACTACTTTAAAGGGCACAGGTGTTTAAATGTTCAATAAACATTAATTGGATATAAACTGTTCTTTTATGTATATATATATAAATTATTTCATTAGTAATATTAATAAGTTTATCAAATATGTTTAATATTTAATTTATTGATTTTATTTTAATATTTTTAGTTTATATTGTCAATAATTAAAGATATTATTCAGGTTTATATAATAAAGGGATAAAGGTAAAGGCACGTCAAGACACACCGAGTCTGTGTGAACGGCGGCCCTTAGAGGTAAACAAGTATGGCCGTCTGTGGGTGACGTCCTCTGGTAACATATTGTAGCCTCAGCCTTACAGTCTCCTTACATTACCTCCAAAAGTCACGGATTTAAGGTATAAAGAGAAGATAAAGGAGATAACATGCCTCCCAAACGTAACCTGGCGGCGGAGGACCTGGACGACGCCGACGATGACGAAGTTGTAAGTCACCAGCTGGAGTGTGTGGCCCTGAGAGAACATAAGAATGGTGGACACTACAGAGGGTCTATACTGGCCAGTCCCGTTTATACCCAACCCCTATTGCTCATATAAGCATCCAACCTGTGTTTGAAGCTATCTAGCGTATTCGAGTTAATGATGATATTTGGTAACTTGTTCTACTCATCCACTACTCTGTTACCAAACCAGTGTTGACCTATTTCACGCCTAAATCTAAATTTGTCTTTAAACCATTGTTACCAGTTCGTTCCTGGTTGGATAGTTTGAGTAATGTCCCCTTTGTTCAACCCTGACTTCCACTTATACACCTCTATCAGGTCGCCCCTCGCTCTACGTCTCTCGAGGGAGTGTAAATTAAGATGCTTTAACCTGTCTCTGTACTCAGGGTTCCTAATGCCCGGGATTAGTCTTGTCATTCTCTTCTGAATTCTTTCCAATGATTCTATATCCATTCTGTAATACGGTGACCAGAACTGAACTGAGTAGTCCAGGTGTGGTCTAACAAGCACAAGATACAGTTTTAGAATGACCTCGCTAGTCTTGTAACTAACACTCCTTTGTATGAACCCAAGTACTTTATTAGCCTTGTTACGAGCAAAAACACATTGTTTACTTGGCTTAAGGTTCCTACTTATCATTACTCCTAAATCTGGTGAAACTTAGATCATCTGAAGGTCGCTTTAATGTGCTCTATGTTGTTATGTTGTCTCAGTAATACTATGTGCTCTATGTTAAATATGCTGGTGATTTATGAGAACAGCACTGCCACCAGAGTTTATTTTTACCACGTATAAGTATTTTTAAAAAGACGATAAGTTTTTATATGGGTAAATATTTAGTAGCTGTCAACATCTACTTATAAATCGATTCTAATATAGGGAGAAGGAGAAAAAATATAATCTATTCTACGTTTATTCTATATTTTTTTAGGTATTTTAACTGATATTAGTTATTCAAAATGGGCAGAGCTTTAAACTAGAGGGGAAATGTGGCATAAAAATAATAAAACATCAAATAAACTAATGAAAACCTAACCTAACCTAACCCAACCCAACCTAACCTAACCTAACCTATCCTATCCTATCCTATAAAAATCGAAAAACTCAAAAAAAAATTAAACTTTTGGAACTCGCTTATTGCATTTTAATATTAATTTCGTTACATTGATTTACTGAAACATAACAGTCTTAAGTAAATCGTAAGTGCTAAGTAAATTGTAAATCTTAAGTAAATTGTAAGTAAATTGGTTTGTTTTTTGTTTCAGGAAAAGTTGATAAGTAAAGATGAAGATGTAGCGGAAGATGAAGAAGATTTCTTTCTTAAGTAAGTATTTTGTGGGTGAGGGAATCATGGTGGGTGTTATGGTAGGAGTTATGGTGGGTGTTATGGTAGGAATCATGGTGGGTGTTATGGTAGGAATCATGGTGGGTGTTATGGTAGGCTGTTAAATAGGATTGAGTGAGGTTAAGTTAGAATAGAAGAGATTGTATGATGGTTTGGGCATATGGAGAGAATAGATAAGATCAAGAGGTGCAGGAGTCTGAACGTGGAGAAGAGGAGAGCCAGGGGTAGGACATGAATGAAAGGGGGGGCGGAGGAGAGGTTGAGAATAAGAAATGACATTAGAATTAAGAACCTGACACGAGAAACAACTTGAGACTGAGGTTGTGAATAAGAAATGACATTAGAATTAAGAACCTGACACGAGAAACAACTTGAGACTGAGGTTGTGAATAAGAAATGACATTAGAATTAAGAAGCTGACAAGAGAAACAACTTGAGACTGAGGTTGTAAGGAAGAAATGACATTAGAATTAAGAAGCTGACAAGAGAAACAACTTGAGACTGAGGTTGTGAATAAGAAATGACATTAGAATTAAGAAGCTGACAAGAGAAACAACTTGAGACTGAGGTTGTGAATAAGAAATGACATTAGAATTAAGAAGCTGACAAGAGAAACAACTTGAGACTGAGGTTGTAAGGAAGAAATGACATTAGAATTAAGAAGCTGACAAGAGAAACAACTTGAGACTGAGGTTGTGAATAAGAAATGACATTAGAATTAAGAAGCTGACAAGAGAAACAACTTGAGACTGAGGTTGTGAATAAGAAATGACATTAGAATTAAGAAGCTGACAAGAGAAACAACTTGAGACTGAGGTTGTAAGGAAGAAATGACATTAGAATTAAGAAGCTGACAAGAGAAACAACTTGAGACTGAGGTTGTGAATAAGAAATGACATTAGAATTAAGAAGCTGACAAGAGAAACAACTTGAGACTGAGGTTGTAAGGAAGAAATGACGTTAGAATTAAGAACCTGACAAGAGAAACAACTTGAGACTGAGGTTGTGAATAAGAAATGACATTAGAATTAAGAAGCTGACAAGAGAAACAACTTCAGACTGATCGCCATCTAGAGTTATCATCAAGGAAATCACGGCAAGCTCGTGTAAGCGTGGCAAAATGGCCGTAAATTGAGGATTGATGACTTTTATAATATGTCTTAAATCTGTTTATTCTTGCTTCATCTTTTTGTTATTGTCATGAACCTGGGAGTGATGTCATTAGTTTTATCCAATCAAGTTTTTACATTCGTCTAAATTGTGACTCAGTTTACTCAGTAGTTATGTTTTATTCATTTAATCTTAATACAAACTTGTGTGTATACTTACAGAGGACCTTCCAGCAAAAAGACCGTACGATTTGCTTCCGATAAATTAAAGGAGTGAGTACATGAGTTATTCTCGTAGTGTTGGTAGGATAATATTCAGCCTTATTTATCTCTGTCTTATGGTTCATTTACCTTATATCATCATGTTTGATTTTGATAGTGAAACCTTTAATATGGCTGTATAGTGTGGCATAGCACTATTTACTTCTGTATTATGTATAAATGCATTACAGTGGTGCCTCGGTTAACGAGATTTCGGTTAACGATTTACCTTCCATAAGATTCTTAACTTCGGTTAACGAGCAATCCCTCGATTAACGAGTTTTTTACGAGCCGACCTCAACATGTTTTCGCTTGCATTTGGCGGTCCAGCTGTAGTATTAGTCCGCCAATACATTAATCGGTTTTAGGGCTTAAATTCCTTACTATTTTAGTAAATATCAAGAGGTTTATACTGTTCAATAATTTTATAAGTTTAATATTAACTTTTTTAGTCATTTTAACAATTATTAAACATAATTGAAGGTAGAGAAACTAGTTTCTTGCGTGCCATCCAGCCTGTTAACACACCAGACAGGCGTTAGTCTCTCTCTGTTTTCAGTGGAGGTAACATCTTGCTTGAGACTCTCTTCAACAAAACGCTTTTTTTCTGTGTTTTCCTAGCAAATTATTGGTCATTTTGAAATATATTATGCAGTGCAGTGTTGATTTAAAGAAAATAATCTTGAAATACACCAAGAGAACTAAAATTTTATGGGTGAAATGGTGCCATGGGGTGACTTCTCTTCCACCCCAATGCCTTCTCTTCTTCCTTCTCCTCCACCCCCATTCTAATTCCCATCATCATCATCCAGGAGCCTTCTACATACACACCTTAAAGTTAGTGTACTTTTCTACCTTTTTTGTTGAATTTAAGCAATTTTCGGTGAGCTGGAACCAATTACCCAAAAACCCATTGAAACAATGGTTTCGGTTAACGAGTTTTTCGGTTAATGAGCAACCTGCTGGAACGGATTGTGCTCTTTAACCGAGGGACCACTGCACATTCTTTGACGTATCAGAAAAACTAAAATAAACTTTACATTAAATCTTTCTTTCTGGGTTTAATTTGGTCACTGGTCTAGAGTTTACATTAACACTACCAATCCCCCCCTATAGTGTACGGGTGCAGATTGCCGAGGTGACCGACGTGATGCGGGACAACGTGGGAAGGTTACTGGAGAGAGGGGATCAACTGGACAACCTACAAGACAGATCGGAGGGTCTAGCCACCACCTCTGACCAGTTCCGTACCTCTGCCACACGCCTCAGACGCAACATGTGGTGGCAGAACACGCGCGCCAAGATGTGCATCGGTGGCGTCGTAACTGTCATCCTGCTCGTGATATTCGGTGAGTCTTATTTTGAGTGTTGGCGTCTTTTCTCTACTTCGGGTCAACGGGTCTTACCGGTATTCTTCTATACAGTATTGTAGTTTCTTCCGAGCCCTAAGAGTGGGTGAAGGTGACTGATGGAATGGGTTCAGTCATACAAAGCCACAATCTAACCCAAGCATACAGTGAAACCTCAATTTAACGGGCTGTGTGGAGAGGAAAATTCATTATATCGAGGGTCAGTTAGATATGATACCTCCACATCGTGAACTGTATCGAGATGAAAGTCTATTATATCTAGGGTCCGTTAGATGTGAAACCTCCGTCTAATGGATTATATGGAGAGAGAGAAGTCTGTTATGTGGAGCTTTTACTGAATCATTAACGGCTGGTACTGCTGTGCTCAAGGCTAAGGCACATGGATGGTTTTGAGTCATTGTTAGCCATTATTTTATGTCCCATTTGGCCAGCAATAGGGTTTAATAGGAGTCCAGATCCTCCAAGTCCAGATTCACAAATATAATATTATGTACAGTGTCTGCAAAAATTATTGGTCCCAGTTACACAGATTAATTTTTATGCAGAAATTTGAGCCAAGTTACAGCCTACCAAATGGAATTATGTTTCTTTTTCTTTTTTAGAACAGTGACCAGGGGTTCCAAAAACATGTCAGATTAGGGAAAACTTCTCATCCTTCACCTGTTGGTTGAAAAAGTTCCTCCGAGGGAAATCCAGGATGAAGTACAACAACATGGCTCTCAAATTTCCTGCCATTTCTGTTTCACCTCAGTATTTGTCTCCTTAAGGGGCACAGAAAGGTCTCCAAGGCCACTGAGACACTTATGAGACATGTTGATGTAACTGAACATGTCTTTTAAGATGTGTTATAGCACACAATTGAGCACCAACTACAAAAGGTGCTGAATGTGTCATATTGTAGTGCTGCCACAATAACACTCTACCTCATGAAGCATATGGAAGGATATAGGAGTGCTGATGTGGCCTGTAAACTCACCAGACTTAAACCTGATAGGGAATACATGGACTCAGGTGAAACACAAGCTGTTAACACATCATTAGTACCTCACCTGCAGGAGATACTTGCTCAATCCATGCCAAATCAACTTCAGCTGGTGTTAAAATCAAAGTGAAACATTTTTTTTTAAGAATATAATATAAATGTTTACCGTAGTGTGGTATTTTATCGAGACTTAGTATGTTTTTGTTAAAGTTGTGTAAAAAGGTGACAAGGGTCAATATTTTTTTGCAGACACTGAAGTATACAAAACTTTATTTTTAGATTTCTTATTAATCACATTTTTCTTTGTTTTTCAGTTCCGGTGATAATCAAAATGAATTCTTAGGCATCCAGCTCGTCGAGAGTATCTAAAGATTGTAAGAAAATCCTAGTCTCTGGTACCACAGAATAATCTTTTAAGAGCAAAAATTTTAATTTTATTACATACATTTAATTCTAATAGATAGGATGGTGTGTCTGCCATATGAGAAGTTATGATATTGTAAAGTTTTAAATTATTAAATATAACTTTTATCTTATTGTTGGTCTGATATCTTGTGTCACAGCATTACTTAATGCTCCTACACATGTTGTCAATATGAAGGCAGGCTTACCACAGACCATCAACCAGAAGCAAACTTATCAAAGGCAGTCTACCAAAAGTCTTATCAAATGCAGTTTATCAAAGAGAATCAATCCACCAACTTTATTGTTTTGTCTCTTATCTCTGTTCTGTTTCATCCATTTCTATTTCACCAGAAGGGGACTACAGCTTCACTGGGTTTCATTGCTAAATCAATTTCAGGAAAACTTCACCATTGTTTCTTGAGCATTGCTGATTGAGGCTGTTGTATGGACGTTGATAAGATGCAGTGACCATTTTATCTGAGGAGAATACAGTATATAGAGTATTTAAGTCTGGTTGATGCAGTGGTCTGTGCATGTAAAATTATACTACTCATTACGTGTAAACTGTCGAGATGTAAAGACTGTTTTGTTTGGAAAAGATATTGGAAAGAAATGAGTTGAAGATTAGACACCCCAGCTTATTATACCAGATCATGAGATACCCCAGCTTATTGTACCATATAATTAGACACCCCAGCTTATTATACCAGATCATGAGATACCCCAGCTTATTTCACCAGACGATTTAACACCCCCAGCCTATTACACCAGACAATTTAACACCCCCAGCTTATTTCACTGGAGGATTCGAACCCCCCCCCCCCCCCCCCCACAGGCAGCTTTAGGGTCTATAACCAAAAGAAATAAACTGGGGTAACTGTTCTTCAGATCGTTCCAAAGAGTCGAGTCCGTCATCGCTGATTTATTTCAAAATGATAAACAAGTTCATCTCCTCAAATGGGAACCATCTCAGAGTACACAGAACAAATTAGTTTTGGTTTATAGTTAATTTGTATAAGTATTTTTATATCGTGTTTCAGTGGCGTTTATAATGAATGTCAGATGATGATTTAGTCGGAGGGAATATTATTGATATATTTTATTATTTTATTTATTTTTTCTTGATTTTAGAGACAAAGTGTTCCATTCTCTAACCTTTTTTGTGGTGAGTTAAACGACAAAGTAATTTAGTGGTTAGTTTTGAGTGGCATAAGTCACCTCATATACTTGTGGTAAAACCATTCCCTTTGTTTATATTGTATAGGTCAGGATAACCGAGGTTTATTATATAGCCCAGGTAAACTAGGTCAGTGTTTATATATAGCCAAGGTCAACAATATTAGTGGTTTACATGGCCAAGGTCAACAATATTAGTGGTTTACATGGCCAAGGTAAACAATATTAGTGGTTTACATGGCCAAGGTAAACAATATTAGTGGTTTACATGGCCAAGGTCAACAATATTAGTGGTTTACATGGCCAAGGTAAACAATATTAGTGGTTTACATGGCCAAGGTAAACAATATTAGTGGTTTACATGGCCAAGGTAAACAATATTAGTGGTTTACATGGCCAAGGTCAACAATATTAGTGGTTTACATGGCCAACGTGAACTATGGTTAATGATCACATAACCAAGACAAACTCTGTTCAATGTTTATAGCCAAGACAAATAAGATTAAGGTGTTGTATACAGAACGAAAGTAAGACAGCAGATGACACTCTACCTACAAAAGAGTTACTGTGCTGAGGCTTGTTCGTAAGTTCAGTTGGTCATAAGGACAGTTGTTCGTGAGTTCAATTGTTCATAAAGGATGTACTGTGCAGTTATAACTTAACCTAACCCAACCTACAGTACAGCCTTATAACTTGGCATACTCTTTTCCCGTTAGGTATTATATGGTATATTAGGCATTTTCTTCTTATATAATCCCGTCTAACCCACATTAAAACACTAACTCCGACAGGTTAAACCCCCCCCCCCCCCAGTGATTAAGTTCGTATCTCTGAAGGTTTGTGAGCTGAATGTTCGTAAGTCGAGGCACACGTGTAGTCGAGTTACATACCCCAGTATTTGTATGCATGAGAGGGCAACATATTGGGTTAAATCATGGGGGAGTTTAGGGCTAGATAAATTGTAAACGTTGGAGAGGTCAGATTAGATAGGTAACATTTGTGTTTTTATTTTAACATCAAAGTATGCTAGATTTTAACGTGCATAAGTAAAGTTGTTCAGGTTATTAATTTAACATTAAGGTACAGTATATACTATATTTTAACATTAGTAAGGTTGTTTGTGTTTCTTATTTAACATCAAGGTATGGCCACGATGCAGAGGACTTGAAATATCCCCGTTCTCTGTGTATATTTACGTTAATGTTTATACCGTATTTCTCCCGCGGGAAAACCCAAGCGTACTAAGTAGAATGAGTAAGTCAACAAACATCACTCTACGATACTGATAATTTTCTTAGGTAGGTTATGTTTAATGCCCAGGGAAGGATGGACGACTATTCTTCTGTTGTGATTTGGGTTTTCGTTATTTTCTTGGTTATGATTGGCTGTTTTAGTTACTCTTCACTGTAATTGGTTATTTATTTTTCACTGCTTGGTAATGATTGGCTGTTTTAGTCACTCTTCACCGTGATTGGTTATTTGTCTCATGTAGTAAGGAGGAAGAAATTGACCACCCTTGGTATATAGAACAAGTTGAAGTGTAAACTGGTGTCAGGTGATGTGTGTGTGTACAGTATAGTGTGGCAGCTTGCTTAGTCATGTATGGTTGGGAGGAGGTGGGGTATAGTCACACACAATATAATATGACAGCTAATTTGGTATTTCACACATGCACACATACTCACACTACACATAGGCAAAAACACTATTTACTAACACACACATATATATAACCTCCAATAATATGGTAATGAGCTTGTGTACAGAGGGATTTTTCATTTTATACAATGTTAATACTGTCTTGTCTTACCTGTACAAGAATATTTTAGGTTAAATTCTTGATGGAATTTGATGTAACAAATTCCTTTTAAATGATGCACAAGTAAACAGTTTGTACTTAAGGTAAAATATGTACATAGATTATCTTAACCAAAAATATATCAGTAACCTTTTATATATACAGTTTATATATATATATATATGTACACAGGCATACCCTGCTTAATATAGTACTGTACTGTACATTTTGTCCTGTTTAAAACATGGCTGTAGTACTGTACTTTATGTGAAGACCTGACCCAAGGTTTTCTGTGCTGTAATGTAAGGCAAATATCAAAAATGTAAATTAAGTATAAATATTTTAAATACTTTACCATACCTGTATACACACTGTAACAGAAACAATATGTCATTAAAACAAACAAAATTAATATTAAAATAACACTCACCATCAGTGGGGCAAGTGAAGGTGGTAAGGGAGGTAAATGTACAGGAAAAATGATGTATAAACAGATTCTTGGAAAGTGAAACACTTGTACTGTACACAGCTACACTCAGAGCTTACCCTATTTCTCTCAGATATCTACTTTGGTGCTCAGAATTTTAGTTTCACTGTGTAAATATGCTGCAAAAAGTTGTATGTACTGTGTTTAAGTCTCCACAAAGTACTTATTCATCATTTATAGACATAAGAGATACTGAGTAATGCAGGGCACATGGTAGAGAATGATGACTGACTCCACCTTGCCCCTTGCATCCTACATACTGGACAGGACTACTACACACAGTATGTCCCAAAGATGTTATACTGTGTACCAAGGTAAATTGCTATACTAGGAGTAATATTGTCAACTAGAGAGTGAAACTACATTCCTTAATCAGTTACCTGTGTATGTATATAAATTACTGTATTAAAAGGGAATGTTTCACTTAGGAATATATTATACACTTTCAGCATTAGAGTAAAAAGTGATAGGGTACATTTTTTTTACGGCTCATTTCCCCGTACGGTAAATTACTTCTGATGGCTTTAGTTTGCCGTCATGAAGGTAACATATTATATACCCTTTCCTTATTGTTAATTCTATGAAAGATCTCAATAGTTCTGAATGAAAGTGTCCCGATGTCTGGCAGTATATAGTGTTACAGTGGCGCTCCCATTGGTAGTGACGAATCAACCAATCTGATTTAGGCTCCATTGGTTGATTCGTCATTATATTTCAAGCCACTTCACTTAGGGTCAAATCTTATAGTAATTATGATATTTAATATTTCCTGGTTTTGGCATCGCTACATGATCATATAAGTTTCTTGGGATTATGTCTTAAAATGCAGCAAACTTTTACATGACACACCAATGACCACAGTTTACCTAGAACCAGTGATTTTCTAGATTCAGAATATATTGGGTCTGAAGGCTATTTCTGTACCCCTGAACTCTCTCCTGAAGTACTGTATCATTAAAACAACTGTATTTATCCTTAAACTTCATAAATTATCAGGAAAAATTTGTCCCCCAACAAGAGTGAAAGACATTATTGTTTACACACTTGACAAACAATGAATACAGTGTTAGGTGCTTTTGTCAATGGTGGAAATGCCTTTAGGTGGACTAGTATCCTGCCAGGTGGATGTTGGGAACTACTGGGTGCTGAGAATAGTATGTGTGTCCACGTGAAAAAACTCGTATAGCACCACGGCAAAAAGAGACGTGTATGATTGGGCGGATAAAATGGTAAATTCAGGTTTCATCATTGTTATTTGGAGGTTCTCTAATGGCTTTTAGGCCGGATCTATTCTTAACCTGGAAACAATAGTGGTGTGAAGCTTATCTTTTCTATGGAACCCTCTCAGCAGGTTTAATTATTGCCCCATCTCAGGTTAACATGCCCTTACATCATTCATGTTCCGTGTGTAGCAAACTGTGTTCCCGTGAAGAAAATTTTAATGTCTACTTAGATAATATTACCATTATCTAATCTGGGTAACATTTTGTGTACTGTAGTTTGAAGCTGATTATTTAGCTCAGAACTTTAGATTTTCGTCTAATATACAAATAGTAACTCGTGCTGAAGTTAATTATCAATAAAGTAATGTATACACTATTAGCCTTCCAGTATACTACAGTATGTAATGTGTTCACAATTATTTGTATTAATCTTGAATAATGAAATTTTATACCATAAAGGGAACTCCTTTGTGTATTGTAAATTTTTATTTCTTTTTAGAAAAATACAATAGAATATAATATTCTAGTCTTTAGAGGCAGATTTAATGTATACAAGTGTTGTAAAACCTCCATCTATAACCAAGGGTAAGGAGTGAACAAAACCAGACCTGATACTGTACAGTTGTATTCACCATAATGTGTTATGTATGCTTGTACTGTACTGTAATTTATTAACTAAAAGGTTATGAAAGATAAATACAGAAGACACTATAAGGAGTATCAACCAGTAACCCCGGCAGACATTACCACTGCCCAACAAGCTGGTAGGTCTTATGTAATGTGTGGAAGTTTCTGTAATAAGGCAGCTGATTGGCTGACGGGCAGAAACCCAATGATTCACAGTCGTATTGATAATCTGATATTTTAAAGGAGTATAACTTTACTGTGTAGATCTCTGATAATTTTCACACTCAGAGAAGCAAAAAAATTGGCAGGTGAAATACATTGGTAATAAAACATTATACTGTAAAGAAGACACAAACACGACGAGAGACTTTGGCGACGTAAACTCCGCCTCACTGAGTGAGGTCGAGGAAGTCGCTGAAATAGTGTGTACTTTTTGTGATATATCTACAGTATTACTAGAGAGTTTCACAAGCTAATTTTTGCCTCCCCAGGTGTAGAAGTTATTAGAGATCAGCAGAAAAGTTATAATCCTTTAAAAACATCAGATTTTCAATTTGATAAATTTACTGCTAAAGAACTGCCCTGTATTGACGCTTAGGGTGTCCGTCAGTTAGTCCGGTAACAAATGAACCCTCGGCTTCAGTTGCAAAGTAGGAGTGTATGGTACAGCTCCTTCACTAATGAACGTCTCCACACTCTTAAGTGACTTCTAATTCGGAGTCACTTGGAACCCATTTCTTGCAGTCAGGTGTTAGAAGATGTTGATTGAGCTCGTAGGTGTGTGGATAATATGAACGGATTTCACGATCTTCCATATTCTGATCCTTGGGACTTGTGAAACTTTCTTATTTTTTGTTCTCTCACACAAAGGTCTACTTGAAGTAAAAACACTAAAGTTTCTCATTTCTAAGTTCAAAATCTCCTCAGCAATCTTTACAGTGAATAATTTTAGACGACTTAATACTATTTTTATCACTTTATAGTTAAATATCACTCGCCCCTGATGTTTGGAGATTGAAGAAGGATTTGGGAATGAAAAACAGTGAAAATAATGAGAGTTCCAAGAAAAATATCTGTAGATTACTGTATTAGAGTTTGTTATGTCCTGGTGAAACAAAAGATTGGGTTCAGAGTTACTTCATCAACATACTGGAGGGGTTTAGAAGGCTTAGCTTGTTAGAGTAGACACACCAGTGCTATTTTGGCTTTAATCTTTATGTAATGGCTTAAGTTGGCCAGTTTGATACCTTTACAGTACACAGTAGAGACTTCATCATTATCTCACACCAGTATGTTGTGTTACGGTAATTAACATAACGGATGAACTTTGAGATCCCAGAACATAGAAGTGTTAGTTGAGGACAGATAGTTGAAATGAATTATCTCATGTTTAAATTAGATTTTTTAACAATAACAGAGTAATCAGGACGTGAAAGGAACTTATGGTACAGTTGCGGAAATGTGTTCCTACGCCCCTTGGTAGCCCGTGTCTCCAAACGGCCAACCTACAGGTAAACCCCGATAAACGATGAGGTTAGGTTCCTGAAACGCCCATCTCTGAGTGAAATGTCGTAGATAGGGAGCATTATAACATGGGGTTCAATGAGGTATGTTCCCAGGCAGTCCCCAAACACACACACGTGTCACTGAAAAAAAAATTCCTACAATACTACTGTCAGTACAAAACAATTAAACAACACTCACCACATCATCAAGAATAACTCTGGCCATCATCACATGTCCCCTTCAAGGCTATGGGGGCACTTGTAGGTGGAGTGGAGACGTCACACAGCCTCTGGGGAGTCTCATGTTGCTTAACAGTGTCAACCTTCACCTCAGAGACAAGGTTGTCTTGGATGCCTTGGCCAAAATGTCACTTCACAGTCACCATAACAGTTCACTCTAAACATTACTGTTGTCCTCTTACTACATAAAAGAAAAACAAAACATGATAAGTACAATGAATGATGGTGACTGATAATTGTGGAGCCATGCGACGGTGGGTTTATGATCAACAATGAACCAGGCGGAGGGCTGTAGGGGTGACAAGTGAAGGTTGAGATGTGTGGTACTTAGGGTTAAATATTGTTTCCTTATAAAATTTCGCTGACTTGACATAGAAAAATATAATTTGCTGTGTTGGAATCCTTGCAAGATAGCAATAATTTTTTAAGTTTATACAACCCGTAGTTTGCACTAGATATGGTCTGAATTCATGACCGTCGTTAAAGCGGAATACACTGTACTGCCGAACGAGACAAAGTTTATCGAGGTTTACCTGTACACGACCTGTAGTAAACCCATCCACCAATCATGTCCGTCACTACCCATTCATTTATAAATAGTGACACTACTACCACTGGTATGTACAGCATTATTAAAGAAAAGACCGACAAAGAGAGGTAGAGTATTGTTACTGACAGATGGTCTTATTTTCTTGGACATGTTTTGAGAACGTCTACTCATACATTGAGACAATAACTACATACATATCCTTAATGAAGCAATGCACATATAGTATATTGTTTTTTATATTAAGTAGTTTATTTACAGTACTGTAGTGACCAGTACTGTGTCATTTAGCTAAAGGAAAGTTTATGAGCACCTTTTATAAGTACTGTACATTGTTTACTGCAACTGATCCTTACGTTACCAAACAGCTTTTAATTATTTTGCTTTGATGTTGATACAGTTTCTCTCTCTCTCTCTCTCTCTCTCTGTATTAGTCCCTAATGAATGGCAGCATTTTATTCCAGTTGCAGTAATGAATGACTATACTTGAAGCACCTTTGTTTATTGTAGGAGAATCACTATACATTTCTTAGGCAGCGGATATTTTCCCCCTAAAACGCCAAATTCATTAAATGACCTGAGTGGATTATTTGTGTGATGCCATCAGTTAACAACATTACCAACTTGAACTCGGTACTGTCCAATATTTAATTTAGATGAAGATTTATCGTAGTCATAAAACAACATTGCACCGTCTTTAGTCACGTCTACAACATTTATGGAGTACAGTAGGTACCTGGAAACATGTACAGTATCTTAAACATGTGACTTATTACTATAATTACTCACCAGTTTAATGAAAAAAATCTTGTTTAATGAACGACCAGAGAAGCTAAGAGACACACACACCTTAACAATCTGACCGACATGATATAAATAAACAGACAATCGCATTTAACATGACTACGTAGCATTTATTTTACATTGACAAATATTAACAAAACATCTGTAAAGTTATTGGCATTAAATATAAACTTAGGTCATTTTGTACACATATATAACCCAATAGGAGTACTGGTGTGATATGCTTTCTCTTTCCCAGTTTCATAGTGACACAGTTCACATATTCCTGTTTCAAAGTCTGTGATTGTGTGGCTGAATGTAGTCCAAGGTAATAAAAGAACTTAAAATATGAGAGTATAATTACCCTTAACAGTTGATGGATAACAGTACATTATCATCATTAAGGGAATATATATACTGTATACAGTTCCTCCCCAACTTACGACCGCCTCAGTTGTACCAAAATTGTCAAATTACGTATTTTCAAGACCTGACGTCAGTGATAGCGCGGTGTACTGACAAAATTTTCGTTTGTAATTCACTTTAAAATGGCTTTCAAGCTTAAAAGTGAGAGTTTTGTGGTGCTGAGAAGAAAAAGAGACCCATTTTAGATTTTCTATGTATTATTTAAGCATTTTCGACTTACGACCTGGACTTGGGACCCTAACCCCGTCGTAAGTCGGGGAGGAGCTGTATAAGGTTTCCCAGAAAAATGGCCCTGCTTGCTCCCTCCCTCCCTGCCTGCTTCCTAAGAAACTGTGAGTTGGAAGGAGACAGGAAGTAGGCAGGGAGACAAGAAGGCAGGCAGGGAGGGACCTTCTTCTGGGATACCCTTTATACTGTACTGGGGTCTGTAGGCGTACACACAAGTTCCAAAAATAGAGCCTTGTGTTTTATAATCTTTAATGATTATAATTTCTTACTTTTATATTATTTATGCCCCAACTCGATTTTTTTTTGTCAATTGTAGTATCAAATAGATAATTATTATTACAGAATAGTCATGGGGAAAATTATTTGTTGGAGTATTAAATGAAAACTTCTGTTAAAAAATCGACTGAGAATAGACTGGTTGCAGGCCGCCCCGCCCCGCCCCCCCCCCCCCCCAAAAAAAATTCTTCTTTGGACAGAAACACTAAACTTTACCACAATGCACTTATTTTGGCAAAAACAACTTAAAATAAGGAGATAAATTTCTTTAAAATAATCCAAAATCATATATTTTGTCAGCGAACCTTCTGATTGGTTGAGACATCACCAGTTAGTATAGTCTTCGATTGGTACCGGTGTGTGTGATACTGTTAGAGGTACTCATAACACCGCGCCACAGACTGTAACGACACGTACAGTACTGATAAACCCACACCTGGAAAAATAATCATAAAAATTCCCAGGAAATAGTCAGGAAGGTGTGGTGGTACGCTGCTTGTCGTGTTTACCCCAGAACAAAAGGTTGTATCCCCGTCAAAAATAAATCAATAAAATAAAAAAACCTGCTGTTGTGATGGTCATTTTGTTGGGAGTGATGATGATGTACCTTGGCCACAACGTTCAGAGATCTTACCAATGTTTCACAAGTACACATACCATAGTGAGGTACTTTATAGCTTCTGTATGTATGAAGCATCTTTCAGGGGTGTATTTTCTCAGTAATAACGTACAGTAGGTAAACCAACTATCTGTGCATACTTTGTGGGGCACAATATGAGACCATGGACGATAAATTCGGGTATATGAGGGCTGTCATTAGTCACATGTAAACAGAGCCTATCGACCCACTTGCACAGATGGTTGTTTTAGTTGCTGTACGATCCTATCCATAAAACTCAAACTCATTTACTTTACAGGATTTATGAAAGTACTTTAGTGTGTTCTTCGAGTCTAGTAAATATTTTAATATGATTTGTTTATGTCAGCTCAAAGAAGACGTGTAATGGGATGTTACATTAGGTTGAGAGGTGATGCCACATAAGTTTAATGCTGAGGGAAGGCTGTGAAAACTATTTCATAGAGTGAGTGTGTAGAAGATAGGAAAGAAGCAGGGTATGTTAAAGGGCGATCCTCAACAGTCAGGAAAACAAAGAAACAGGTTAGGTTAGGCAGGAAGGGAGGCAGGGAAAGAAGAAGGGAGGGAGGCAGGGAAAGAAGAAGGGAGGGAGGCAGGGAAAGAGGGAGAGAAATTTTTCTGGGACACACTTTACAGAGTTGTGGGAGTTCTTGGTCGTACAGTACAGTACACATCAACTCATGGCAGGTTACTAGGATGTCTTAATTAATCCAAGAAGTAACTTTTCAACCTTGCTGTTAGATGCACACACACACACACCTCAATAAACAAAGTAAATGACTAAAGCAATAAAACTATACAGTAGTTGACAATAAACAGAAAAGTCAATAAATGAACTGGTTACAAGGACAAGCTACAAGATTTGCCATACATCAATGTTACAGTGACAACTCTTTAAGAAATGTTTTGTTCAATCGTTTGTAATAGATGAAATAGGCATTACAGGATAAGGTGTTGTCTAGCTAATGTATAAATTTGACCTGACTTGATTTAAATGCCTCAGAAGTACTTGGTGTCCTGTACTGTATCCCCAACAACATGCCAGTAAGGTAATTTCACTTGTATATTAGTTCACTATATAACCGGCACCTGCTACACGTAATTGCACTGACCTCGAGCGCCATCTTCAGGGCCGTTTCACAGGCTGGTATCCCACTGTAGTCCTCTAACGGAACAACGCGATCGGCGGCTGGTTTTATTACCACGAGTCACGACACAATAGAGTCTTGTTTACTGTCCAGCCAATGCCATCACAACCATCTTGGCAGTCGTTGTGAGAGACTTTTAAAATAATTAACTTCAGAAAACCGATTCCTTGATAATACAACTCGGCTACAAAAATACTCATTCTGCATTTATTGAACATATTTATACGTAATTATCGACCAGCCTATTCTTCTGATTACAGTACTATGAAATGAATGATTCTGCTTCTAATACCTCAAATGATGATAAATTCTCTATAAATAACATTATCACATGACAATTTTTATTTATTATACATTACTAAATCAGATAAATTTTCATACTTAGTTTCTTTTGATGTGTTTGATGAATACAGGACAGTAACTGTTTTTTATCATTCCTACCAATTTACAGTAACTTCTCTATCATTCCTATCAATTTACAGTAACTTCTCTATCATTCCTACCAATTTACAGTAACTTCTCTATCATTCCTATCAATTTACAGTAACTTCTCTATCATTCCTATCAATTTACAGTAACTTCTCTATCATTCCTATCAATTTACAGTAACTTCTCTATCATTCCTATCAATTTACAGTAACTTCTCTATCATTCCTACCAATTTACAGTAACTTCTCTATCATTCCTATCAATTTACAGTAACTTCTCTATCATTCCTACCAATTTACAGTAACTTCTCTATCATTCCTATCAATTTACAGTAACTTCTCTATCATTCCTATCAATTTACAGTAACTTCTCTATCATTCCTACCAATTTACAGTAACTTCTCTATCATTCCTATCAATTTACAGTAACTTCTCTATCATTCCTACCAATTTACAGTAACTTCTCTATCATTCCTATCAATTTACAGAAACTTCTCTATCATTCCTACCAATTATAAGCTTATTAACCATTCAAGTGGTCGTCCTGTTTCTTATAACGACCCTCAGCATCCAATGTAACAGGAGGAAACCCCAGTACCCAGAGATAACTTGCCGTTATTGATCGAGTCATACTGGCGAGCACCCGGGACCACAAACACGACAGGAATCACAGCCATGAGTTTAAGTTTGGCAAATCGTAACTTACACCAGAGATAAATATTTAAATGGTATTAAGAAAAGAAACCTCTTAATACAACACCAAGATAAATTTAGAAATTATATAAAGTAAAAATCACAAATATAATCAATTGTCAGAGATTTAATGGTCTCTCAAAGGTCTCAGAAAGTATTTAATGGTCTTTCAATGGTCACAGAAATGGTTAATGGTCTTTCAATGGTCACAGCAAGGGTTAATGGCCCATCAATGGTCACAGAAAAGAAAATGCCCAAACTCCCTAAAATTGGTAAGGGAAATACAGGAGTGGGGTGGGGAGGGGAGGGGTGGAGTGGGGAGGGGTAAAGTGGGGTGGGGAGAGAGGGTTAGGTTAAATTAGCATTGGGATGTTCATTCAATCAAGTGAAATAAACTGGGGTGTCTAATCTTTTAATGTCATCCTCGAACAGTCTTTGGAAACGAATCTTTTTACAACATATTGAAACCTAACCTAAACCTAACCTAACCATACCTATTCCTTCCTCATTAAGCGTTGATTCACTTAATGTTAAATCGGTTTAGCGATAATAACAATTAAACAACTTATCTCACGTAAACTCAAAATTGGGTTTATAGCACGACTCACTGGGATGTATAGGGAATAATTTACTATGAGGCGGTAGGTGACATGACCACATACCACATACTCAGCGTCACAACGGACTTGAGCAAACAAATCATAACAAACACGCTAATAAAATAATTATCCTCGCAAACTGGAGAATATTATGACTAGGAAAGCTTATAATACTTATGTTAATGTAGGTTAGGGAAAGCATATTATTGAAATCGGATCAAATTTACTATAAATATTTGATGTTGTCTCATGATAAGAAATGGTTTTGTTTTTATATTAATTTATCCAGACATATGACAGTACAAGGAAAAAGTTCACATAAAATAAACATCAGGAATTAATAAATATTTAACCTCTTCACTACAATGATTCAGTTAACCAATTATACAGTACTATACATTATACAGTACTATACATTATACAGTACTATACACCATACAGTACTATACACCATACAGTACTATACACCATACAGTACTACATATCATACAGTAATTAACTCCTAATACAAATTTGTTTAAATATATTCAAACTTGATAAATGTTAACTTAATTAATGTTTCATAATTTAATAGTCTAGGTACCAGTAGTTAATGATGTATTGGTGATGGAAGGCCGTTTGGTAGTTCACAATTCACCCATACACTAGTACAGGGTAGATGCAAAATCAATCCCAAATTTTCCATTGTCAATTTATGAGACATTTCACCACTCAAGTAGCAACAATAATCACTGACTCTCAATAACTTTCTTCCAATATTAACTTAATTAAAATATAACTAAGTAAAACATTGTTGAGATCATTACCTAACCTAACCTAACAAAAACCTAACCTAACCAAGAATTAGTCAAGGCCTTCACTGATGTCACTTGTTAACGTGATGTCAAATGGAGATGTTACTAGTGATGTCACATGAGGAGAATGATTTAAAATCTGTTGTGGTGTGGTAGAGGCTGTAGTGTGGTAGAGGCCGTGGTGTGGTAGAGGCTGTAGTGTGGTAGAGGCTGTAGTGTGGTAGAGGCTGTGGTGTGGTAGAGGCTGTGGTGTGGTAGAGGCTGTGGTGTGGTAGAGGCTGTAGTGTGGTAGAGGCTGTGGTGTGGTAGAGGCTGTAGTGTGGTAGAGGCTGTAGTGTGGTAGAGGCCGTGGTGTGGTAGAGGCTGTGGTGTGGTAGAGGCTGTAGTGTGGTAGAGGCTGTGGTGTGGTAGAGGCTGTAGTGTGGTAGAGGCTGTGGTGTGGTAGAGGCTGTAGTGTGGTAGAGGCTGTAGTGTGGTAGAGGCTGTAGTGTGGTAGAGGCTGTAGTGTGGTAGAGGCTGTGGTGTGGTAGAGGCTGTGGTGTGGTAGAGGCTGTAGTGTGGTAGAGGCTGTGGTGTGGTAGAGGCTGTGGTGTGGTAGAGGCTGTGGTGTGGTAGAGGCTGTAGTGTGGTAGAGGCTGTAGTGTGGTAGAGGCTGTAGTGTGGTAGAGGCTGTGGTGTGGTAGAGGCTGTGGTGTGGTAGAGGCTGTGGTGTGGTAGAGGCTGTGGTGTGGTAGAGGCTGTGGTGTGGTAGAGGCTGTAGTGTGGTAGAGGCTGTGGTGTGGTAGAGGCTGTGGTGTGGTAGAGGCTGTGGTGTGGTAGAGGCTGTGGTGTGGTAGAGGCTGTAGTGTGGTAGAGGCTGTAGTGTGGTAGAGGCTGTGGTGTGGTAGAGGCTGTAGTGTGGTAGAGGCTGTGGTGTGGTAGAGGCTGTAGTGTGGTAGAGGCTGTGGTGTGGTAGAGGCTGTGGTGTGGTAGAGGCTGTAGTGTGGTAGAGGCTGTGGTGTGGTAGAGGCTGTGGTGTGGTAGAGGCTGTAGTGTGGTAGAGGCTGTGGTGTGGTAGAGGCTGTGGTGTGGTAGAGGCTGTAGTGTGGTAGAGGCTGTAGTGTGGTAGAGGCTGTGGTGTGGTAGAGGCTGTGGTGTGGTAGAGGCTGTGGTGTGGTAGAGGCTGTAGTGTGGTAGAGGCTGTAGTGTGGTAGAGGCTGTAGTGTGGTAGAGGCTGTAGTGTGGTAGAGGCTGTGGTGTGGTAGAGGCTGTAGTGTGGTAGAGGCTGTAGTGTGGTAGAGGCTGTAGTGTGGTAGAGGCTGTAGTGTGGTAGAGGCTGTAGTGTGGTAGAGGCTGTGGTGTGGTAGAGGCTGTGGTGTGGTAGAGGCTGTGGTGTGGTAGAGGCTGTAGTGTGGTAGAGGCTGTAGTGTGGTAGAGGCTGTAGTGTGGTAGAGGCTGTAGTGTGGTAGAGGCTGTAGTGTGGTAGAGGCTGTGGTGTGGTAGAGGCCATGATTATATAGGGTATTCCAGAAATATGTCCCTCCCTCCCTGTTTGTCTGTCTACTCCCTGCCTCCCTCCCTGTCTGTCTACTCCCTGTCTCCCTCCCTGTCTGTCTACTCCCTGCCTCCCTCCCTGTCTGTCTACTCACTCCCTGCCTCCCTCCCTGTCTGTCTACTCACTCCCTGCCTCCCTCCCTGTCTGTCTACTCCCTGCCTGCCTCCCTCCCTGTCTGTCTACTCCCTGCCTCCCTCCCTGTCTGTCTACTCCGTCTGTCTACTCCCTGCCTCCCTCCCTGTCTGTCTACTCACTCCCTGCCTCCCTCCCTGTCTGTCTACTCCCTGCCTGCCTCCCTCCCTGTTTGTCTGTCTACTCCCTGTCTCCCTCCCTGTCTGTCTACTCACTCCCTGCCTCCCTCCCTGTCTGTCTACTCCCTGCCTGCCTCCCTCCCTGTCTGTCTGTCTACTCCCTCCCTCCCTGTCTGTCTGTCTACTCCCTCCCTCCCTGTCTGTCTGTCTACTCCCTGCCTGCCTGCTCCCTGTCTCCCTCCAATTCACAGTGTCTCAGGAAGCAGACAGGGAGGGAGGGAGGGAGGGAGGCAAGGAGAAGGCTGGCTGGCTGGCTGGCAGGCAGGGAGGGAGGGAGGGACATATCTCTGCAACACACTACACATTAATACTGGTGTCATACTCAATAAGGATACCACATGGTGGAAGATTACAATTTTCAGTTTTAAAATTCTGAAAAAATATGGAAGCTTTAAACAGCTCCATAAATACACCTTAATACTACTAAGAGGAATGTGCACTACAAATGTAAAATAAAAATATACTTCCTAGGTATAACAATTTGACACCATGGCTTCCTTATGATAAAGTAGGTTGAAAATTCTTTATATCTTAATATATACATCACAGGACTTTTAAAATGGAGAAACCTTGTAGTAAAGGACAGTATTTATGACCTGCTTCTCAAGAATACCTGGGGGTCATCTGTACCTTGGCTGATTCAAGGTCTACTGTAATGACTGGTCTTTTTAACAACAAATCTTGATAATTTTGAGATTTCATAATAATAATAATAATACAGTCCTTGGTATATTTTCTCCTCACAACTTACATTTCTGTCGGTAAAAATAAGTTAGTTACAGCTCACTATCAGACGACCATTCATTTTAAAAGCCCTGCATTATCCTCACCACCATATTCTGATTATCACTAGACAGGGACATACAACATCACCAACAATAAAAAAATAATCACATAACTCTGCTCTTTATAGTTAATTATAAAAGACAGATCTCGCTCCTACAAAAATCATCATTTCAAAATTTTACTAATGCTTTCATAAATTAGTTGTGGCAAGTCAGGCAATACCAGAGCAAATGAAACATCCATAAACTGTGGGATTCTCGTAGACTTATATTGATAAACATTTGGCTTAAGAGCTTATATCTCTCTCTCTCTCTCTAGACCAGAATGCATACCATATTCAAGATAAAAATACAAATTCCATAAGAATTGGTAACAAATAATATTCTTCATTGATGTAATAAGAACAAATAACAAGAAATCAAGTACATTTTGCCTCATTCCATAAATAAAAATTTGGAATCCTGACAAATTTCCGAGAATATTGTAAAGATTAATAAACAAAACAATTCTTAATTATAACCTCAGTCTGCTATTCAATTCTTCATCGTGCACAGACTTCACGTTAACGATTGAAGCTGTGATTATATTATTGGTTCATTAATGTGTTTAATCAACGCCGTCGACTTGATAGTAGGTACAGTAGCCTCTGCGTAAACAAGAGTATTTAACCGTGTTCATCGCTTCATCCAATGGAGTTTTTCTTCCAATAGACTAATATCATTGTTGACGGATCAGTTTACAGCACACTGGACGCTAGCCCAAGACACAATGGGTCAATTACGCGTGTCTGTAACTCCGTATCGAACCAATCGCTCAATACGTCAATAAAATATGGCAAAGTGGCGTCAAGGAGATAAATTATGAGACTACCGCCACAAACCCCTTCACTACAGGGACGTCACTTTTAATACTGTGTACGGATAATGCCCGAGGGTTTTATTCAGCTCAGAGGAGACACTGTACAGTAGACAAGGGGTTAATATATTATTTTTTGATTATATGCAGACAGAAAATATACAAAAATTAATACAAATAATTCTTCTCTACAAACAGCTACAAGTAATTAATCTATTCCTGATTAATTCCATTTTCTTAACAGCTTCCAGACAACCATGATCTTGTTATAAATGTCATTGTGTATGATAATGTGCACTGAAATACAGGCATACATACAGTCGATCAAAGAACTAACCTTACATAACTGTGTTAGATGATATGACACGGCAGATGACGGATTTGGACAACACTAGAGACAACAGGAGTCACAGCGTTCCCCCCCCCCCCCCCCTGCAGTACACACACATACACAGTAGATAGTAGGCAGCTACCAAACAGGGAGGAAGATATTGGCAGCATAATGTGTTGTCTAATGGTGGACCCTGCTGCCATATGTGACCAAGTCCCAGGTTACTGATCTGACTTTCTGCCTCATTTACACACAATTGCAGGGTCTCGATTGTTTCTCTTACTATTGACAACACAACATACATATATTGTTCCTCACTTTTTTTTTCATTTCTTTATGGTTCTTTATTATCATTATCATCATTATCATTGTTTTTATTACATTTTCACCCCCCAGGGCCCGATGTGGGTCAGTGACCTGTGCCCGGGTGAGCTAATACATGTATAAAAAAAAAAAAATTACATATTTTCCTTCCTTTCATTGTAAATTATTCTAACTATTGCACAAAATGTAATCTAACAATACCTATATTCTGAATGACTTGCCCCCATTGCCCCTATCACCACTATCACTCAACACAAGTCACCATCACTCAACACAAGTCGCCATCTCCCAACAGTGATGCACCGTCTCAGTCAACGCCACACTCTAATTGCTGCTGTTACCTCCTGTGTTCATACTATGTCAGCAATAATCAATTCAGTACTACCAAACTAGATCTTCATAGTAATTTATCATAAAGCAGTAACACTAATAGTCCATTGAATAAATGTTTGGTAAATAAAGACACAACACTAAAATAACCACATGAAATAACCGGTGATTGTACAAGATGTCGAGGTGATTTATAAAGACTAAAATCACGAAAAATCTTGACTGCTGTTTCCTGTGTCGAGTTCGTAACGATTCTGAAAATTTTGTGATTTTTCTTATCAATTCTAACCTAGTGATTGATCCTTTCCCAGTGTGATAATACGAAAAGTTTCAGACAATGAATCACATCGGCGCTCACCTGAAGATTAACCTCCCTACTTTATTTCATCTCATAATTAAACAACCTAATGTTACCTGTGGGGTTTTTGGTTAGGTTAGGTTTGGTTAGATTTGGTGAATGGAGTTTAGTAGTTGAATGTACATCAGGAAAGACCATGTGACATTACAGTGTGTTCCTCTTAAGTGAAACAGATAAACTAATTTTCCTTCAGATCTATGATGAGAGGACACTGTACATTGAACCCGCACTGACATCGCTAGGACTCTGGGAGGATCGAATCAGCCCGAAACATCGAATTATCCCAATATATCAACATTACTATATTTCTTTTTATTTATTATATATTTTTTGACTACAATTCACCCCACAGGTCGAGAGGAATTTGCGAATGTTTACAACGGCACGTGTGTCTTGATGTCCGATGCGGGGACGTGCTGAACGACAAAACCAAACACCTGTCTTAAGAATACTGAATAATATATAGACTAATTGTGAATATAGAATTAGTTATCGCTATGTATACTTGTTTTGTTAATCTATATAATTATTAAACTTTAAAAACCCTGTCGAGTTAGTTTAAACAACCTCTTCATATTGCAATAGTACTGTATTTGAGCAGATGTTCGTGGGTAAAACATATGAACGATGGGAAATATATCAACAGGAGATGAAATTAAATGTGGGTTCTATTGACAAGACTGTGGGTATTGGATGGTATATTAGCTCCTTGGTCTGAATGGAGGCACTGAACTCTACTGTCTACACTTGTCTATCTGCAAAGTAAGGTGAGTGGACTGTGTGTGTGTGTGTGTGTGTGGCCTCCGATATAAACCAATGCATTAAGACAACAGGTGAACCACTGTCTCTACTCAGCTGCTACAAGAGGATAAACTAGGACAAATATTATGGATTACTGAGGGTGGTCTTAGGAAATTTTTTTTTTGGGGGAAGACATATGTATTAAGTTACACATTACAAAACATTAAAATGGCAAAAATTATACCGAGTCACTCAAAAAATTATCTTTATAAAATGTGTTGTGACAATATGACACAGCGGACGAAGGATTTTGACGACCCTATCGAGACAACAGGAGTCACAGAGTTCATTATAGGATTCATTGATCACCCCAGGTAGAAATAACATGGGAAGTCACAAATCAAATATGGTATCTTGACTATTTTTGTGTAAACTTTGGTTGTAGATCATAAATACTTTTAAAAAATATTACCACAAAATGTTACCGTACCCTCATGCGCCGGTCACCAGCGCTTGCGGTGGTAGCTTAGGTTGTTTACACTCTGGAAATATTTTATCGGGCAATATTTTCCATTTATCGGGTAATAATTTAATTTTATTGGGAATATTTCCATTTTCTCGGGTAATATTTTAATTGTATCGGGAATATTTTAATTTTATCGGGGAATATTTTAATTTTATCGGGTAATATTTTAATTTTATCAGGAATATTTTAATTTTATCGGGAATATTTTCAGTTTATCGGGTAACTTCATTATATCAGTTAATATTCTCATTTTTATCAAGAGTTTTGTTGAGATAAACCATTGACCAGAAACTTAAACACACACACACTCACACTTCACTCTCCTTCATTAGCTGTCATTCAATCACTTCAGCTCTGGTATTAGAAACACTCTGTCTGTCTTCCCCAGAGGCCCTATATATATATCTCTGGGTCACCCTCCCCTCGTCACTTCAGAGTATCACCCAATAGCTGATCATCCGCCTAATGTAATGCTTAACAACAAAGATTAACCATTTAAGGTGCATTTAACCCTTTGAGGATGATGGCTTAACCCTTTGAGGCAGATTTAACCCTTTGGGGCAGATTTAACCCCTTTGAGGATGATGGCTTAACCCTTGAAGGTGGATTTAACCTCTTTGAGGATGATTGCTCAACTCTTTTAGGTGGATTTAACCCTTTGAGGATGATGGCTTAACCCTTTAAGGTGGATTTAACCCTTTGATGACGACAATTTAACCCTTCGAAGACGACAATTTAACCCACCAGCACTCAAAGGGTTAAAGGAGAATTTCACACAATCACTATCAATCCCACAATTCACAATCAGGAGAGCCAATCGTCGTTGTCATCATCTTCATCACTAAACAGGGGAGGTGTTGGGGGCCTCGGTCTCCACTCCTGTAAAATTAAGGACAATGTTAACACCGTGAAGAGAATTTTCTGACTCGATGAATTTATGTATATTTCTAAGATAAAAAATATATTCATTTGATGTATATATGAGACAAGACCTTTAGATGTATACTGTATAATGTTTATGGGGACAGTGTATAATTGAATACTTTATTGTGTGTTAGTTCAAGAGCCATTTCCTATACAGTGAAACCTCCATATATTCAGCTTCTCTCTCCATATAGTTCATTAGAAGTGGGGGAGGGTCTCACATCTAACAGACCCTCGAAATGGCGGACTTTCATCTCTATATAATCCGTTAATCACAACTTCCATGACAAGACAATAATGCTATGTTGACTAAGATAAGGTGAAGATGCAGCTTGACCTGGCACCATTGCCCTGTTATGGAAGGCACCAAACACAGCAACTCAAACTAATTTAATCTTCCTAATTATATAATTATTCTGTAAAATTGTAATTCATGATTATATTGATTCATAATGTATATTTATATAAGCAAGGTAGGTATAGTTTAACATGTATATAGGCAAGGTAGGTACAGATACTCCTCGACTTAGGACCACCTGGACGCACAACCGCCCCAGTCGTACAAAAATTTTTTTTGATTACATATTTTCAAGACCCGACGCTAGTGATTGCGCTATGTACTGACAAAGTTTTCGTTTGTAATTCACTTTAAAATGGCTGGCAAGCTTAAAAGTGAGAGTTTTGTGGTGCTGAGAACAAAAAGAGACACCCATTTTAGATTTTCTATGTATTATTTAAGCATTTTCGACTTACGACCCGGGTTTGGGTCCCTAACTCCGTCGTAAGTAGAGGTGTGGCTATTAATTTTTTTACATTTATTTTACTACAGGGTCTAATTTTCTTCATTTTCTAATGTGGAACCATTCACCCAGACTCCTGGCTGTAAACATTAACAACAACAGTGGTGTTCCATCTCCTCTTGTGTGCCCATGTTATTATTCATTTATATTGTATAAGTTGCATTCAGAAACATATTTAAAGAATATAGTTTGCAATTTTCATTAATTGTATTGTTTTGGGGAAAAAGAGGGTAAATAACCACACAAAAGACATGAAAAGGTCACACTTGGGATCTCATTACTATATCTTTATTTCAATGGTAATTAATGATTCGTGATACGCTGATTCACCTCACACTGCAGCATCAGACGAAACATTACCATCGTTATTCGAGGCTTTACTGTACTGTATTAAAATGTATCAATCGCTCTCATGCTTCCAAAAGCCAAATGAACCAAGAAAAGTACAGTGAAACCTCTATTTAATGGGTTATATGGAGAGTAATGTCCATTATATCGAGGGTTCGTTAGATGTGAATCCTCCACCTAACAGATACCGGTAACATGGAGAGAAGAATCCATTATATACAGACGTTTCACTAACATTTTTGCTTGATAAAATAGACAAACTTTTGGTGGCTAAAGTTTGTATTGTCTATTGACCAGGAACAAATCCTTTATCTAATCCATCTATAATGATGTTTGCTGGCAGTGGGTTGGTCAATCATGGTCTTGCCCCTTATGACTGGTGAGGGCAACATGTGTATAGGAGTGCAAAAGAGATCCCAAACACACCAAGGTAACTAAGTATATTAAAAAAAATATATAAAAATAATTAAAAATCCTAGGAATATTAGACACCTTAGTTTATTTCACCTTATAACTAAACACCCTCTAATATTACCGGGAAGGATTAGGTTAGTGTTTAGTGTGTTGATCGTCGGGTGAAATAAACCGGAGTGCCTAATCTTCAAGTGGTCTTAAAAATATCCAATGCAAAAGTGTATCATATTATCATACAGGATAAACCAGGTCCCTGACACCACCACCACATTCTCATGGGCCAGCAGTCTCAGCAAGGTAAGGGCACTGATGACTGATGGCCAAGCAAAGTTAAAATACAGATTACAAGTCGACCACATACAGTTAGCACCCGGTTTACGTAAGAACGACCACATACAGTTAGCACCCAGTTTACGTAAGAACGACCACATACAGTTAGCACCCAGTTTACGTAAGAACGACCACATACAGTTAGCACCCAGTTTACGTAAGAACGACCACCTACACAGTTAGCACCCAGTTTACGTAAGAACGACCACCTACACAGTTAGCACCCAGTTTACGTAAGAACGACCACCTACACAGTTAGCACCCAGTTTACGTAAGAACGACCACCTACACAGTTAGCACCCAGTTTACGTAAGAACGACCACCTACACAGTTAGCACCCAGTTTACGTAAGAACGACCACCTACACAGTTAGCACCCAGTTTACGTAAGAACGACCACCTACACAGTTAGCACCCAGTTTACGTAAGAACGACCACCTACACAGTTAGCACCCAGTTTACGTAAGAACGACCACCTACACAGTTAGCACCCAGTTTACGTAAGAACGACCACCTACACAGTTAGCACCCAGTTTATGTAAGGAAGGTTTTTTTTACTACATTACCCTGCTCTACACACAGGCGGCAGCTACACCCAAAATATTAATGACCACATGCATGTAGTATTATTTTAGTAAGACATCAAAAGTGCAAAGCATTCGGCATCCCGGTTAGATTAAGTGAATGAGGAGGTCTTTCCCAGGCTTGAACAGTGTCGCCACTTACCCTCTCCATGGAGGAATCCCTTGAACTGTCAGACTTTTCAGGGCCTTTCATCCTTACTTCAGTATTATCCATATCAATAACAGGAACTTTGTGGCCTTTATCTTTGCCTTCTGTAGACTTCACTGGTTCTTCTTCATTCTCTTTAACTTGAATACCTCCAGCAGCCTCACTCTCCTCCTGCTGTGTCCCTAACCTACTGGGAGGGTCCAACTCTTCATCATTATTAATATTAAAATTACTGACTAACATTTGAGGACAGCTGTTGACAAGAATGGGTTCTGTGGACTGACTTATACACTGGGAACCTTCACCCTTGCTCTCTGCCTCACTAAATGACTTGCCTCCTCCGACACACACACCCTCGCCCTCACCTGAATTCATCCCAGGTGTAGATTTTCCTTCATTTTCAACACCAGCTTCTCCTTCTCTCATCCCTACTCCCTCTGATGGTCCTTTACTTAAGTTAGGATTATCTTCACCCACACAACTTATCTTCACATCATCGGATAAACTGTTTGTGTTTTTCTGGTTGTATTTTATTATTTGCTCTTTTGTACCTGAAGTTATTGTTGTTTCACTGTTCATCTTGTCCTGTGAGGCTGTGGAGTTGTCTACTGTGGAGTTGTCTACTGTGGAGTTGTTTGCTGTGGAGTTGCCTGCTGTGGAGTTGTCTGCTGTGGAGTTATTTGCTGTGGATTCCTTCTTCAGAAGCTCCTCTACGATCTGCAGTGTTGTGTCCTGTAGATACACAAACAATTATCAGCTAAGGCAAAAAAGAAGAGCAATTGTTAGTTAAAATTGACATAAAACTAGTCTCAGAAAATGGTATAAAGATAAACATGTGAGTGACTATATTTATCCCAGCAACATTGTCCTAACTTTGCCTCAAGTTAGGACAATGTTGCAGGTGAACCACAACGCTCGGGCTGGTCGATGGCGAGATTCAGAGGATCGATGACTCAACACAAACAATGTCTAATGTCTTAATGGTACAATTATATATTCAATCATCAACTGCCATCAACTCTCACATTCATTTTCTTGTTAGTCTCTGTACAGTAAGTGACGAGCGTATGTTACCGTACTGAGGTCAATCAAGCGATCACTTATAGGCATCAGTTTAGTGTTATCCTAATTCTACATAACTGGGTTGAGGTATCTCCATCATACTATGTTTCTTTCCTTTCTCTCTCTCTCTCTCTCTCTCTCTCTCTCTCTCTCTCTCTTTCCTCTTATTATCTGTCTTTCAATCTCTTTCTGGCTCACTTTTTTTACTCTATATATCTTTACATTTTTGTTTCCATGCAAAAACACTGAACACGGTAACGCACGCACACACACACGCACACAAGCATGCACACACACACACACACATGCACGCACACACTTTAACATCCTGAGATCATGTAAATCTCTTCCTTCTTTTTTTAATAAGAAACAAATTTTAGCCAGAATTGAATAATATTTTAAATTACCTCCATTAATTTTATGAAGAGTATTACCTACCCTCCTGATCCACAGCCTCTTAGCTAACTTGATAATATGGTTGGGGGCAAGACAATAGCTCTTAGGGTAAAGGTAATTTGTACAGGTCAGAGGTATGGAAGAGTTTCATCTTTAATATAATACGGATAGTGGATAAAAAAAAATATAATCTATACCTTTTGTGTTGAAATCAGAATTACAACGGTTACACCATAATGTAATCCTGGTCCCTCAACCCGTTTTCACGATAACACAAACAAAACGCAATTTATACACAAAACACGATTATTGTAACGACGAGTATTACCGTTGCTTTTGCTCGGGAGAAAAACATAAAAAATCAAGGTAGAATTTTTCAATCATCAAGTGCAAAAAAAAACATGGAAAGACATCGTCACTATGAGGTGTTTAATCAGTATAGTTTCCATATAATTTGGTCGCCAGCTCGAGGTGTGTGAGATAGATATGTTCTTAGGTCTCCACTTAAAGGGGTTAACTAATACATTAACTCCCACTTTATACAACACATTAGGGGTGACGGTGGTAGACTGGTCGCACCGTGTCATAGGTTTGATTCTCGGGAGGTTGTCGCCGGGCACTGGGGGTTTCCTCCTGTACTAACTCTGGGCGAGGAAGCTGACACAAATATGAGTCAAATTTTTAATCCCTCTGAAAACACATAGATAAATCCAACAATGTATACTGTATATGTATCACCCATGAGAGATACATAGATACAATACCCTGATGACACTGAGCATGATACGTAGAACCTCGGCTCCCGGATACATCTCGTCGCCGGTGAACTGTGGCTTCAGGGTGCGGAAGACTGTGTTCATGACTTTCTTCACCGTGTCTGCCACTTGTTGGGGACTACTGCTGCTGTTCTTCATACGGTGGACCGTCTCCTCTAGCAAGATCTTCTCGGCTATTAGCTTCTGCACTTGTACCTGTGGAATATACAGAGCTTTAGCTACCTCCACACGCACGCACGCACACACTATATGATTAAATTTACTGTAAGGTGTCCTGAAGAACTCTATTTAAAAATGATGTTTGTAATTATTATTTTGCCATCAGACCCAATGTACAATAACAAATGCTGTTTATATGTGAAAGAGAAACTAGGCTCCATAGACCTGTTAGGGAGACTGAATATATAGCACAAGGAGGCCATTACTGTACTCAGGCTTCCAGTACTTCACCAACTTGTAAAATAATGGTAGATACTGTACAGACAATCCTCAGTTCTCAAACAACATCTCCAAATACGACTGTACATGATTAATTTTTGCATCTGGGTATCAATTAATTATTTATATATAATTCCTTTAAAGGGATTTATTGATCTGGTTTACAAACACATTTTTTGGGAACTTATTTAGCTGGTAAACTGGGGGACAGATTTTACAGTACAGTGTCAATCTACAGTTGGGTGGAGAGGACTTGACCTGTGATGGGACTACTAACACTCAGGACAACTCAATAGTGTCACAACATGGTGGAACAGCACACCAAACATAGATGGCCACTATTCAGGTACTGTTATAAGGACAACTAAGTCACAACATGGTGGAACAACACACCAAACATAGATGGCCACGATTAAGGTACTGTTATAAGGACAACTCACTCACCTCAAGTTCACTGTTGTTCTGGCTTCTCTGCTCCTCCAACTCAGAGCAGCTGTTTTGCAGCTGTTGAATTTCCTGCTTCAGCTGTTAAAAGGAAAAAATGTAACCCAGTATTTGTTAAAAAGTAAGAAAATACTAATATTTACTCTAAGAATCCTGTCTCATTACTCTTGCTATTAATTAAAGAATAATTTTCACCTGAGAATGTAAAGGACTTGTCATATACACAGTTCAGTATTATACGCCTGAATGACCTGACCCGACCCGACCCTGAATGAGTACAAGCTGTAATGGTATATTATGGAGTCAGCCACACCATCTCATTTAACTTCTTTAGTAAGTCTAAGGTGGCACGCATGCACGCACACACGCGCACGCACGCGCATGCACACGCATGCACGCACGCACACACACACACACTTACCTCCTTAATCTGGGCTGCCTGTGTGTGAAGAACATTCTCTTGTCCACTGCTGTGCTCTTTGTCTTTTGCTAACTCCTAAAAAAAGAGGAAAATAAAACTACGGAATTAAAACACCGCCTCAGTCCGCTCTCAGACTCACTCCAGCTGGAGTTAAATTCAGTTTAGAGTCTCATCAGTCATATTCAGTCTACATTCTCATACAGGAGGGTACAAGTAAGTCTGATCAGTCATATTCAGTCTACATTCTCATACGGGAGGGTACAAGTAAGTCTGTTCAGTCATATTCAGTCTACATTCTCATACAGGAAGGTACAAGTAAGTCTGATCAGTCATATTCAGTCTACATTCTCATACGGGAGGGTACAAGTAAGTCTGTTCAGTCATATTCAGTCTACATTCTCATACAGGAGGGTACAAGTAAGTCTGATCAGTCATATTCAGTCTACATTCTCATACAGGAGGGTACAAGTAAGTCTGATCAGTCATATTCAGTCTACATTCTCATACAGGAGGGTACAAGTAAGTCTGATCAGTCATATTCAGTCTACATTCTCATACGGGAGGGTACAAGTAAGTCTGTTCAGTCATATTCAGTCTACATTCTCATACAGGAGGGTACAAGTAAGTCTGATCAGTCTTAGTGGTGGTACTGGAGGGGGAGGGGGAAACCTACTTAATGTTTTATGTCTTTGGGTTAACAGTGAACCATTAAAATAGTGTCGACTGTTCTCTATTAACTACATAATAGTGATCTTGTAAATGCTTCCCATGAGGAGTAATTAAGTATCCAGTTAACTAGTTAATAACTTGTACTTCACCTTGTGTTTAGGAAATTCACCAAGACCATATGTACAATTGATACACGTCGACCAGGCTACAGTTGTCCTCACTCTGCTATCCTTCCTCTTGTTAATATCTCACTACTGTTAATCTCGTCACACACACACACAAAAAAGAGGTCAAACAAAGGTCATTATACTGCAGTACTTATATAAGGTCAAAGGTCATTATACTGCAGAACTTATATAAGGTCAAAGGTCATTATACTATAGTACTTATATAAGGTCAAAGGTCATTATACTGTAGTGGTTATACAAAGTCAAAGGTCATTATACTACAGTACTTATCTATCCTCACTTACTTCCCCCACCTGTTGCTTCAGTGATTTAACCGTTGCTTCAGCCACCTCAACCAGACCCTTTAGTCTCTCGGCTTCAACTCGAGCATCACACAGCTGTTCCTCTGCCAATGTCTTCCCCTCGGTCGTAACTGACAACTCTTGCCACAACGTTTGTTTACTCCCCTCGGCAGCGGTGAGTCGACTCTTCACGTTATCGTTCTCCCCCCGTAGTGTTTTGAGTTCCTCTCTCAGTTTGTCCACCTCTTTAACTAACTCCTGCTGCTGCGCTGTGTTCTGCTCCGCTCGTCTCCTCTCCTCGACTTGGATGTGAGATTTTAAGCCCTGGATCTCGTTTCTCTGGGTCTCTACACTCCTCTGGGACTGAGACAACTCATCCTGTTACAAGAAGAAAATGACATCATAGTTCTGTATGTGATCTGGTGGCTGGTTAAATACTTCTCTATTCTTACTTAACATCATAGTTCTGTATGTGATCTGGTGGCTGGTTAAATACTTCTCTATTCTTAATTAGCTTTAACTTAACCATTAATGATAAAACAAATCGATCATTAGACCCATAGTTTGGTTTGGTTTGGTTGGGGTCTATTAGGTCTTGGACTGAGTGGCCTACCATACAACTACTGTACTGCCATTGGTTACACATACTGTAATACCCTCTCCTATTGGTTGGATTACACTATGTATCACTGTTACACATAATACACCTCTCCTATTGTTACTTCATCTATAACATAGTTCAACTTCTTAGGCAGCAAATTGGGTAAAAATGCCTTTAAAATCTACTACACATAGACAAAGGATTCAGCTATACTTGCTCATGGTGGCCCTCTTTCAGGGGGGTACTTAGTGGGTGGCAGCTGCCCTGGGCACCAAGGTAAGGGGGTGCCAAATTGCCTATGAATTACCTGTACTGTACTATATTGTACTACTGCTACACTGGATAAGTTAATTCATAATCTCCAATTTATAAATACCGGGTATTAAATGTATTTATTATTAACATTTTTGTCAATATAACATTGTTTTGGTGGTGACTGGCAACCCGTCTGGCTGGGGCCCCCATGTGTCTGCTCGCCGTGTTGGAGCCGTAGACAGTGCGTACTGCCAAATTTAATCATATCAATGTAAGTTTGTCTTATTATTTATAGGATTCTCTCTCACTTGCTTACTGACCTTTCTTACTGGATTCAGTAAGATAATCTACAAAAAAAATTGGATAATAAAGACACCATGCCTAATATTGTGCAGTCCACAAGACAAGCTGAGCTGTGCCTTTGGTTATTGTAAAAAGTTCATTTTAGTGGCTTTTCTTTTTTGTGATTTTTATTGTACGTGTTATTTTTGTGTGTGTGATTTATATTTATTTTATGTGATTTTCAGTTACCTTAGGATAACTAAATGTAGACTATGTGTGTTTTCAGCAGCATATTGGTGATTACTTATAGATAATTATTCCAGTTCTTGAAGTTGAATTGTTCAATCCTTGATACAACCATAAAATTACACATCATCATCAGTGTCTTAGCAATCCCTCATTTACTATTATGCTACATTATTTATATTAATTAAAATTTAGTTGATATAACTATTTGTGGTTGAAGTGTGGTTGTGGGGAGTGGAGGGGTTAGTGGTGGTGGGGAGCCTTAAAGGGAGGGGGGCGCCAAATTCAGCCATTGCCCTGGGCGCCGTCAAGGCTGGTTACGGCCCTGCCCTCTTATAACCTTTAATTTAGGAGAGTTTGGGGAAAGATCCTTCTAGTACACACACAGAAAAGGAAAACAAATTAAAAAGGTACACAGAACGACAGTAATATTTGGGCAGCTTGAGGCAAAATCTTTACGAAGTTTGGAAGAAATGCTCCTGAAAGAACTGTAATAATTTTTGTGTGGCAATGATCAATAAATATATAGCTGGTGGGAGAGTTAGCACCATGAGTATAGGCCCTCAGACCTCAGTGGGCATCCAGCAGAAGCAACTGACCTGTATAGTGACACCCTCAGGGATTTAGATTTGTTTTATACCTATTTTACCTTCATTAATGGTAACTAAGAAGAGGCGGAACATATGACACAATCCAATGATACTGTGAAAGTTAGGTTAGGTTAGGGACCAACCTGTAAAGACTTCAACTGCTGCTGGGTTATGGAGAGCTGGGCAGTGATTGAAGATTTCTCCTCTCTCAGACTAAGGACCTCTGATAGACTGACGCTGGTACCTGCTTCTTGTTGTTTTGCTATCAGCATGTCTGTCTTCTCTTCCAATAACCTGTTATAAGATGGGAGTGTGAGTTTTGTTTCAATTTTTTGGGGAATAGCCCACCCAGGCACAGGTCATCGACCCACAACAGGGCCGAGGGGAAATAGGAGTAAAAAGAAATTATAAATAGAAAACAAAATGACTATGTTAACCTACATCACGAAGATGCCGGAAAACCATCTTTTTGAAGTGAGACAGATTGTATGAGTATGGAAACACAGAAGAAGACAGAGCATTCCACAGTGTGAGGAAAGAAGGATGTACTATAATGGGTTATTATAGTGTGACTGACATCCACAGAGAAACGGTGGGCACCGCGGGCAAGACGTGTGTTACGAGCCCACGGCCTTGCCGGCGGTACACAGGATGCCAAATCCACTGAACATTGCCCGTTAAAGTACCTGTAAAAGAGAGACAGTAAAGCAACATTGTGGCGAAGAGAAAGGGAAGAGAGATTGTCGACTAAAGGAGGAGAGTTAATAAGACGAAATGCCTTTGATTCCACCCTATCTAACAGAAGAAGAGCCACCCCAGATATGAGAGCAGTACTCCAAGTTAGGACAAATGAATCCCTTATATACTTGAAGCAACTGCTCAGGAGTGAAGTAGCTACGGCATCTGTACAGCATTCCCAGTAAACTCTCTCTATAAAGTAATGGATACAGTATACTCTCTCAATACAGGCAAAGGTTAACACACTTCCTGGTCTTTCCTAATGCAGTAAAGAATGAGATCTGGAGCAGAATACTAGTAAGCAAATGTCAGAGTGGCATGAACCTGCAGGTGATAACTTCGGAGAAACGATCAGGTAAATTCAACGATGTGTAATGGAGCGGCACACCAGAGAACAAGAATACCAGTGTGGTGTTAATGTCTGAACCGCTTGTATGTGTCGAAAAAAGCGAGGACCAGCAGGTGATAACCTTAGCGAAGCGAACTAGTGAGGCGGTACTTTTGAGAGTTGATGAAATGTTTTGATTTACGGGGAGAACTACAGTGTGTGTGGTGAAGTGAATCATGTGGAAATTCAGCATCATTGTATTTAGATTTTACCTGAATATATTATAGTTTTGATAATCAGGACTTGTTATTGACCTTCCTATTCCATTCCTCCTGCCATTCTACAGTGCTTCATGAGCTGGATGTCACTTGGGAATGGGAGTTAGCTCTCAACTCATTCCTAACCCGAGAAGATAAAGCCGTCAAACTTTTATGACGTGAAAACAACAGCGAGCGACCAAACAAGCTGGTACAATGGCAGCAGACAATGAATGAATGGGTGTCACGATGCTAGAGTTTGAGGAGATAGACTGGCCAATCATAGGCATCCTGGCCATTGGGGATGTATGTAGCTTATCAGTACAGCCACTATTTTAAAATGACTCCACACTACATATGATACCTGACCACTAGTGCTGTCGTTCATCTCACATCAGTCACCACTCACAGGCTGGTTTTTACTGATATACAAATTGATGAAGAGGCTGTAAGATATGACATTAGAACCCAACAAGAGACTATGTAGTGTGTAGAGCTGCCACCAGGTAACCTTGTCGAACTAATGTGAAATGTTATAAAACGACGACGATGATGATGATGATGATGATGATGATGACGATGATGATGATGATGATGACGATGATGATGATGATGATGATGACGACGATGATGATGCGGAATTATGTTATGGAAGGGGTAGACCACAAGTATGTATTAGATCATGGAAGGGAAACATCATAGCAATGCAAATATGGAAAGGCAACAAGAGAGAGGAAATGAGGAAGAGAATATATTGCCATCATGTAGTACAACAGTAAGAGAGGCCAGACTGCCATCATGTCAACTATCACGTATTACAGCAGGATATAGGTCTATTATACTGAGCAACTGACTTTTGATTCTTCTGAAGCAACTGAGTCACTGATGCATTAAGTGAGGCAATGGCTGTCTCCTTATCCCCTAATCTTGTTTTCATTTCGTCGTTGTCGCTGACGATCGTTGTGATGTGCGTCAGGAGACCGTGAGGATCCGCGCCTAGAGCCGAGTTGTGTGCGAACTGATCTTGGTAGTAGGGCGCCATTCTGGAAGGCACGACGGCAGACTGGAATGCGCTGCCGCTACCTTGTTGTTGCTCCAGCTTCTCGATCTATAGAATAATAATAATGATCCCGATAAAGTAAATAAATAAATAAAAACAAAACACACACGAGTATATTTCTTAAGTGAACAATTTCTAAATATACTACAGGGTGTCCATAAATGATTACCCTAAGAACAGTATGCTCTCGTGTTATAATCAGGGTAATCATTTATGGACACCCTGTATATTCTTAACTACTTGAACTGTCTTGTGTAAAAGGTAGTTATCTCAATTACAATCTTACAATTAGATTTACCTAACTCACAAGGTCAAAATAAGAGACATATTCCTGATTTACCATTTATGCCCGGACTGCACTCCTAGATAAGCCAGGTACAGTATAAACCAAACTAATGTAGAGTGTAATAAGTTTCCAGTGTATCATTGTGACATTTTCATTTGAACATTTATGCATTATTTATGACCTACGATGTGATATAAATAACCTAACCTAACCTAACCTAATCAAACTACTGAATGTTTCTTTACTATCTACAACAGTTGACATTGTGGAACTATATGACAAAATATAAAAAGGAAGAGATTTTTTTTACACACAACACTAGTATGTCTCCTGGCTGATGGTGAGGCCATAGTGGTTACTTCCACGGCTATATTGTAATACTCTTATCACATTGTGTTTTGTTACAGCATAAAATATACAGTAAACCCTCAATAACTTGGCATTTGATAACTCAGAATTTCATATAACTCAGTATTTGATAACTCGGAATTTCACATAACTCAGCATGGATTTGGTCGAGGAATATATTAGTATAACTCGGGAAATGTCGAGATATATAAAATTATCTGGGAAAATCTGGGCATATCTGGCCACCTGTGTCACCTACCATGCCTCTGTGTCACCTACCATGCCTCTGTGTCACCTACCATGCCTCTGTGTCACCTACCATGCCTCTGTGTCACCTACCATGCCTCTGTACCAAACATAGCATAATATTGAATGAACTACAGTTTGTATGGCTGGATATATCCCAAATAATTTATATATCTGATGAAACTTGATATAAATACACACAATCCGCGAGGGGGGGGGGGGAGGTAAAACAGGGGAACAGCCACTGGACTTAAGAGTGAATTTAACTCATCTCAACGTCAAATGTCAACAGATGTCAGCGCTGTTTGTACATAACCAACCAAAGCGTTTCTCACACCCACGAGCAGATTATTAAATACTTTATCCACTAACTTAGCATTTTCCTGTCTTGTGTTGTGAAAAGATCTAAGTAATAATATACACTACTAAGAAGTCCTGTAGAGGTTTAACATTCTCATCCTCTGTCATCAAGCATCAAGAAATTTGGTGCATATGAACGAAAATCTCGACGTCTGTCTCTGGGTCAATAGAGATCCGCCAAATTAATCGCAATAATTACCGATTAAACTGCACATTAATAGACAGACATAGTGGAGGTGCCAGACAAACCAGCACAGAAGGAAGAGGTCTGCTGTGGTAGCATCTTGGCCATATGACAATTTTACCTGAAGTAGTTCCTGTGACAGTATTTCTTCATAACCATATAAACACCAACCAGGTAAATGTGAAGTTGTTTATATGTGAATCTGATATAAAGAAAAGTAACCCCTGGATAACATTTACCTTGCCCACGAGACAGTCAATCTTATCCGACATCTTGGACACGGATATTTTCAGCTCGGTGTTCTGTGATCTTGTCTCGGAGAACAAGAGAGAGAGAGTTGGGTCAGAGGCTGGAGGAGTGACCTGTGGTGCAACTGGAGCTGCTGCCGCCATTGGTGAGTATCCCGGAGGAGCCTAGAATGTATCAAAACTCAAGTGGAACTCAAGTGGAACTCTACACATCACATTTATAATAGCCAAATAGGGTGGAGGGTAGTGAGGTAGTGGGTGGAGGGCAGAGGGTGGTGGGTGTAGGGTAGAGGGTGTAGGGTGTAGCATAGTGGGTGTAGGGTACAGGATGTAGGGTATGTGTGTGTACGTATGTGGGTGGGAACAGTGGAGAAAGTCAGGAGTGACACGCACACACACACGCACACACACACACACACACACACACACAGCTAGCAACATCATCTTACCACCATGGCCTGTTGTTGCCACGGAGATGACTGATATACCACCAGCTGCTGTGGATGAGCAGAGAGGTGAGCAGGTCGAGGGGCCGGCTCAGGTCTCCGGGAGTCAGAGCGCGTCGACGGGGCTCTCGATCTTACCGCAGGAGTCGCCTCTAACTCCTCCATCGACCCGGACATTGAGTCGCTGTGACGTCTCGTGTTCTTTCGTCGGGAGATTTCTTCCTGTTTGTTAAAGAGGAAGAGAAAATAGATCGGAGAGACTGTATTTATGCTCGGCCATATCAGTACAGTGGTCCCTCGGTTAACGAACACAATTCGTTCCAGGTCATTCGTTAACCGAAAATTTTGTTAACTGAAACCATTGCAGTAAAGTTCACTTACTTTGAGGTGTGTATGTAGAAGGCTCCTGGTTGATGATGATGATGATGGGAATTAGAATGGGGGTGGAGGAGAAGGGAGAAGAGAAGGAAGTGGGGTTGAAAGAGAAATTACCCCATTCTTGATGCCGTCATTTCACCCATAAAATTTTTAGTTCACTTGGTGTAATTCAAGATTATTTTCTTTAAATCAACACTGCACTGCACTATATATTGTCAATATGTTAAATAAATTTCAGAATGACCAATAATCGTACCGTAAAAACATAAAAATACTCTGTGTTCAAGAGACCCACAAGCAAGATGTTTCCTCCACTGAACAGCGATACAAACTGAGGCCTTGGTGGGTGAGTGAAGTGGCTGATGGGTGCACCAAAAACTAGTTACCTGTACTGCAATTATGTTAAATAAGTGTTAAAATGACTAAAAAATTTAATATAAAACTTGGAAAATTATTGAATAGTACAACCTTCTTGATATTTACTCCAATTTTAATGAATGTAAGCCCTAGAACCGATTTCTGTATTGGCGGACTAATCTTCCAGCTGGTGAGCAAGCCAAAGCATGTCGAAACATTTTCGTAAGAATTTCGTTCACCGAAATGAAGATTCTTATGGAAGGTAATTTGTGAACTGAGGGACCACTGTAATCTTATTATTATCAACTCTTTATCTGTATTTTTCCGACTAACTAAACTGTTTCAATTCAACTGATGTGATAAATAAAAAAATCACAAAAGATATGTAATCAGTGCCAACAAACTATTAATTAATGACCACATACATGTAATCACTTATTGTACTTGTTATTATTAGATTACATTAATGACGGACCGTTAATAACGACACATAGATACTTACCACCTCACTTTCTGAGTCAGTTGCCAGCGAACGGCTCGTGGCCGGTCTAGAGGGAAGTAAAGGCTGGCCGACCCGCGCCATACGGGAGACGAGGGAAGCCTTGGTCGACGAGCCGACGTCGTCTTTCACCTGTCCACCTGGATCTGTTGAATGTTGGACCATAATAAAACTTAATACATTACAGTACTATAAGTATGTGACACAATGGTGAATACAGATCCATCAGAACTGTAAGATGAGCTAGTTGGTACAATAAGCAAACAGTGAATGAGAGACTATACAGTCGACCCTCGTTAATTCGGACTAATAGGGGGGGAAGGGTGTCCGTTTTAGCCGATTGTCCAAATTAACTGATTTTGGGGTTAATATTGCATAATATTGCATTATACATTTATGTGTATGTTTATTTGAGTGCCCCATCATAGGAGTCCGTTTTCTCTCGCTTCAGGACGCCTGAGTCGTCCGTTTTCTCTTAATCTTAGAGTGCACAAGAGACTTCATTATTCCTTAGAAGTGACACAGAATTTGAAATTGCAACCCCAATTACAACTGGGACAATCCCAGAACCAGAAATTTGATACGGACAGTTCAGGTTTCATCCAAATTATCCAAAATCTGGATTAAAGGGGTCTGAATTAACGAGGGCCGACTGTACGGTGTTCTCTGCCCACCAACTTTATCTCCTACAGTACCGGGAAAAGAGATCGCAGCAGTGAGAAACTTTCACCTTTTTTTATATCAATTATGGAGAAGAAAAAACTGTAGCTGTAAGGAGCGGTGGGCGAGTTGACACAGCACTTGCCTACTGCTAGCCAAGAGTGCCCTAGTTCACCCAGCCATAAATAAATACTGTACCTGACTTTACAGTGGGATAAGTGAAGGCAATCAGGTACAGTGCTTACCACCTGGCTGTATTCTCTAATGGATCAACAGGAGTATGAGACTCACTTCTCACTGCAACCTTTACATCTGTGCTTTAAAATATTCTATCAAGTCCAAAACTACATTGAAAGTGTGAGGCAATAATCCAATGAAGTATTACAATAACTGGTTGCAACTTCTATAGTCATCAGAATCTGTCTTATATATATTTGAAAAGACATAAAAAAAAAAATTGAATCTAGAATAATTTCACCATTTTGTCTGCTGGGAATACTCACCCAAGAAGTATTAACCAAACAATATTAATAAAATATTCTAATACTCAAATAACATTGTCTCTAAGCTTAACTAAACATGAAATAAATAACAAAAATCAAACTTTCATAAAATACTCAATAACTCAGATTTTTTTCTACCTCAATATATGCTGACTTAACACAGAGCTTTGATAATACTGTAAGGGAGAGAAATATATTGTTAAATTAATCCACCTGGCAATTTTAAGAGACTGAAGAGTGAATAAGAAAAGTTGTGGGGCAATTATCAATGTATTTCCTAGAACTTTAAAATAATTCCACATAAAGTATTGTATTTTATTGTATTGTATATTTTTCTAGACCCGCAACGTGTAACCATGTCAAATAGTTGATCCAGTGTCTGACTTATTCAGATATCCATAAGAGCATCATTTACCCATCTGTAGGGTGTCCAAGAAAGATGTCCCTGCCTCCTTCCCTCCCTCCAACTTACAGTGTCTCAGGGAGCATGAAGGGAGGGAGGCACGGAGCAGGGAGGAAAGGAGGAGATTTATGAACACTGGGGGGGGAGAAGTCATTGTACTCATCTCACTGTCATTGTATTTGTCTCACCATCATTACATTACAGAGCCCAGCCATCACACAGGTACCTTGGGGCAAGTGCTCTAAACTTCCCGATCCAATGGAGTTCTTTTCCTCCCGTTGCGCCTGTTGAGTGTCCACGTGCGGGGTGCTTCTTCCCGATTGGTCTCCTCCCCGTAGTTTGATGCGTTCTACCGTCACGTCATACATCAACAGACCATCACCACCCTGTTGGTACATGTGGATGGAAACTGTTAACTCCGTGTCTATTGAATATTAGGTTTGTCTGTTAAATTATTTTTCTTCTTTTTTTTTTAGCTTAATCTAATCAAATCCAACATAACACTAATTCTACCTACTGTAATCTAACCTAACCTAATTTAACCCAACCAACCTAACCTAACTTAACCAAACCCAACCTAACCTAACTTAACCCAACCAACCTAACCTAACCTGACCACCAATCACACATTCCTCACTACTCAAAACAACTCTCTCTCTCTCTCTCTCCACACAGCCAACCAGTATCCATCGCCAAACTCTTCGTCCTGGATGAGGGTTAAACATTACGAGAAAATCCAATATAGGGGAGCGTTGTTTTTATTAAGTCTTATTGTGTTCATACTAGTGATAATGGATCGACCGAAACCCCGACCATTTGGAATTTTAGTCTTTAAGTATGGAAGATTAGCCCCCCACCCCTTCCCCCCCACTTTCAATTTTTTCAGGATGGTTAGGTTAGGTTGTTTTAAGGGAGGAGTGGGTGGGGGACTTCAAGTGAGCATTTCTGGGGGGAGCTAATGTTCAGGTTGGTTAAGGGGGTGAGAAGGATTTCAGGTGAGTATTTCTAGGGGGGGGTGGGGGTGGTGCTAATTTTCAGCTTCCTTAATCCATAAAGGCTAAAATCGCAAAAAAATGGTCTTGCTTGCGGTCTCGGCTATAACAAGACTGGTACGCTAGATACAGTTACATGAGGAATCTTGTCCTGAATCTGATCTGTCATCGTTACTGCATAAATCACGTGAGTTTTGAAAATAAGAGCAAATATTGATCTTTCTCGAGTACGGTGAAACCTCTCCTCTCCTTCAGCCGTGAGATGGGGGTTTCACGAAGCCCTCTCCCTATGTGTTATACAGGGTTCTTACTGGAGATAAATGATACCCGATAGATTAGATCATACACTGGAAACTCTCACTTAGCTTGGTGCATGGAGACAAGACCACAGTACTGTACCTTAGCTTGCAGCACGAAGATAAAACGTCGAGTATTTTTTTGTGCACCCATCACTCCTCCCTCCCAGGTGCCAGCAACATCTTTTAGCTTGATACGATGGCCGGCCTTAGGTTCCTCAATCTAAAAGGCGGTGAAGTGTGAATTAGCATTAATATAAAGTTATGTTTATAATGAGATTAGTGCCCCCCCTCCTCCTCCTCTCTGTCTCCCACACGCTTTATTTCACCTGATTATTAAACACCCTAAACACACCCCCACACCCTAAACCCACCCACCTCTTGATTCTTCTTCCCATTCACGACGCTCCACATGGACACCACCACTTGAGTTTGGTCTCCCTCTCGTAATGACGGTCCTTCACCCGCAGTCACATCCTGTATCACCTGAGCACCGCCACCACCCATACCCAGCCCCGCCAGTGCTCGACAAACTCCAATCTGAAAGTTAGAAATTTACTACGTCAAGGTCTGGGTAGGAGATAACACGGTAGGAAAATGATGAAAGAAAGGAGAGAGAACAGTACAAGGCAAAAGGTGGAAATGACAAGAATAGAATGAACCAAATGTAGAAATTCTCCTCACTCTCACACAGTTAACCTTCAACTTCCTACCACAGAACAGTACAGTGTAAAAATTAAATTCTTGACACAATAGTCTACTGTACCGTCCCACAGCTAACAAACAGTATAGACACTGAGGACAATGGTAAGTGATAAGAAAATACAGATTAGTGTTCATAAGACAACTGCAGCATCCATGTTAGCCGGAACAATCGGTGCAGAGCTCTTCCGGGAATGACAGATTTCCGGGTAGCGAGACGACTCTCTCAAACCCAGAAAAAATCCTGGAATTTTTCTGGGCACTGGGAAAAGTGTCTCGGAATTTTCCAGAAATTGTGTATTATCCACAGCACAGTATTTCATCCTCAGAATTTGCTCTCACACCCGGAATAAAAATTTGCTAAGAGTTTCAGGAATTTTTTCAGAATTTTCCAGAAAATGTGCTTCTTGGAAAATCATTCCCAAACCCAAAATTTTCCACAAAACATTCCGAGCAAATTTCACTTCCAGCAATTGGCGAGCTTCAGTTAAGAGGGATTCCAACTAACGAAGATACCCTTTATTACTAATTGCTATAAGAAACAAGCTTGTGACAGACCAAAGTGGTGAAGATGATGACATAATATTTACAGTCTACTAGGACTCATGGCGGACTAATGCCACAACAACAACACTGAAGAATTTCACAGAAAATGTTTCCCAATAATTCACCAAAGACTTCTTGCCTCTCCATCACTATACAGGGTCTTCACCGGGCATCTTCAATGTGTACCTTGTGAATAATGCAGCACAGATGAGGGGACCAGCAATGTCAAAATACTTATCAATAGAAAAAGAACAATAGTTTCCCCTGATGCCCAAGGACGAGTGGCAATAGACAGTGGTGAAGCTGTTAAGTCATACCGTGAGTTACCACATGTACTGTAAGTCATTCTGTGAGTTACCACATGTACTGTAAGAGTCATACCGTGAGTTACCACATGTACTGTAAGAGTCATACCGTGAGTTACCACATGTACTGTAAGAGTCATACCGTGAGTTACCACATGTACTGTAAGAGTCATTCTGTGAGTTACCACATGTACTGTAAGAGTCATTCTGTGAGTTACCACATGTACTGTAAGAGTCATTCTGTGAGTTACCACATGTACTGTAAGAGTCATACCGTGAGTTACCACATGTACTGTAACTGATGTGTTGTACAAGAAGACATTATGGCCGATATAGCTAATATTCTGTGTAGATATGATTAATACTCAACATTCTTGTCGACAGTGTTAATAAGTAAGGACAAAATTTGATAACATTGAATCTTATGTTTGAAAGAACATCAGCACACAACAGTACAGCCAGCCTCCCACTTCACAATGTTTGACTGTGTACAGGAGTCTGTGAGGTCAACAATAACACCATTACTAGAGAATTAGTACAACTGCATCAGAACTTCACGTGAACCATTACTGGAGTTAGGCAGGAAAGTAATGACTGGAGGCAATAAATACAAAGTGTTGTTGTGTTTCTGGCAGCTCTGAGTTAACAAGGCTTTTATAAGTAGACCAGTTTACACCAAGGGAGTTAACACATCCAGCTGAATTCAACATTTTATCCACCAAGATTGATAACTGTCGTAATTATCAATGTTAAAGCTGCTTATTACCTGTACAGTCACTCAAACCATCTATACCAAATTATGTTGAGAAAATATAACACAATAAATATATATATAGGCCCAGTAAACAACTTATTACAGTGAAAGAGTTTAACACCATAACACAATCCTAACCAAACACTTAACCTTATGCCAAGCTAACACTACACTACCCTAACCTAACCTAACCCTTCAAGGTAGTGTCAAGAGAAGGGGGGGGGGGGGGAGTCAATCAGAAGGTCGGTCAGTCAATCAGAAGGTCAGTCAGTCAATCAGAAGGTCAATCAATCAAACAGAAAGTCAATCGGAAGTGGTATCCATCAGTCCATCAGAAAGTCAGTCAGAAGTCATATCCATCCATCAATCAGTAAGTTGCATCCATAGAGCTAACAGACGCCCCTGGAGCCTGGACACGGAAGGCTTGGAAACATACCTGCGTAACAAACTCCACGTACTGGGCCCCCTCGAGCATGATGGACCAATTCCTCTGTTGGTCGTCGGTGAAGCTCCCGTAGTTATTTGGCTGTACCTGTTGGGGTGTAGTGTGTCTCTGAGTAGTTTGTACACATAGATACATATATACGCTTAACTCACAAAATATACAATACACAAGCATATACGTAACATACATATATCTATACACATATATATATACAGTATTGTATTCTCTAACAAAACACATATACATTCTCTCACAAAACACACACACACACAAAAAAAACACACATACATGCACACACACTCACATAAACACACAAAAAACATACAAGCACAAACATACTGTACACACACACTAAAAACATTGAACACACAAACATACATCACATACATACACACACACGTACATAGTCTAATTAAATGGTCAAATACAAATTATTTTCCCAGTTTTAAACATTAAGAAAAACTAATAAAACTCCATTAAAAAGCAATATACTGTATATATTAAAACTGAAGAGGAACCCAAAATGCTTTATCGACAAGCTACACTGAAACCTTTATTTAATGGAGTACAGGGTGAGGAAAGTCCATTATATTGAGAGTCCATTTGATGTGAAAACTCCATCGAATAGGGGTGATGGTTGGGGGTGGGGTTGGGGTAGGGGCTTGGGTGTGGGGTCTGATGGTGGGGTGATGGTTGGGGGTGGGGGTGATGGTTGGGGGTGGGGGTGGGGGTGATGGTTGGGGGCAGGGGTGGGGGTGATGGTTGGGGGTGGGGGTGGGGGTGATGGTTGGGGGTGGGGGTGGGGGTGAAGGTTGGGGGTGGGGGTGATGGTTGGGGTTGGGGGTGGGGGTGGGGCTGAGGGCTGGGGCTGGGGGTGAAGGTTGGGGGCGGGGCTGGAGGTTTGCTTAATGGCTGTGGCTCCTTTTTGTTATGAGAATAAGCTTTTGGTGTACAGTACTGGTAATTAAGTAGTTTATTTCCGATAAAGTTTTTACCCAACTCTTCACTAATACTAATTTGCCCAAGGAAAGAGATATATTCATAATTTTTTTTTAACAATCCTTAAATAACCAAATACAGTAATATCGCCCTTAGCCGGAATCCCTCATACCCGGAACTCTCCGACAGCAGGAATTGAAATTTTCTCGGAAGATCGTTTTTCCGTGGGGGACATTTTCCTGAAAATTCGGAGAAAAACTTTCCGATACCCGGAAAATTCCGGAGATGGGGGAGTTTTATCCGGCTTTGAGAGAGTCGTCTCGTTACCCGGATATCTGTCATTCCCAGAAGTGCTCTGCACCAATTGTTCCGGCTAACGGAGATATCACTTATGAAAATCTTGCCGAAGCCATTAAACAAATATTAACTGGTGGAGGGGGGGGGGGTTAATCAAGTAAACAAGCCGGCCAAGGACTCGGAGCGCCCCCCCCCCCCCCCCCCCCCCCCGTCCAACCATCAGACAATGGCTCATACGGCAATGTTTTAACCTTATTACAAGTGTCGATATTAGCCTTTAAACTGTGGCCAAGACCTATACACACACACACACACACACACACACACACACACACACACACACACACACACACACACACACACACACACTCATTTCCCGCGGAGACATATAAAAGTGTGTGTTGTTCCCGTGTTTTGTTTTAGATCTGAGAGAGAGGTTTCCCGGCCTCCGGTTTCCCCCTGTACTAACACTGGATACATCAACCAACCGCACCAATGGCTAGTAAACTTATAAGTGGTGAAAATTATAAAAAACAAAAGAATAAATTATCAATAAATACTGTACTAATCCTCCCTGGTGGCTAATAACTTAACCCAACACCACACACCCATAACTTCTACCTTGTCAGTCAAAACGAGAATTAGGGCTGATATCCCCAACTGAACTTCAAGTCAACTAGGTTTAACGCCTTTATAAAACAACTAATTTATAACTCTTGGGTTGTAATAAACTCAATACAACTTATCTTCTGTTGTAGATGGTTTGTGTTTTTCCTTTACAGTGTACTGTTTTGTATTAGTTATCAGAGCCTTGGCTGACTGGTCTTAGCAATGCCTTTTAGGGGTGTGTTGAGTACTGCTTTTGTAATGTTGGTTATTTTTTTCTTTTATGGGGAATAGCCTACCCAGATGCAGTCTTCATCCGTGTGTGTACTAGCAGATGGATGCAGTCTTCACCCATCTGCATATTAACAGTACGGTAAGACCTCCATATAACACACTCTTCTCTCCAAGTAGTTCATTACAAGGAGGTTTCACATCTAATGGACCCTCGATATAATGGACCTCCACATCTAACAGACCCTCGATAAAACAAAATTTCCTCTCCATGGAATCTGATATATCCAGGTTTCACAGTACAACACGTTACCAACTCTTACAGTAAAGACAAAGTGCTGATGTATCCTGGCCCGAGTGAGGTGATCCTGCTTAGAACGATAGATCAACAACTGGAAATTCTTCTCCACACAGTTGCCCACGATGCAGCACATGGCTCGACCCTGAGACTGTGCCGCACCGTTCACACTGAAAATAAAAAATGACGATTCTGAGGCCATGGGAGGGGTGAGGGGGGAATGGTTGGTTAGGTTTGGTTAGGGTTAGGTGTGGTTAGGTTAGGTTTAGGTTAGGTTAAGTCTAAGTTGGTTGATTCATCTGACCTATCCCGATTGTCTTATAATGTACTATACTTTCAAACTTTTCTTTGGTTGATTCATTAGTCTTTTTACTTTCAAACTTAACCCAATCGTCTCACATGTTTTGCAAATCATTTTACTTTTATCCTCTACGCCACCAATCGGCTCGTTAGCAACACACACTGCGATCTATTTCATTCAATAAATCCCATGAAGAAGGTGATCTATATTAAAGTGAACTATAGAGCCATTAACTTCTGCAATATTTTTCAGAGCTTTTGTTTTCAACTTTTGTTCCTGTGTTAATAGAGAAATAAAAGACCCTGTAATTTCTTCCCTTAACTCAAAATTATTTTAATGTTAAGCTTCAAGAAACAAGTTAGTTATTTTTTAGGATATATTTAATGTATAGTAGTTAGGTTAGGTTAGATTAGATTAGTAATTAGTAGTTAGGTTAGATTAGATTAGGTTAGTAGTTAGGTTAGGTTAGATTAGGTTAGTGGTTAGGTTAGTTATTTTTTATATATATTTAACATACAGTAGTACGGTTAAGTTAGTTATTTTCAGGATAATTTTAACATACAGTAGTTAGGTTAGGTTTAAGTTAGGTTAGGTTAGGTTAGGTTAAACTAGGTAATGTTAAGTTAGGTTAGTTATTTTCAGAATCTATTTAACACACAGTAATTATGCTTATACTCCTCAAGTTAAACCAGGTTGTACACTGCAAGATGAAGCAACATAACTCGTACTCACTATAAATACACATGAACACGAGCGGCAATCAAGACTGTTGGGGCCTGTGGTGTACTCTGCTGTGATGGGGATGCTGTGCCGGTACTCTTGGCCTTGGTATTGTCAACCGAGTCCGTAGAGTCCGCTCGAGGCTGCTTCGGTGCCACGTACTTCAGGTTGGAGGGCTTGTCAGACTTGCCACCAAATAACGAGGATAATCTGGAACTGGGAGAGAGAGTAGTGTATACAGTATATAGAAGGGCTACACTGTTGTACTGTACCACCAACACTGTACCACCAACACTGTACCACCACCAACACCACTGTACCACCAACACTCCTCCACTGTACCACCACCAACACTGTACCACCAACACTCCTCCACTGTACCACCAACACTGTACCACCAACACTCCTCCACTGTACCACCACCAACACTGTACCACCACCAACACTGTACCACCAACACTCCTCCACTGTACCACCAACACTGTACCACCAACACTCCTCCACTGTACCACCAACACTGTACCACCAACACTCCTCCACTGTACCACCTCCAACACTGTACCACCACCAACACTGTACCACCAACACTCCTCCACTGTACCACCACCAACACTGTACCACCAACACTCCTCCACTGTACCACCAACACTCCTCCACTGTACCACCAACACTGTACCACCAACACTCCTCCACTGTACCACCTCCAACACTGTACCACCACCAACACTGTACCACCACCAACACTGTACCACCAACACTCCTCCACTGTACCACCACCAACACTCCTCCACTGTACCACCTCCAACACTGTACCACCACCAACACTGTACCACCACCAACACTGTACCACCAACACTCCTCCACTGTACCACCACCAACACTGTACCACCAACACTCCTCCACTGTACCACCAACACTGTACCACCAACACTCCTCCACTGTACCACCACCAACACTGTACCACCACCAACACTGTACCACCAACACTCCTCCACTGTACCACCACCAACACTGTACCACCAACACTCCAACACTGTACCACCAACACTGTACCACCACCAACACTGTACCACCAACACTCCAACACTGTACCACCAACACTGTACCACCACCAACACTCCTCCACTGTACCAACACTCCAACACTGTACCACCACCAACACTGTACCACCACCAACACTGTACCACCAACACTCCTCCACTGTACCACCAACACTGTACCACCAACACTCCTCCACTGTACCACCTCCAACACTGTACCACCACCAACACTGTACCACCACCAACACTCCTCCACTGTACCACCAACACTGTACCACCAACACTCCTCCACTGTACCACCTCCAACACTGTACCACCACCAACACTGTACCACCACCAATGCATTAGTCTTACTGATGGTGTGTCACTATACCACACAGCCTAACAACCAGTGGTTCAGTCGTTCACTAAGTTTCAACCACTACAACTTCTCGTGAGTGGTCCCGTTAACATACACTGTGGTCCCGTTAACTGCTCCCGTTGGTACACCTCCTCACCGCCCACAACAGGTCCTACACTACCTTGCTGTTGATGCCGGGGTGAAGTCCTCGTCGTCGTCGTCATTGGGGTCATTAAAGAACATGTTGAAGGGCTGACAGACACCTTGCTCACACCCACCAGCTGATACTGTCTGTCTGTCTCACATGACACCCCTAGGCTACACCGCCCTGGTTTAAGTAATAATAAATTCATATTAACCATGATATTATTTATAGTAGTATTAATAACTTCAGTATTAGAATAATCAATGTAGTAATATTAATAAACAATTATAATATTTACTAATAATTATTTTTATTTTATAATAAACTAAAAGTAATTATACTTTATTTTTATAATAATTAAAGTAACTAATCATAACTTAAAGTATCAGAAATAAATTATAATGGCCACTGTTTGTTTTCCCATTATTGAATGTTATTTATGGCAGCTGAGTGTGGCAGCCTGTTCCCGGGTCAGTCTTCCCGGGACAGTTCAAATTGTTGGTAGCTGAACGCCTCTTATATTCATCAATAGTATGTTGAATTTCTTAACTCAGAATGTTTTACGTGATTTGATAATGGCTTATGTTTACCATTCATGTACAGTAGTTATAGCCCGCCTTTTTTACGCACTGTTGGCAAGTACTGGGCATGTACTGGCTCCTGAATGTTTCTGCATCTGCGCCAGCTTTAAGCAACTCAGTTGGTGGTACAGTGGTAACGCGCCAATCTCTCACAATATGCCTGGGTTCGGTCCTCGGCTCGGGCACTCGTGAGAAGAGTGTTATATATTGTGACTACTAAATACCACAGGTTTCCTGGTCCCCGGTTTCCTCCTGTACTATGATAAAGAATGTCAGGTCTTGAAAAAGCTCACACTCGGTGCCGTCACAACTCTCACACCGAAGTACTTGCATTTCGGTAGCTCCAGGTATGAACACTCGAGGTGTTTATAAACTTACATTCACCCCTTGCCCGCCTATGGTACAAGCTGAGCAACTGTAGGCATTACATCCTTCGGGGTGCCTTTTACTTTACTTTTATCCTCTTCACCACTGATCGGCTCGTTAGCCGCTTGGGCGATCGGTCACGTCTCTGTCACGCACTGTTGGCAAATACTGGGCATGTACCGGCTCCTGAATGTACCTGAACCTGCTCCAGTGTTGGTCAAGTCTGGTCTTGAAACAGCTCACACTCGGTGCCGTCACAACACTCTCTGGTAGATTGTTCCAAGAGTTCACAACTCTCACTCCGAAAAAGTTTGCCCTCACAGTTTTGTGGACTTGCGGCTTCTTCAATCTTGAGCTGTGACTCCTTGTGAGGCAAGCGTCCGCCAGCTCCAAGGAAGGACACTCGACTGAGTAGTGCCCCTTGAGATGCTTATACACCTCAAGTAGGTCACCCCTTGCCCGTCTTTAATATAAGCAAGGCAAGTTCAGGTGCTCCAATCTCTCAGGGTAGCTGAGGTGCCGAAGTGCAGGCACCAGTCTGGTGGCCCTCCTTTGAACATTTTCAACCAATTGACAGTCCCAAGCATATCTCGGGGACCAGACGGGATGACAGTACTCCAGATGGGGAAGCACTTCACTCTTGAAGATCGTTACGAGGGAAGGACCGTCTAGATATCTGAACGACCTTCTTATAAGACCCAATAATTTATTTGCCTGATTTACCTTCTTCTCGCAATGGCCCAAGAACTTCAGCTTATTGTCAACATACACACCTAGGTCCTTCTCACATTCAGTCTCAACTAGTGCAGTTTCTTCATCCCGTTGGGACATATGATGCGTCTCCTTACCGTTGGTACGCCCCAGGTGCATCCTCTTACACTTCCTGACATTGAATCTCGGCAGCCATTTCTTCGCCCATTCTTGAAGCCCACAGAGGTCCTTCTGCAGCTCTTCACAGTCAGCTTGGTTCTTGATTTCCCGAAATAACTTAGCGTCATCGGCAAACATTTGTATGGAGTAGTGTACAACGTCAGGCATGTCATTTATGAAACAAATAACAGCGGGCCCAATACACTGCCCTGTGGTACCCCACTTGTGACAGGGCCCCAGGAGGCGACGCAGTCTCTGGGAGGGCCCCAGGGGTCGCCACCGCCAATGGCAGGGCCCTTGAGGGCGCTTTCGTCCATGGGAGGGCCCCTGGGGGGCTGATATCCCTCGGAGGGCCCCTAAGAGCACCGCTGTCTCTGGGAGAGCCTCTGGGGTCGCTTGTACCCCTGACAGGATCGCTGGATGCTGGATGCACCACCGTTTTGGGATCTCCACTCGGGACGCCACCGCCCATGGCAGAGCCCTTGGGGGCGTTGCTGCCCCTGGGAGGGCCCCTGCTTGCGCTGCCACACCTGGGAGGGCCCCGAGAATTGCCGCTGCTATTTTAGGGCCCCTGGGGGCAGTTGTTTTTGCACTATTTAAAACTCTGGGAAATATGATGTTAAATAAATACACTGCCCATTGCATTTCCAGTATCATCTCCTGAACAATGTAAAGGAGAATAAATATCCAATAGGAAAACATAAGTTGGGGTATTGTGTTGACTGACTGTACTGTTCTCCTATTGGCTGTAATTTGGTGGATTTACATTTTACTCCACCAATCACAGTTAAGTAAGGGAATGCTGGACGTATGCATTATGTACGACACCACGACCAAGGAAGCTATAGAGCTCCTGGGAGGGGGCGCACCTGGTAGGGCACCGGGTGGGTGCACATGGTATTGCGTCTGGGGGCTCCCCTGGTATGGTTTCTGGGGGCGCCACAGTCCCGAAGAGGGCCACTGGTGGAACCACCGCCCCTGACATAGCTCCTGGTAGCACGGCCGTCCATGGGAGGCCTCTGGAAGATCCCTTGTGGCGCTAGCACCCCTTACAGAGACCCTGAAGGCGTTGCCACTTCTGGGTGGACCCCTGGAACACTCGGGTCCCCAGGAGGACCCCTGGGAGTGCTGCTATTCCTGAGAGCCCGTAAGGGCGCCTCTGCCCCTGGCACGGCCCGAGGGGGCGCTACCACCCCTGGTAGTGCCCCTCGAGGCGGTGCCATCCTTCGGAGCACCCCTGGGGGAAATCCTGTCCCTGGCAGAGTCCCTGGGGGCGCTGATGTCTCTGGTAGGGCCCCTGGGAGCGCCGCTGTCCCTGGGTGCGCCGGTTTAAATGTGAGAGCTCCTAGGTGCGCCAGCGCCTCTGGAAGAGACCCTAGGAGCGCCACTGTCCCTGGGAGACCATCTGGGAGTGCTGGAGTCCCTGGGAGGGCCCCTGGAGTTCCCACCGTCCCTATGAGACCCCCTGGAATTGCCACTCTCCCTTGGAGAGACCCCATTGAGCGCCGCTGTGCCTGGCAGGGCCCCTGGGAACGCCTCTGTCCCTAGGAGAGCTCCTAAGGGCGTCGATGTCCCTGGAAGGTCCCTTAGACGCGCGGCTGTCCCTGGCAAAGCCCCTGGGCACGCCGGTGTTCCTGGGAGAGCCCCTGGAAGTGCTGATGTCTCTGAAAGAGCCCCTGGGGACGCCAGAAATTTTGGCAGGGTTCCTGGGTCGCCACGGTTCCTCGAAGGGCCCTTGGGGGCGCTGGTGTCACTGGAAAAGCCCCTGGGGACGCCAGCACCCCTGCAAGCACTGCTGTCCCTGGCATGGCCCCTGGGGGCCCCATCGCCTATGAGAAGGCCAGTGGGAGCACTGCTGTCCCTGGGAAAGCCCCTATGGGCACCACCGTCCCTGGGAGGGCCCCGAGGAGTGTCGCTGTCCCTGGCATGGCCTCTGGGGGCGCCACCACCCCTAAGAGGGCCTGTGTCAGCGCCGCTGTTCCTGGAGGGGCCCCTGGGAGAGAACCTGGGAGTAAACCTGGGAGCACTGCTGTCTCTGATAGAGTCCCTGGGGGTACGACATTCCGTGGGAGGACCCTTCAGCGCGCCGCTGTCCCTGCAACAGCCCCTGGGAACGCCACCGTCGCAGGGAATGCCCCTGGGAATGTCGCTCTCCATGGCATGGCCAGTGGGACACCCGCTGTCCACGGAAGTCTCTGGGGCCACCTCAGTCCTTGTGAGGGCCCGGGAGTGATGCTTTCCCTGGAAGAGACCCTGGGAGCACCACTGTCCCTGGAAGAGCCCCTGGGGGCACTAGCACCCCTAACAGTGGTCCCTGGATGCACCGCTGTCCCTGGGAGCGCTCCACCACCCATGGCATGGCCCATAGGGTTGGCAGCGCCCTTATGAGGGCTCCTGGGAGTGCTGATATCTCCAGGAGGGCCCCTGGGAGCCCCGCTGTCCCTGGAAGAACCCTGTGGCGCCAGAACCCCTGGCAGGGTACCTGGGGACGCCGCCGTTTTTGGGAGGGTCCCTGAGAGCACAGCTGTCCGTGGGAGAGCCCTTGGGGGGTGTCAGCGAACATGGGAGGGCCCATGGAAGCTCGTCTGTCCCTGGGAAGCCCCTGGGGGCGCCACCGCCCCTAAGAGGGCTCCTGACAGTCCCACTGTCTCTGAGAGCCCCTGAGGGTGCCAAAAAACCTGGTAGGGTCCCTGGGTCACTGCCGTCCCTGGGAAGGCCTCTGGGTGCACTGATTTCCCTGGCATGACCCCTGGGGACGCCACTACCCTTAAGAGGGCCCCTGGGAGCGCTGCTGTCTCTCATCATCACTGACTCTCTATCCTCACTACTTGCCCTTGGCACCCTCAACTTAAGTTGTCACGCTCTTGTCTCTGAAGTCAGACACAAATATGCGTACCTTGTTGACCGGGGTGACAAGGTCAAACTGTTGTGGATCCCCTCTCACATAGGCCTCATAAAACATGACAGAGTTGATGCCCTCGCCAAACTCGCGTCTAACAAAGACACCATTGAATACAATTTGGGTCTGTCAAAAAGAACCTTTAAAACTGTAATTAGGAAAGAACTTATTGATGAGTTTGACGCAAGTAGACAAGTGCAAACAGGCACTAGTCGATCCATAGTTTACCATGATGAGATGTATCAAGTAAAACATGTATATGGAGCAAGTAACAAGATCACTAGATTATAAGATGTCGTAACCGCTAGATTAAGGTTAGGATATAAGTACCTTTGGCAGTATGTTCCTCAAGCAGATGTAAACAAGACTAAATGTAAAGTGTGTGGCCAGACATATAGCCACACACTTGAACACTATGTCCTCGCCTGTGTGAAGATAGAACCTTTTAGGGACAGGTCCAAGCACACTATGTGTGAAATGGCACACTTCATCTCTAATGGCAAGATAGCCGATATATTAAGATTGTATCCACTTTTTTTGCACTTGGTAATTATATCAGTTCTCATGTATAGAACCAAATACTCAATGTGCTTGAATACTTCTCACGCAAATGTGAACAACAAAGTGTGAGGCCAGACATACTGCCTCATGCATTTGTGAATAAGTTACCTTTTATGTATAGAACTAAACAAATAATGTAATTGAAATACTGTGTAACATTCAGTGCCATAATATCCTGACAACATGGGTTAATTATTATGACCCGTTGTAAACTCTACTGTAATCCTTTTGCGCTACCGCTCACAGGATGAGTGTGGGGTGCACAATAAAGTAGCCGCTGTAAGTGGCAAAATAAAAATCAATCCCAGGGATGGCAGCACCCCCCAGGGGCAGGCCCTGCCATTGGTAGTGGCACCCCTTGGGGACCTCCCAGGGACTGCATGCCTCCTGGGCCCCTGCCAGGGACTCTCTCAGGGACAGCGGTGCTCCCAGGGGCCCTCCAAGGGACGGCGGCAGCCCCAGGGGTTCTGGCACCTGCAGGGGCTCTCTCAGGGACAGCCAAAAGAACATTTTTGACCAACCATTGTAGGCAGCTATCAAACAGTGACGTACTACCGCCTGAGAAAATTTTGGAAGCATTGTGTTGTCTAATGGTAGGCCCTGCTGCCATATGGCATCACAAAAATTGTGACCAAGTCCCAGGTTGATGATCTGACTTTCTGCCTCATTTACACACAATTGCAGGGCCTCAATTGTTTCTCTTACTTTGACAACACAACATAAATATATTGTTTCTCACTATTGATTTTTCATTTTTTCATGGTTCTTTATTATTATCATTATTATTAGTGTTATTATTATTATTATTATTATTATTTTATTTTTAATTTTGTATTTTTATTATAAATTTTACTTAACACTAATTATTATTATTATTGCATTTTCACCCCCAGGCCCTGATATGGGCCAGTGACCTATGCCCAGGTGAGCTAATCCCCATAAAAAAAAAAAGATGGGCATCTGCACACTCCGTGATTGATCAGTTCTCTTGTATGCTGCACTATCCTCTTCCATTCACTCCACCCAGTACAAGGATGCAGGAAGGGAGGGTGCTGTAGTACCTCTATATTTTTGGTATAAGGTGCTATGCATTGCACCATAGTATCCAGGGCACCAGAATTAATACTCAGCACTCCTGGTAAATTTTGGTTCCTGCTGTACTGACCCAGTAACACCCATCAAACTACCTGATTAATGTCAGGCCAGCCACTGTAGGCAGAAAGTCTCCACTTTTACAGTAAATCCACTATCATAGACTTGGTTTGATTTACATACAGGGTTTTAATAACTTAAAGTAAAAAAATAAGGTTCAATGAAAATCATTTGGTACAGTAGAAGACATTTATATTAATTCTCAAAATCACCCATGGTGTCCCTTCCTTCTAACCTTAAAACAACTGGATTTAAATAACAACAATTTCAAAAAATAAACTTTTGAATCATATAAAAGTGGTGTAGAAGTCACTGGACATGGACAAAAACTGTAGACAATGATAATGTCAATGGATGTAATACTCTAGTCATAACTGTCATATGTACATCTTCAAACGTAGAAGAATATTGGTACCCATTAATCTGCATATAATCTCTGCAAAATATACTAATTACAACTTACTAGTCATAGTTACAGACTAAAAATGTCTTACATGATGCTAAAATAGCATCTTAGTTCCTTCCTATCTGGAAATGTATAAATTTATAGAAATTGCAGCCTTCATACATGCTTTGAAAAAAATATTCCAAAATACTAATAAAAAATAAAAATAAATAAAACTCAATTTGTGATTGAACTCTACGAGTTGAAGAGTTCAGTCCATCATAGAAAATACTAAGGTAGGATTCCATAAACAACCTGTGTATGCAAGAGCAATGGATGCTTAAAGCTCCATTACATTTTCAAGTCATACCTTCAGCCGAATCTTTCACTACCAGAGTTTAGGGGCTGAGGTTGAGGAGACACCAAGTAAACTTATCAAGCTACTGGACTATGACACACACCTTGAGGAAACAAAACACTGGTACCTCACAAAAAGAGCCAAATAGCTTTAGAAAATAAACAATAGGTTTTACGCTTATACACTGATCTCTTGATAATATTCAGTATAGAAGGAAAAACATATCACTACTGAACATCTCTGGCAGTCACATTCAACTGAGGACAGTGTACACAATGCTCTCAATGACAAAAGTTCAAAGTATACTACAAATACACAAGTGACCGTGGCAACAGCGAAACATTGAAGACAACCTTCACCAAAACACACAGTTAGGTAAACAGTTTGTTGTGTTGTGTAATGTTTAGTGACACACTACTCGGTGCATTTATAGAAAATGCAACTTAAAGTGTAGAGGTCTTTTATCACCCAAAAGCTTGCTTGATGTCCTTATACAATAATGTATATACTGACGTCAACCACTACTGTCATTTCAAGTTGCTGATGTGTCACCTGATACAAAACGTTACCCTCAACTCCCACTGTCACCACTTGCTCCATACGTCAAGTACTGTACGTCTGCATTAATACCGTGCAGACCACAGCCCTCTTTACCGCTCCATTCCAAACTCGTGGGCATCGTCATCCGTAACGTCGCCGTATTGCCAGATGTTCAGGTGTTTCCTCTTGGCTTCTTCTTGGGCACTGCGGTAGTCACTCACCTGAAAGCATCGGCAATTCTCATTAATTCGTGGACATCAAACAAATTTCCTCTGTTTTCTGAAGTACAGTGGTCCCTCGGTTAACGAACACCTCGGTTAACGAACTGCCTCCCATAAGATTCTTAAATTCGGTTAATGAACAAAAATTCGGTTAACGAATTTCTTATGAACCGACCTCAACATGCTTTCGCTTGCACTGGCCGGGCAACCAGCTTTAGTATTAGTCCGCCAATACATTAATCGGTTCTAGGGCTTAAATTCCTTACTATTTTAGTAAATATCAAGAAGTTTATACTCTTCAATAATTTTAAAAGTTTAATATTCAATTTTTTAGTCATTTTAACAATTATTGAACATAATTGAAGGTAAAGTGACTAGTTTAATGCGCAGCATCCAGCCTCTTAACACAGCAAACAGGCGTTAGTCTCTCTCTGTTTTCACTGGGGATCACATCTTGCTTGAGACTCTCTTCAACTAAACGCTTTTTTTCTGTGTTTCCAAGCAAATTATTGGTCATTTTGAAATATGTTTTACATATTGACAATATATAATGCAGTGCAGTGTTGATTTAAAGAAAATAATCTTGAAATACACCAAGAGAACTAAAATTTTATGGGTGAAATGGTGCCATGGGGTGACTTCTCTTCCACCCCAATGCCTTCTCTTCTTCCTTCTCCTCCACCCCCATTCTAATTCCCATCATCATCATCATCATCATCCAGGAGCCTTCTACATACACATCCTCAAAGTAAGTAAACTTTTCTACCATTTTTGTTGAATTTAGGCAATTTTCGGTGAGCTGGAACCAATTACCCAAAAACCCATTGAAACCATAGTTTCGGTTAACGAACAACCTGCTGGAACGGATTGTGTTCGTTAACCGAGGGACCACTGTAATAAGAACCTTGTCAGTTTGAGGTTCTATTTATTCTTCATCTTATAATAAAATTTTGTTATACAACTTGCCAACAAAACTAAATATAGTCTACTGACAGGCCTGGAGTAACATGGACGACCTAGGAGCCAAGAAATAGGAAAATTCAAGACTCTATATACCTGTAATAACATTTTCATAAAATATACTTACAGGAAATGGACATTTTAACTTAAGTGATCTGGTGTGGCAATACGTACATACACTGCTATCGAAGATGAACAAATATTGCACGATACAGATTTATATTACAGGTTTGTAGTGGAAATAATAAGTTATAAACTATATTAACACAGCTTTAAGGATATATTAATGTGTTTAAATATTTTAACACTATGTACATTGTACAGTCTGTGTGTTGTTTGAGTCATCATCCTGTAAATCAGCTGCCACGCCGAGTCTAGCGGATAGTGGACAGTATTTCCAAACATCTAGAAAATATCTCTGTTATTTAGAGTGTCCCTTACTGACCAGTCCACTATTGAGAGGCTGTACTTTATTATTATTGTTAGTAGTAGAAGTAAAAAAAATTATTCTCCCATGAGGTTGACTGCTCTAAAAAGTTTAATAACAACAACAGACCCTAAATACAGTACTTACCAAGGACTGGAATCTCTTGTCTTTGCGTTCATCAAGCAGCAACAACCCATTCACGAGGAGTGTACGAGCCACGTCAGCTTTGGTGTCCGCTCGTTGAATGTTCACGAAATCTTGACCTTGATTACGGTATTCTCGGTTGACCAGTACCTCTTGCTCCATTGTTTCGCTCATAAGCAACGTCAGGGCATCTTCAATGTAATCGTCCTGGGCGATGAAACGACATTTAGAAAAGTTACCTCTAAATTCTCGAGACATTTACGAGTAATTCTTAACAAAACTCTTAAGCATCAATCAAGAATAATTTCCTTTACATTGTACTCTTTAAATGACCTTTCAACTTCTGCAGCTGCTATAAAAAAAAAATATTCAGCCCAACATAATGCCCTTTCATAATGCTTTTTCATGTTCCATGCTTGAACACCATCTACAAGTCTTGTATAAATAGCACCTGGTCCACCTCTTATGCTTACTTCCATACACTGGCTTCTTCAACTGAAAATCTCAAATGGTGATAACTGAAGGACTATTATACTCTCCCTTCTATATCTTATATTATTCTCTACATCCTATCTACACCAAATAATGCTCTCTGCCTACCTACACTAAATGCTCTCTGGCATGTCATTTGTGCATCCATAGTCCATTTTTCACACCCTTGTTCACTCCGCAATTCACCGGTACATTTCTATATTTACCTAAAGACACAGTTCTCTTCCCAATACACTTTTCAATCCACCAACATTATTACTTTCCCTCATCAGGAACTATTCTATTACTAACTAATCTTCTACTGTCTAAAACTCCCTCCTTCCTTCCTTCTATCTCCTTTTCTAAGCTAACATACTATATCCTCCTATCTCCCTTTTGTTCACATTAAGAGTTATCTCCTATTAAACACACTACCATATTCATCCAGTTGCATTTGTAAGTTTTCTTTTTTTTTTTAACTGAGGCATTGAGTGCCAGAGGGGTGATAAGACTACCTAGCTGCTCTCTTGTCTTCTGCCCAAGTGTTGGCTCTATAGTACCAAAATGTTAAAATATATCTACATTTCTGTCACCAAATGGAGGGAGCACAGATAGGTTTACCAATCACAGCATCACCAGTCACACGACACGACTGCCCATGGACTGCTGCAACCTCCAGCTCAGCCAATCAGCAGCGAGAGGAGCCATTTTGTACTCCCGTCCCACAGCGACTACATTTTCTCACATTCCTCCCACTTTTTCTACCATATCAAACAACATACACAGTTTTTTAAGTAAATATGGCTACATTAAAGGATGTAGCAAGACGTATGAATCAGGGATCCTTAGAGCAGAGTTAAATACAGTACTGCCAGAAAACACTTACATCTTTGCTGAGCTTCACCAAGGCCAAGTGTAATTCATGTGCATAAGCACCTGGGGAAGAGAAACTGGCAGGAAGTGAAGCACATTTGACTGCTTGGGTCACTTCTTTGTTGCCATAGTCGATATAGCGTACCGACACGTTGCTTCCGGTGACTTTCTCCACCTTGGCACGGTACCAGAGACCATCAACAAATTGAGCAGCACAAAGGTCACCTGATGATGATAAAACACAATGTAGACCCTTCAAAGTATCCATAAGGTGTACTGTACAGCCTACACAGGATTGAATGTTTGTGTATGATCCTGTACAAGTAGGTGTTCTGACCACTGTACTTACTGTATTGGTTTATAACTTCCAGACATAGTGATGAAGTAAAGCTAAGAAAAGTAAATGTGTGTGTGTGTGTGTGTGTGTGTGTGTGTACTCAGGGAGGTTTGCTTGCATCATTTTGCTGTGAAGAAAGAAAAAGTCAAGAAGAAAGAATAAGATTCAACTTAATATTCTCAAGACATAAAGCAGAGTACTGTACAATAAAGGAAACACATTACAGCATGCCCTTCAAATTTGTGGATTTTTAATTTGCGGACCTCAATTATTCGCAGATGACACCCTGGATGTACCCAAGAATGTCTAAGGGTAATTTTAAAGTTGCCGGCATTTTTGCAGCCAGGACAGGGAGCCATTTGTTCTACAGACAGTAATTTCCTTTACCTGAATTGTATATACAGTATATCTGTGTGTGTAGATACACACACAGATATGTATATATACAATACTGTACAGGTAAATGAAATAATTGTCCTAAGGGAAAACACATAAATGGAATATACATTTCTTTGAACATGAGTAAAAATGTCCCCCCCCACCCCCCGGTTCGCAAATGTTATTAACGGATTTGGCATTTCACGGCCATTTTGAGAACCCAACCCCCGTGAATTTGAAGGGCCAACTGTATTTCATAAATAAGCCATTTTGTACACAGGCTGTTTTGCAGAAGTATGAAGGTAAATTAAATTAGCACAAGAACAATTACTTAAACCAAATAAAATAAAAATTGACCAGACATTCCAACTTACCCAATTCCAATTCAACCCAATAAGACATTGGCATCAGTTCACAAAAATTTAATCTAATCTTGAGTAAGAAACTAATGTGATTCCTGTGTATGAAATAACCTGAAACACAATGACCATCACCCTTTTAGCAGTTGTATTAAACAATTATCTTCATAGACCGTGTTTGATCAAGATAAATGTAAAATAAATTTCAACCTGAGGGATTACTCAACAATACCTTGCAAGGGTTTCACACAGGATTATAAAAGTGAGATAAGTATCCTATGTATCTCCTTTAATGTTCAATTGTTTGATACTGTACTGCCGATAAGGGGCCGAATGCCTTCATTTTTTCTGTGCAGCGTTAAATCATATATTTTGCTTACATACAGGTAGTGTTGGCGAGAAAAAACAACAAGTAATTAGTTGGAAGTCACAAGGTTTACTGTGCCTCACACCAGAGTGGTCAGTACACAGGTCAATCAATCTAGATAAGGGATACTGTACTGTACCAATATTTTACCTCTCTTGGGATTGTAGGCTCCACCTAGTGGCGGCTTGCTGGCAAATTCTGACCTTAGGTTCTCCATCATCTGTTCAAGAGCAGGTCCATCTGAGCAGTACTGACCAAACAAAGTTCCTTCTCGGCTTACTACAGTGATCAACATGGGTTTGTAGTCCACTTTGCGTTCACTTACGGTGTCCTCAACCTGAACAAAAATAAAGTCTCCAGTTAGCATGATTTTACCTTGCGATTACTCTACAAAGAAACTAATAATAAATCACAGTTTAGAGAAAATACTTGGATTCTTCAGCTGTCCAAAAATATACTGACTCTACTTGATCATTTTACCTGATACCTACATGATTTTCTTCAGACAATGTTCATTAATCTCAAGCCCTTTTTTCTTATAAACAGTTTAAAATATTTCTGCCATTCTCAGAAGTAATACTTAATTACTTACTGTAGAATAGCTTCAGTTATTCCTATGTGAAAATTACTATTAATAATCTTTCCTCCTCTTCCATACTGTGTGAAGTAAGTGAAAGATTACAAACCCCATGAACGCACTGAGAAAAAGATTACACAAATTCAAGTGCTCCAGCTACCCGATTTCCTCTCATCCCATCTTCATATGCACAGTGAAAGCTCTATTTAATGGACTATACGGAGAGGAGAGTCCTTTATATTGAAGGTCTGTTAGATGTAAATCCTCCATCGAATGAACTATATACAGACAAAAATCCATTATATTGAGGGTCTATTAGATGCGACCCCCCCACACCATGTCATGGATAATATGGAGCGAGAATTACATTATATAAAGGTCTCATTGACTACACAGTACCGAGAGAAGGCGAATGTTTCTTCACTAATCCACATCAATAATTCACTGTGTATTTTATCAAGTCACTACATTCACTCATTTAATCACAATAAGAGCAAAATTACCTTCTCGTCTTTTTCTTCCTCGACGAAATTTGCCCAAACGTTGAGTTTCTTCTCTTTAGCGGACTCCTGTGCCGTGGTGAGCAAGTGGTAGAACTTGGATGACTCGGCGGTGAAGTGAACGGTACTCAGACCCTCTTCGACCAGGAGTACAGAGAGGTTCTTGTTGTCTACGTGCAGCCACCCAATGAAGTTTCCTCCTTTGTCCATAGAGTCGACCTACAGGCAATACAACAAGGGTTAAACAAAAATAAAAAAATAAATTAAAAATAAAAATAAATAAATAATAATAAAAAAAGGCCTGTAATTTTGTTTTACACCACAGAAAGCAGAAAATCTTCAACTCGATGAAGTATACTCGCAAATTGACACAGGCAATTCAGTATTTTTTTGTACATACATTTGTCATCACAGTTCGTGCCAGTTATGACACCGTGCTTCCTTAACAATCGAGATAAATAACATGAAATACACACATAACATCATAGGCTATACACTTGAAAGATGTTCGTACATTCTCTACTTAATGGCCGATAGTCAACTTCCAGCCACCATCCAATCTTATATAATAATCCTGTAATAGTTGTAAAGACACGTAAAATAATGATACAAGATGCGATACTGAATGATTGATTATACTGTACTGTAAGTGATGCAGTGTTCTTGTCACAGCCACTCACACTCCTGTTGCCTCACCTCTCAGTACATTATTGTAAAAGTACTGTACAGGAGTTAATTTATTTCTCTTACAGTATTACGTTAAGTCATGTACCAAGGGTTGTTGTTTATTACTTACTGTAGTCTATTATAATTCTAATTTATTAAAATTATGTTTATATTGTAAAAGAATTATCATATGTTAATGTTCTTATTTAGACATTTATTGAAGGTAAAGCAGTCAAGTGTAGTTTTGTGGAGACCATAAATGGTCTTAATGAAGTGTTTCTTGAACCAAGACCACTTTGTACAGCAAGAGACACCCGTGTACAATACAGTACAGTAAACTGCTCTACTATCTTTATATGTGGTGGCTTAAGATGTGTTTAATATACTTTAGCATTACATTTTTCTTTAAATTGTTAAACTTTATAAGTACGTGTTCTCGTGTTTTTTTCCCCCTTGTGAAGGAATTTTAATATTTTGTGCTAATTTTGGTTGAGCCAGAGGCCAGACGATAACAAATTAACAATGGTTCAGTGTACTCTTATTGTAGTCCGTGTTTCTCATGAAGCCTTCACTTTAATTTCCACTATTCTAAAACTGGACTCTTAGTATATCCAAGTAATATGGCAAACATTAAGATTTTGTAATGAATTTAATAATACACAACCACTTGTGCTGACGTCTTTCCTCATAAAATTCTGACATCTTTTTCAAACTGCAGGCAGAGTACTGGAAATGTCAGTCACCCATGTCAAGGTTACTCCAGACTCTAGCAATTCACTACATTTTATTGAGGCTTCTTACTGGTAGTGATCCAGACCCTGATGAACCTACACACAGAGGGAGTCAGGAGGTGTCTGATGATCCAGAGTGTGAGAGAAATATATAAACACTTGCCTCAATCTCAACTTCTCGCTGCAGCACCAGACTCTTGGTCAGAGCCAGCGCCTCCTCCCCATATGGTTCACCAGGAAGTGTGCCTCCAACTCCCCCAGGAGCTGGTCTTGTGGCTCGTGGGCAGCTGATGCCTCCCAGAAGGAATGTGATGAGGCAAGTCTCACGGGGGATGAACAGACGCACCCGGGATCCCGATGCCACGAACTCCACTACTCCTTCGGTGCGTCCGGCACGCTGAAGGAAGGGTAGGAAACCCTTTGCTTTCCCTACGTCCTGAAAATGGAAAAATTCAATTCTGGTTAACAATAATTTCAAGTATCTTTTGCTTGTATTTCACCGAGAAACAAGTAAAAGATTAAATAACTAAACAAAAAAAAAATTCCACAAATTCCTTTTTTCCTTTACTAACTCCAACACTCACACATGTATCTCTAACAAATTATATTTAAAATGACTTATTAATTAGTTCATCATTCTAGAACAAGCGACAACTACTGGTGATACTCAATTCCCTCATCATTTTTATCAACTGGGAAGATATATTAAGACAAACAAGAGCCACACCTCATCACTGACCCTTCAAAGGTAATCTTATCAGATCTTAATTTGAACCCTCCTATCAAGCAGACACACAGACCAATAATCTCTCTACTTCTTCACATCAGTACAAAATGAATATCAATATGAAGGCAAAGTGTAAATGTGTGCACAGCCTAGAGGCAATATTAACACAAGACACTCTCACCTCCACATTTCATTCCACTTTAAGACAAACACCAACTTACACTAGAGATGTCTGCAACTCTGTGAATAGGGGTTTCCTTTTTGTTGTGGATGCCCTTCAAAGATTTGATTGCCTTAGCTTCTGCAGATAGCAAGTCGTCGTAACAGCTGGCACGCTGGTCGTCGTCTTGTCTGTATCTGATGACTGTTGCATAGCCTTTGCTCACCATTGCCTCTCCCACATTACTGGATGGGTGAGAATAACACAGGGTCTTGTGAAATGTTTTCTTTCAAGGGTCACAAGGGGAAGGCAATACTGTTTTGGGAAATGTGAGAGTCAAGGTGATGTAAATAGTGTGTGTGTGTGCAGGAAAAAGCTTCAGCCAAGTTCCAGACAGAGAGAAAGACAGACAGACATCTCCTGAATGCCCTCAACAGTCTGCAAAGCATTGGGTTGCATATAAAATTTTGAGAGAGAAGAGAAGATTAAAAATACAGCACAAGCTGGATCTTCCATTATTGTTGAATTTGTCCAAGCTCTCATAGTGACCAACATCCCAGTTCTTGAGTCTTGGTGCCTCTTTTCTATCACTAGTACCATACAACATGATACACAGTCTTATTAATCACACCTCGCACATCTAAGAATCCAAACAACTTTTCCCAAAATAATGTCAAGTTGTGCCTCAAATCTATCGGTCAAACCAGATTCCGAGCTTGGTGGTCATTCATGGTGATCTATACCTTGCTGGTAAATAAATATAGAGAGAAAATGATAATTATCACATTCATCTTGCAGATTCCTGATTATTAGCAGACCAGAATTAATTTTGATAGGTAAGGCCTGTTCCCTATTTACTATGAATTTTATACACATGTGGCAAAGACAGTGGGTACATCTTGAGAGCCCATTAGCAGGAGAATGGATACAGGACACTGCAGATGAAGCCTTTGGTACACAAGGTGACAGTGTGGTAGGAATTGCACTGTTATCACTTTCACTTTCCCAGTTGTATGGGGTGTGGCTAACTCAATGGCAAACCTCCAAGACACCTAGTGGCAATATGAGTCAGTATATGAGCTAAATTCATTCAGCCACTGTGTACTCGAGGAAAGAGTTAATTTGCCTGACCCAATATCGTACAAAAAGATCCCCAAAAGGCTTAGTTATGACCAGTTTGTAGACCAAGTACGTGCAACGTTAAGTGATTTGTTAGAGCAGCTAAAAGAGGAAGCTATTGAATTTGTGTACTTTTTTTCTGTAGCAAACTGATGAAGCTATTGGTGTTCATACAGTACAGTACGTGGTGTAACAGACGACTTTATTATTCACGAAGAACTTTTTGGTCACAGTTCACTGAAGGAACACACAAAAGGGAGCGACTTACTAAATGGACTTCTGGAGTACATTATCACCGAGTTAAATATGGATAACTTAGTTGACATAACTGATGGGACTCCTATAATGATGGGTACACATAATGATATAGTCCCACTGTTGATCAAACACCTTGGTTAACACAAAAATGAACTGATAGTTTCACTGCTTTATACATCACCAAAATGTGTAAAGAAAGACGAACTTTGAAAATGTGATGAAATTTGTAGTTTCATCTGTCAATTTTATAAAATACGAGCCTTGAATCATCACCAATTTTATAAAACACGAGCCTTGAATCATCACCAATTTTATAAAACACGAGCTTCGAATCATCACCAGTTGAAGCGGGTTCTGGAAGATATTAAAGTAGAGTTCATCACAAGTCAGGGGGTTAAGTCAGGGAAATACACTCCAGTGATTAACCTCTTGGATGAAAACTATGCAAGAAAGATTGAGATATTCCAGAAGTGTTTGATAAGCAATTTGGAGGCTTTGAGAAAGAGACGAAACACTTCCAACTATAGTATTCAGAAATTCCTTCTCTGTCAAACTTGAGGCCCAGTTAGATTGATCTACAGAACTGTGACAGATTTCATGCAATGTTTATGGAAGGAACTTATTCAATTTCTACAAGTGTTTGCCTCAAGATCAGTACTGTACCTTTATTTGTAACAGTAGGTTGTTATTTATGCTAGTTTATTTGGCTCCATTTACTTCTGTGAGCAAACATTCAGTTTATTAAATCTCAACAAGTCAAAGATTCAAGGTAGGCTAACTGGCGAGAATCTACACTCCATTTTGCAGCTCACAAACACAGAGTTAGATCCCAACATGAAGAAGCTCATCTCACATCACATTAAACTCAAGAAAAAGTTTCCAAGTGGTATGTACATTATTCAATTATTTATTCTCACTGAAATAACTTGGTTGTGAGAAAACATATACTGCCGACAGTCTATTCTTGGTTATCAAAAGTATTTATAATACATTTGAATGGAAATTTTAAACATACGACTTAACTATCTAATTATGAGGACCTGCCCAAATCTTGCGGCCCCAACTTGTGAGTCAGTCTTTTGATGTTACCCCCAAATCAAAAAAGGTTGTGCATCCTTGTCTAGTGTCAGTAGTGGGAGACAAGAAGAGACTTCATCACAGATATGATACTCACACGTCTCCAATTCTCACAGTACAACATGTCTTTTCTGGGAAGTTATTTTGAGCAGGTTGGATGTAGTCAACTGTGGCCTGAACTTTCTGCCCGATGAGCTTCTTGCGCAGGAACTCTCGTGCCTCAAACAACCAAGGAATGTCGTAGAGAGGACGGAAGTTCTTTCCTGGAGGTCGGGGAGTTTCTGAATCTGGAAGTCTAGAAAATTAAGAAAATAATTATCTCCACAAACAGGGACAGACTGCAAACAATATTTTCATAGCCTACATCAGGAAATAGTGAAACATGAACACTTGTGATACTTCATGAAAGTGTTAAATATCTAACCATATTCTGCACTTAAGGAAAACAGCCCACCACACTTACCTGGGAGGCCTCACACTTGACAAGAATATCTTCTTATTTGTCCCATCTTGACGCTTCACCACAAGAGCATCACCGTTGACAACTTCCACTACTTTACCGGTGAATTCCTTGTCTTTGTCAGCTATCTGTATGAAGCAAAATAATTGTCTTCATCAGCCTGTGCTAATACAAACTGTCTCATCCAACTTAAAAGCTACAGCATGTACAAATGTCCTCCTCTACAGTTCAATTCTTTCCTGCACAGCATATCCACTATAGAATCATTTGCCTTTCTCCTTAATACAGAAATATTAAGCAACAAAGTCCTTGTATTGATGACCCATGAACCTGTTTACTGTGGTCAATGAGGAATATCTCTAGTGATAATAATTTCTGATTTATTTGTTGCTGATGAAGTCATAAATCTCAGTGTATTTGTTCTTTTCATTACTCACCAATTTCTTTGTATCCTGAAAACTTGTCACTGGGTTAGTATCACTTTAAAACAGACCAACTTATACCTTATACCACTTTGGAAATAGATCACGGTATTAGGCTCTTGAAAACCCCATTCGCCTGTGATCATTCTTCATCTAACTTAAACTTGTTATGGGAAATAATGGGTCAAGCTCTGCCCCTCACGCAACTTGGGTCTTATTCAACTGTTCTACACTTATTTTTATTAAACAACAATACTTCTCAGACATGGTGGAGTACACATAAGAATATCGTACAAAATTGTGTTGAAAAAATATGAAACAACGGACGAAGGATTTTGACAATCCTACCGAGACAGCAGGAGCCACAGCGTTCATTCTGGGATTCATCGATCACCCCAGGTAGAGATAGCCTTTTGAGTGTATATAAAATAACAAGTGGTAAGGAATGAATCTGAAATGTGTACCGTACAATATGTCTATTCTCCTCACAGCCAATTGGTGACTAACCATCACCCTCTTGCATCAGTTTGCCAGTATAGTACATAAATATATCTACTGTACACAATAAGCATTTAATAATTTTAAGACTATGGAAACTAATTGTATGAGGTAACGAGTTATTTATTGAGAAGCGTATGCATTGTATTCTCCTCCACATAACCAATCAACTGTTGTGGACTCGGTTTAATTCCTTCGGTACAGTGACGCCACTTTTAATTTTTTATTTGGTTAACACCGATGATTTTATTCAGATCAGAGGGGACCCTGTACACAAGTGGTTAACAAGGTCTACTTTCACCTTCAGAATTTTATATTGTTTAATACAGTTACGGCGAAACCCCCGTTAGATGGGAGGCTTCACATCTAATGGACCGTCGACAGAGATTTTCCTCTCCACTTAGTCCATTAAATAGAGGTTACAACGTATTGAGCATATTGTGGTGCATGTCTAGGTTAGGAGTGAGTGTCACCAGCCCCCAGTTTGGTGATTGTCACACCACACCGTATATTATACCACATACTGTACAGTAGTATATCCAGGTTAATCCAGAGTAATTGGGGGGAAATCCACTTCACTTCCTTGAGATAAATGTATAGTATATATCAGGTGCCTCAAAGAGAGCTCAGGTTCTCAACGTTCTTTTAACCCTTAGACCCGGGTGACGTTCTTTTAACCCTTATGCCCCGGGTGACGTTCTTTTAACCCTTAGACCCGGGTGACGTTCCAGAACGTCCACCTATTTTCCTGACAATTTTTTTTTATTATTATTATTATTATTGGAAAAAATTATTTTTTCTAGATTTACCTGAGGAGGAGGAAGAGGGGAGGGGGGGGGGGGGTGTTACTGCCAGCAGCACCCTAACCCAGGGCTGAAGGGTTAATATATTTATTTCAGTCTAAGCTCATACATAATCCCCTCAACACAGTTAACACTCAGCTTAACAGAAAAACTTAAGACTCTTTTCAGAGGTGAAGATATTCCCACTAAATATTTGTCCTCAAAGTTCCCTTCACTGCCATACATGTACGGTCTTATTTTAAGACATACAAGACCCATTATTACTTCAGTTGGGTCAATCACTTTTAAGCTGTCTAAATAGTTGATGTCTTTACTAAACCCTTCAGTTGGCAACATATCAAACTCTAACATTGATAATAATGTGGATTTAGTTGATAAACATATTAACTTACACATTAATTAAGATTTATACTGGTCAGTTTTGATGTAATATCTCACTTCACAAAGGTCCCAGTAGTTGATTTGCTCGAGTTCCTCACAGATTCCCTGGATAATATTTCCTTAACCATCTCAAACAATGTTTTTTATTGAACTCATCAAACCGTGTCTTGAAGATTGTCAATTTTAATTCAATGGAGAATATTATGCTCAAAAAGTTGATATGACAATGGGTAATCCACTTTCACTTATGTTGAACAACTTACATTTGGAATTTTTGAGGATATTAATTAGTAATATTTTACCATCTTCTGCAGCTTGATTTAGATATGTAGATGATGTGATATGTCTTTGGCCATGTAGAGAGAATTTGTAAGTTTCTCTACCACTACTTAACTTAGCCCCCTCCATCAAATTCACTGTGGAATTAGAAAGCAACTGTAAATTACCATTCCTAGACTGTCTGATCCAGTGTAGGTAACACCTTTAAGTTCAGTATTTATAGGAAACCTACTAATGTGTTGATACATGCATTATTATTCTGCCCACCATTTTAGTCAGTCAGTATATTATTGGATTAACTTAAAGTACCCTAGATCTTTTACAGACAAATGTTTTAATATGGCTAAGAAATTCTTTTATAGAACTGATCCTAAACCTTCTCATGACAATAAGAATCTCTTAGTATTACCATTTAACAAAAATTACTCTCAAATTCCTCTACAACTGAAAACCTGGAATGTAAATGTAACATTTAATAATCCCTTACAGATTATAAAACATGTTAATGAAGAATTATCCAAGAAATGGAGATGGCTGTATTTACAAGGTTACTGGCAAGGAATGTAATATGTTCTACTGAGGTCATATGGGTCAAGATCTTATAACTAGAAAAACAGCATAAATATAGTGTTAGCACAGGCCAGGAATCCAATGTTCTGTTCATTCATATGAGAGATAATAAGCATTGCATTGACTGGGCTAATGCCTCCTCAATTTTACCTTGTAACTCAACTGTCAATTGGAACATTATAGAATTTAATCTCATTAAACATACCAAATTTATTTGCATGAATTTGAGTAATGGCCTGTACAAACTGGATACTTTAGTCGTAAGATTTGTAACCAATTAAAAGGTTAGGGTAACTACTTAGTGACCTGAATATGGTGGAAGCAAGACCCACATTCATCAGTGTGTGTGCCAGTGAAAGCAAAACTAACGTAACGGATGGATGACCTTAGAGAAGACCATTAAACCTAACCCAGGAAACTATCACAGCCTCAGTTAGGTCTTAGTCTCAAAGGGCCCCAATCTGACGAGACTGTATCTGAACTTATCTTGTAAAGTCTTCATAAAAACTAACATTTATCAAGTCACTACTGAAGACATCAATCGACTTACCGACAGGCTTGTGGGTTTGTAGTCTGTCCAAAGTCGGAGCTGCTTCTCTTTTGCTTGTTTTTCCGAGCTTCGCAACTTTTCTGGTCCTCCCGTGACCGTCGCTATGGACCAATCGACGCACCTCGCAAAACCCTCACGTAATAAAGCCTCGGCAATATTTCCATTCTGCGAAGACGGCAGAATTTAATAGACATACCCTTAGTCATCAACTCTCCTTACTAGCTAAATTTAGAGTGTATAATACTGTATAGTGCCCTTAAAACTAGCAAACTTTAAAGTGCATAATATAGTGCCCTTACTTACTAGCTAAATTTAATATAATATAACTCTTACTTACTAGCTAAACTTAACATGTACAGAACTAGCCAGATAAGCACAATACACATTTGTTAATCTTACCGGATGAATGATGGAGCCGACAAAGTTGTTATTGTTGAAAGTTTCCAAAATAACCTGGATGTCTCGCTGCAACAATCTAGACTCCGTGTAGAAGCGCGCTTCGTCAGCAAATGGCTCACTGTTTGACTTGTCTGGCTTACCCTCGGAGTCCAGCTTGTTCATAGGACACTGGAATTGTACAAAATGTAAGATTAAATGGGTTTAATTATTTTCTATATTGTATGATGAACAATTGCTTCTAAAAAAAATAAGACACGGACGGAGATTTTTGCCTCCCACGAGTATTGGCCAAGAATACAGTATAGCCACTCGGTCAGCACAAGACAGCTTCATATGACCTACCGTATATCATGCAAACGAGATATACATGTGTGTACCTCTGGGTGGAGCTTCTGAGCGACCATGTGGTGCAGAGGACAAATAAATAGCTGGTTATTTGTTACCCTTGATAATAAATTCAAATGACTACTGGTACAACTATTATCTTGCTCATAAGAAGATGTAGAGCAAAACATACTTCAACAATAACAGCTGGCCTCTGTTCCGACATTGCCGCCGCGCTGTTACCAAGTCGCCTCACTCCCTCCTCAGGATTTAAGTCCACTTGAGGGTTCCTTCACAATTTATTACACTTGATATACAGTTTAATGGATTATTTCAATGCTGTATACCACAGTTTAGTTTAAGAGCTGCACATGGCCCGGCCTGATGTTGTGTTTCCAAGGCTATAAATGGCTAGTTACCCTAATTTTCACACTATAACTGCATGGCCGCACTCCCTCCCAATGTGATACACACGGCCCAGCAGCCACATGTCTGTCAGTCAGCCGGGTGGCTGCCCCAACTATTTTCCGCATATAAAATATTTGTTTTTGTATTTTATGATATGTTATGTTTATCATAGCAATATATATGGCAGCTCATCCCCGTTGGGTGTGGTTGAATACCACATTGAATACTTATGATTCTTGCTGTTTTGGAGGAATTTTTATTTACATTATTACCACCAATTCACTTTGGTGCCAATTCGTTGACTGCTGGTAACTTAAGACTCCAGATAACCGGGGTTCTACTCTACTGTATATAGGTTTGGCCAACACCGTATAATGGCCAATGTTAAAGTAATATGAACACCGCTAAACCAATCGCATTTTCATGACAAACCAAATCAATCACAAATCAGATCGAGTAATGGCAGTCCCGTTTATGGTACCTTTCAAACACTGGTCACCCCACATACTTCCTATTACAGTATAAATAAAACTAAACTAAACTCGACTGAATCTGCCCTGTTTTAACATGTCCTCAACCAGGCCGCTGACTATATTCCAATTTTAATTATACAGAACTGGCAAATTAGTTTCCCGTTTATGAATACAGTACAGCAGTTAAAATAGGTGTAAGTGTAGAGCAGTGTAACAGTTGAGTCCCCCCTCTTAAACATTTATAACAGTATAATGAAGAGAGTGTTGTCTCATACACTAACAGTACAATGAAGGGAGTGCTGCATCAGTCAGTAACATTAAAAAATTGAGAATTTACATACTGTATTAGGTACACCATACACTTACCCTAATCCCTGATATCATGAGGGTGATGTAGTGGAAATCTGGGAGGAGGAAGCAACGAATTGTGGAACCATCACGGACGTGCTCAACGATGGCATCAATAGGCTTTCCTCTGGCCTTGTCCACAAACGAACGCATGTTTTCACACGTCCACTTCACATTGCGGACGTGTTTTGCATCACTGCCTGCCCATTTACCCTGAGAAATAAAGAAATTGTTAAATATATGTATCCCCCTTGCTGACTTTCCTTCCTTTTCACCGCTGCAAAATGGTGCTTTCTGCTACGGCTCTTACCTACCACAACAAGGTCTAATTATCTACCTGGCTTACTCCCATTACTCCACACACCTTCCCTAGCAGTACTCATCACCAGCCTGTAAGTTAACCCTTCATGTAATTTTCTCCAGAGTACAGAAAACTGCCATCTCACCTTAAGTTCAATCAGTTTACAGTTATATAAAATAAAAAAGGTAACTGTATATACATTCCCAAAATGGCTGCTGACAATTTCTGAAGGTTAAGCGAGCAATCTTTTCACCACGTATGTAATTTACTGTTACACATTTTGACTACTGCGGCACAAATACTTTTAGAAGACTTGATGGGAATCCCCCGTGCATCTAGTGTTATTTGTATCACATTGCAACGCTTTAAGGAGCACGGCAGTTGACTGGTTACACCTCTCGCCTCCTGTTCCATGGGTCAGTTGTTCAATTCCCAGGCCCTCCCAGTTCACCTAGCTGTAAATAAGCAATGAACCTAAGTTTACAATTTGGAGAAGCAAAGGCGGTAGAGTGCATTACCATCTACGCTACCTCCTTGTTTGCTGTATTGACAATGTCCCGAACACTCTTATGGGACCCACTCTCACAGTACTTTCGAGGAATTGTTAAAGATGGTGATGGAAATGGTGGAGACATCATTTCTTATCAGGTTCATGACAGCAGCCCTCTGGCCCTCTTGGCTGAAGGCAAATACATCCATAAAGTTACCTTGCTCTGGGTCCTGGCGGCCTCTTCAAGATCCACAAGCCGAGACTCCCCTCTGATGCTTTCACGTCTCACAGATACGAGACCGTCAGCAACCATAGTCTCTGTTACGTTCTCCCCAGTTGCTATATCTGTAAAGAAACACAACTTTTCAATGCAATGAAATTATTAAAACTAACCCTTAAGAATATGACAACATATGACAAATAAAACAGAAAATACACATTACAGCCGACACTACACTTAAGAGGTTTACACACTGTTACGCATGAACACTTCAACACCAGCCTCTTCAAGTCTACCATGTCTACATACAGAGATAAATAAATCAATCAAGTACCTGTAATTAGCCATGACACAATACCAACCTTTTCCCAGGTAAATAGCACCATACTCTCTTCCAGTGGGAGTCTTGGTCTCAACAGTAAAAAGAACCTCCTTGCCAATAACCTTCTTCCGTAAATGCTCTCTGCTCTCCCAGCCAAAGGGTTCGTCTACTGTCTCGGGGGCACTGCATGGAGAGAGAATCATCTGATGCATACTGCACAAACTTTGGAATAAAAACGGGTAAAATTTGTGTCAAGAAAATAATTAACTCAAATGTGGGAACACCAAGACTGTACAGTAAGTATGAGAGCACACTGGCATGTTGTCCCTTCATTTCTCTTCACGATAGATTCACATAGCAGCTGTCGGTGTACCATACTGTACTATACTCTTCCTGCCCATTGCTGTCATGTTTCTTGGTTCTACCACCCGAGGTCTCACAGCTACGTCAGTCGGCAGCTACAACACAATGTGCGTGTAGTTAAAACCATGTGCAGTTATTGAGTTCTTGACTGCAGAAAATATTCCACCTATTGGCAAATGTAATCCGTGTTCAGTGATGGTTGTGTAGTTCTGTTAGCACTGGGCTGAGTGTACGGATGCAAAAGCATAACATCAAGACTCACAAACTTGTACACAATAAAATAAAGGAGTTTACATGTGAGGAATGTTTGCCTCAGAGTCATCAAAACAACAGCTTGTGCATAAAAAAAAAAGATTTCAATAAATGTTTGACTCAGTTTAACAGAAGGTAAATGCGACACAAAACTGATGACAGTACATTATAATCAATATAAAACCACATCAATAAACTTTATGAATGTAGCACAAATAAGAGAAAATCAGAAATGCCCCTTTTATAGATATTAAACACAAGTTATAATTATCTGCTGTTTAGAGGTTAATTAGGGGGGTATCCAATGAGTCTAAGAACTTGTACAATAATTTGCTAACATGTAATGGTCACCATGTAAACCCAACCATGTTTATTTGGTTAGGCCACATCAGGTGATGGTTAAACACACACAGACCATCACATATTGAGCCTTTCCAGCGAGTCCATGGATCATTGATGACTTAAGAGCAGCAGCAGTGGGTGTCCAGCTGCCAGTAAGACTTGTGCTATGTAGTGTTGATATTAAGGATCAAGCACCAGTGTAAGCAAAATATGGCTCTAAGTTTGATTGTCCTTTATGGTCTCAAGACAAAGTTTGCACCAAGATTTTAGTGAGAGTTTATAAGTTTGGCTGCTGTAAACTCTGCTGTGGCTTTTATTTATGTACAGTAAACTACCTCTAACCTGGACTTGTTTAATCCAGAGGGTCTTAAAGCTACTCAATATAGATCTCTTTTGTGTGTACGCCTGGCCACTAGATGGCACTGATTAAATCGCAGGAAAAATTGTGTCAGCTGTTTGTTTTGGCTCTTTGGCCGCTGGGTACGGTAACATGTGACAGTGACGCAGACAAGGAGCGAAGGAACGAGCTTCACTGGTGTGTTGTGTGCAGCACAAATAAAAACAACAAAAGACCTGAGGTTTCATTACTTCCCAAAGGACAAGAAAAGGCAGAATTATTTAGCAAGTGCATGGACCAGATGGAAAGCCCCCTCGTGTGCTGAAGCCCTGGCCCGTGCTTGCTCGCCTCTTTTGCCTTTACCCCAAAACCCAAACTTTTCCCTCTTCTTGGAGGCTTGCCTTGGTTCAGCCCATCCCGAAGAAGGGTGACCATTCTAATCCCTCTAACTATCGCCCCATTGCCCTAACTTCATCCTGCTTTAAGATTGAGAAACAATCTTAAACTACCACTTTCTCCGTCACCTTGAACGTCTTTCTCTTTTGTCGGATCACCAGCATGACTTTTGCCAGGTGAGATCTACTAGTGATCTATTCTCCTACTGCACCCATCTTTGGTCATCCTCTCTTAGGAATAACGGGGAAACTTTCGTCTTGGCCCTCGACATCTGTGCAGCATCTGCGAATGGGGAGGTAGAATTCCAAATGTGCTGACTGAAAATATTAGCTTTATTGATTTTCATTGCGTGTCATCTATTTTATGTTAGTGATATCCCATTTTTTGTCTAAATTTGGGTTTTGCTGTTGCCTGTATATAGAATATTTTCTTTTCTCTTTTAATACAGTAATGTGTTTTTTGTGCTTGTCAGGAAATTTTGTTTTACATGGCTTTTAGCTTATTTGTACAGTAGTTATTGACCTCAGCAAGTTATACATAAACACTTGTTATTGGCATTTAAGAATGTGTGTTAGTAATTGTTATGCAAGTGTTCACGCTTTAGTTGTTGCTGCTTCTAGTAGTCATGAGTAGGCTTATATTTTACATGTACAGTTTCTAAAAAAATTATCTTGACTGGGGGGGGGGGGGGGGGGGGGGTAGACGAGTTGCAGAATGAATACTATCGCCCGTATTATTAAACAGCGTCCCCCCCCCCCCCCCCCCAGTCTTCTTGAAGGGATTGTTCTTTTAAGCGATATTTTTAATTGCTTGAACCTCTCCCCCTCCGTGTCGGACCAAGTGGGGTAGGTCTGGTAATACCGTCCACTTCACTGATGCATTCTGGGTCATCATTTCGCGGGTGCATTGCATGTCGTCTTACTCGAGCGTGTTTGTTTACATTCGTCGGCGCTAAAATTAAGAGTACTGCTGCACTCTCATCATGGACATTTTTTCCTCCCAATCATTAAGGTCAAGTCCTATATGGTAGAGACAACGCGATTTATTAGTCCATTTGATTAAGGATGAAAATATTTTACAAAATACAAATACTTGTGGAAAGCTTGTTGCTTTAAAGAGGCAACCATGGTTGAGAATAGCAACAAGCTTCAATGCTGAGGGATATGGGCCTTGGCGATCAGAAGAACAATTGAAGAAGATTTCGGAACGCATTAAAATAAAGTAAGTTAAAAAAAATTATTTTTTTTTGTGACGTATAGTTGGTTACATTAAAGAGGCTGCAGATGACTACAGTCTCTGAGACAACTTCGGTTATATGGGCCTTATGTAACTTATCACCTCCGTTCATAGTATATTTTCAGCCTTCGGGCTGCCATGTTATCTTAATAAACCGTTAATTATTATTAAATCCACCAATAAACGCTTGGTGGCGGCTGCCTGTGGGCTGCATCCCAATGTTATCCCACCTTACAAAACTTATCTTGGTTGCCCACGGAAGACTGCTAAGGGCACAGATAACCTTCTGCGAGAAGTACTTAACGACTCCAGGATTACAGCAGCTCGGCTAAAAAAAAACCATCTATGCCTGCTTGCTGATGTCTCACAACGCACAATTCAACACCACCTACAAAAAGAGATGCAGCTCCCAAGTTTCTAAGCTGCATGTAAACCTCTTTTGACGGACCGTATGCGCAAGCAACGACTCAATTTTGCTTATACCTACAAAGACAGGACACCAGAACAGTGGAGTAAAGTAATGTGGTCAGATGAAAGCACTTTCATATGCATTTCATGGCGCCCAGGTTGGGCGAGACGACCAACTGGGATAAGCAGGTACGACCCAGCATACACAGTAAAAATAGTGAAACACGGTGAATCAGTTATGATCTGGGGTTGTTTTAGTGGGGAAGTTGGGAGGAGTGGATTGTATTTCCTCCCCAAAAATGTGACAATGAATGCTGACCGATACCTTGATGCTTTTGAAAATCATTTGTTGAATTTTTACGACATTCATGGGTGTTTATGCACAACAGTGCCCCCTGCCATAAGGCTAAGAAAGTGACAAAATGGCTTCAGGACAATAACATTAATGTTCTACAGTGACAAGAAAACAGTCCTGACCTGAATCCCATTGAAAAACCTGGAATTATCTCAAGGGGAAGCTGGATTTATAAACATTTACCCATTGATTATTGTAGAGAAATTAGAGCATACAGAGAAGGGAGAGATTATACAATGTGAAATGATAACTAGGATAATTTGGGGGTATAATCCTGTTGATAATTACAGAACAATAAAACCTTTATTTAACAGCAATATGGAGAGTAAAGTCCGTTATATCGAGGGTCCGTTAGACGTGAAACCCCCATACAACGAACTATATAGAGATGACAGTCCGTTATATCGAGGGTCCGTCAAAAGTGAAACCCCGCTGGTGGTAATAACTACAACAACCATCCTGGTGGTGGTAATAACAACAATCATCATCATGGTGGTGGTAATAACAACAACAATCATCCTGGTGGTGGTGGTGGTAATAACAACAATCATCCTGGTGGTGGTGGGAATAACTACAACAATCATACTCACTTCGCTGTCGCCCTTCGAGCAGTACGCGGAGCAACAACATTGGAGAAATTTATTTGTCTCTCTGGGGGCGGACCTCCTTTCGGCTGCCCACGAACGATAACAGCATCGCCAGACAATACCTGCCAAGCCAATCATTCATGTTAATCAGCAGTATGAAATGTTGTAATATTTTAGCGTTTTTTTTGCAGGAGTTCCATCCATATCAGGGCGTTTGGGTCATCCACCTATTTGGAAGTAGGTCAGGATCATTCAAAACACATTAAAAGGCATTGGAAAAACGTAATTATAACCAAACCTAAACCCTCCTATTCTAACCTAACCCATCCAAACATAACATAACACAACCTAACCTAACCCATCCTAACCCACCCTCAAATGGTAATAACTTAAAACCCTAAAATTCGCTGGATGACCGAAACAATAATACCGCCAACATCAAAAACAACATATGGCACCCGAGTTAACAAGTAATACTGATTCTGTTAATGACTCGAAACCTGTGTATATATATAGACCTTACCCCAATGGTGATACACAACCCCCCCCCCCACCTAAAAAAATATATATTCCTCCTGTAAACAAATATTAACTCTTGTGTACAGTACAAATATTTAGTTATAATCCACATGACCCGACCTAAAGTGACCTGGCCTGACCTAATATGACCAGACCTAACCTAACCGAACACAACCTGACCTAACATAACCTGAATTGACCTAACCTTACCTAACCTAACATATCACCTGACCTATCACAACCTAAGATAACATGACCTGACATGACCTGAACTGACCTAACATAACATGACCTGACCTAACCTTACCTAACATGACCTAACATCACCTGACCTATCATAACCTAAGATAACATGACCTAACCTAACCCGACACAACCTGACCTGACCTAACCTGACCAAACACAACCTAAATATCTTGTAAAGCTCATGCTATAGTAACACCAGTATCTTCCTATATACAAAAGGTGGCTAATATTGACGACTAACCCGCCAACGCATTATTTGTTTCCAGGTTTATTTTCTTACTCACAAGTGCCTTAAAAAAAAACTAAGTGTCATTATCAAATACTGTTGTGGTCTATTTCACAAATCATTAAAATATTCACAATAACTGAATTTGTGTTCTATTAAAATTAGTATATTGTTAAATGTCATCAAACTCGCCTTAGATTAGGTTAGGTCGGGTTAGGTCAGGTGATTCTAGATTGCTGTAATCTGCAATTTTACCAATTCCTCTTTCCTTGTGTAATTAAGACTTCATAAAATTAATCACTGTCTATATACATACACTTATTGAACCTTTAATTTAGTTCTCTTTTATAAACCACAAAAGACCAGAGTTAAAACCTAAAGGAACTACGAGTGGGGGTTAATCTGCATATGGTCCACTTACATAAGATATCAGTAACCCAAGTCCATACTGTATCTGATAACTAATATTCAATAAATTCTAGAACAATTCACGTTAATACACACACTAACTAGTATTAACTTTACTATTACTACAAAAATAATGAAAATCCATTGGAAAAACAGGTCATTATTAGAAGTTGTTTCTGGAAGGTAAATCACTATTCTAAGTTAGTTTTAATCTGTCTAGGTTATAATTATCTACTTGTTTTTAATAGAATTTAGATAAAAATTATAACATTTTACTTAATTAAGGCATTTGTACCCTTAGTAAATAACACCATACCGTCCAGATATAATCACCAAAAATAACACTAACTACCTTCAATAACCACTAAATATACCTATAATAAGGACCTATAGGATATTAACACGCAAGAGTAGGTACATAGAGGGTATAAAGGGTGGAATATTAGTCATTTTTTCAATCATCTTTATAAAATCCTCTGGTCCATCTGGGTGGTTGATAGTGAAGAGGGTCAAGGCCTTCCCCTCTCTCTCTCTCCTTATGTCACTCACCCACAACGCTACAGTATACTATCAATTGGGTGAGTTTTCATTGAAGAGCCTTAAATTGGAGGGTATTTAGCGTCCTAACCTGTTTAACAATGCCGCGGCAGACTTGTGGTGGTTGAGGAGCAGCCATGTTGTCAACTTGTGCCTGACGGAGGGAGTAAGTCACGTGACCACGCCGGCTGACAGCTCTTAAGGTCGACTACCATACCTAACACACCTAATACCTTAATACTGAAACTAATACCCTATTACTAATATCCCTACATTAAATATCTCTAATATACAGAAAACATTAATTCTTTAGGAGTTAAGTTAATATAAGGCATTAATATAGTTTATAAATGATCTGTAAGATATATTTACTTCTGTTTCAGTTGTGTAGTTGAACTCAAAATAGATGAGATTTCATGGTGAGTATTTCATGCACTTTTCAACTCAATGTTTCGGTTTATGACTTTCGTATCTTTGTTACTTTACATCAATAAAGATCACGTAATTATTATCGAAATTTTCCACGTATTGTAGCTACTGACCTTAAAAGTATAATTGCAATGGTGATGTGGCAGGCTTTAGCCACATCACCAACGCCATCTAGACACACACCTCAATGGCTCAGCGGCAAGTTTGGACCTATAGCGAGCATGGGGGGTCCTTCCTCCTAATGCACCCCAGTCACAAGGGAGAATGTCTATTGTACAATGTGTTGGTTATATTTTTTATAAATTAGGATTATGGTTGTATAAGTTCCTCTATATTTTCTAAATCTGTCCTGCCTGGGAGTGTATTTCTCTTCAAGTTCGAGGTGTATTCTCTGTCGATGGTTAATGTTTTTTTTGTTTTTTTTGTTTTTCCGTGTATGGTCTTTTGTATTTTGGCCTCCATCCTTTTTCTATGATTTATTTTTATTAAGTTACTGAATTGTGTCTGGGATTGTTGCTTGGTGTGAGTATTGGGGGTGTGGTGATGCTCGGTGAGTGGTCTAAGGTATGTGGTGTTCCATTGCTTGGCTCACGTTTTCGCTAGTGAGTTCTCTATTTGGGAGGTGTGTTCATAGTGTATTTGGTGATTGTTTTAACTCTTGCTTGAATACCTCCCAGTTAGACTGGCTGTAGCTGTATCTCAGCCTCACAGGGATCTGTATTGGAGACGACGGAGAGTGTGGTAACGATAGGGAGGTGGTCACAGGTGTTTTGTTTTTTACAGGGATTAGCCCACCCGGACACAGGTCACTGACCCACATCGGGGCCTGGGGCCCTGGGGGGTGAAAATGTAATAATAATAGTAACAACACTAATAATAATAATAATAATAATAATAATAATAGCTCATAGTAAATAACAGTTATAATTAAAATACAAAATTAAAAATTAAACAATAATGATAACAATAACAATGATAATGATAATAATAATAATAATAATAATCACAATAAAGAACCATAAAGAAATACAAAAACGAAAAAAAAGATCAATAGTGAGAAACAATATATGTATGTTGTGTTGTCAAAGTAAGAGGAACAATTGAGGCCCTGCAATTGTGTGTAAATGAGGCAGAGTCAGATCATCAACCTGGGACCTGTTTACCTTTGGCAGCAGGGTCTGCTATTAGACAACACATTATGCTGCCAATATCTTCCCAGGCCGGGTTCCATTAGCAGGTTAAGATGGTGATGTTGGTTTGTTACTCTGGATGTCCGATGAGTTCTACTTTGATATATGTGGGAAATTCCGGGCCAAGGTGTATTGCGTTTAGGTCACCCAGAAAATATGCCGGTACAGTTCTCATCAGTCTGAGCGTGTCTGCTAGTGGGAATATGGGTCTTCTGGGAGGGAGCTAACAGGTGCCGATTATGATGGGTCTGTTGGGCTTTTTATTTCAATGGCCAGAAAGTTTTCAAGGAATGAGTCGTGTATCTTGTTTGGTATGTTTCGTTTAACCCAGTGGCTCTCAACCTTCTTCACTCCATTCCCCCCTTGAGGAATTTCCAACCTCCTCGTGGCCTCCTTCATTTTTCTCCCAGAACAGACAAATAGACAAGTGATAAAGACTAAAGAATGATACAGAAGGACAGATAAATAGGACAAGAGTTAGAATGGCAAACACACACACACACACACATTCACATACATAACACGCCCATGCACTCACACATAAAGCACACATACAGTCATACACAAACATGCACACAGGCAGACATTCACACTCAAGCTAGCAAGCTGAAGTGTACTTCCTGTAAGCAAGAACACGCCTCCTTTGACAAGCACTGCCCAACTTGGAGGAATGAGAAGAATAGTGAGTCATACCAATTTAGCACTAAAAATGGTGGGATTATATAAGTAAAGAATGAGTATGAACAACAATGGCACCAATAAATAAGGAAATAATTAATAAAGGAAGTGTACAAATATTTCACCAACGTAAAGCAGCGACCACATGAATTATGTAACAAAATAAGTAACACCAATTACGGAGTACATTGTGCTTGAGTCAAGCTCAAACACAATATATGGTTCAGAGACAATATACTCCACTGTTTTCGTGATGGTATCCCAGGCCAGACTGAGATCATTCGGTCCTTATCACCACTTGTAAAGGGAGTACACACGGACACGTACTGAACAAGTCAGTTCAGCAGCTCGGTCCAGCGCCTGTCACACAGACACGGACTGGACCTGTGAAATCTTAAATAATCCGTAAAAAAATAAAAAAAAATTAGCACCAGAGTGTGTAAATATTAAAATTGTATTGTCGTTTTGATTAAACAAAATGACAAAAAAAGAATGAAAATTCTCTTCTGCCAAGTCAAAATAAGTAATACAAGTTTCGTTTAGTTCAGATTCCCAACATTATTTGGAAACGTACAATTTATAACAGCTCGCCGTGGCTCCCTTGAGGGCCGTGGCCCCCAGGTTGAGAACCACTGGAATGCCTATGGCACTTCCATCATGTAGTGGGTCTTGACTGTATTTTTAGTAGACTGTATAGCTAAATATTTGTATTTTTTTTTCTTGTTCGAATTTAGGAGGATAATATCTGGCTCTATGTTACAGTATGTGTTATATAGTTCGCTTGCTCTCTGTGGGATCTATGCTAACACATTGTGCTGGATTATTTTAAGCCTGTGGAGTAGGTAGTAGGCAGCTACCAAACAGGGAGGTACTACCACCTGGGAAAATATTGACAGCCTAATGTATTGTGTCTCTTGCTGCCTTGGCAAAAGTTCCAGGTCTGGCTATGTTTATGAAGTGGGCGTGGATAATATAGAGGTCATTATTTTTATGGAAAGGTGACTTTCAAGTTGAAGTACCACAGGTTGTTTTGCGGGGGATGGTGTGGTGACTTTTTAGAGGACCTTCGTTGTTTCTTTGGTTACCTTTGTTACAGCTGAGTACTTCCTGTTTTACTGTTCTCGTGTCTTTTCCATCTCCTTCTTTTGGTTGATTGTTGCTTTTCTTGTTGGGTATCGAGCAGCCAGTGTTCTGTGCTCTCCTTCACAGTTTAAGCATTTGGGAGTATCTTTGTTTTTACATTCCCTGAAGGTGTGCTTCTTGTTCCTGCATTCTGGTCAGTACTTTGTGTCCATGTTAGGGCAGTCTGTAGCAGTGTGAGTGTATTGATAACAGTTCCAGCACGGAGTAAGGGGGAAGAATTCCTCCTGCTCCAGCTGGCTGCTGTTGACGTGGTAGTAGGAGAGGCAAAGTCCCTCCTGGGTTGATCTTTTACTTTAAGTTTTTTACTTGTATCCTCTTCACCACTGATGATTTATAAGTACTGGCACCTGTAGGCCCAAGTCCACGTGGGGCACGGAAGCTATCGAAGTAACTCCTGGAATCTCATACGGACAGGGACAGGTGAACCCGCCTGTGTGTGAGGGGGTGAGCGGTGAGGACCATGGAGAAGGACAAGTTAGGTCGGAGGGAATGTTTGGCCCAGCAATCACTGTTCTACTTCGAGGAACGCACCTGGTGTTGTGGGTAATACTTGTGGCAGCTACGAAACCTCACCCAAGGGATCTCTGGATATCTCACGCTTTCAGCACCCAGGAAGTGAAGATGTGTTGCTGCTACTTTGAGGTATTCACTGTTGCTACTTTTAGCGACCTGATGATCCCGGACGCAGATCTAGTCCTGGTATGATTGTATGTGAAGGATCTAATCTACCTAACATGAGTAGGGGGTGAGACGGTTACCTGCTATGTGTACCTTGGTGCTAAGAATGAGCTACTTTACCTGTATGTATTATTAAATCTTCCTTTATTCGGGTGCTATTACGTATTTGGTGATATTATGGAGTGACCTAAGTGAGGTTAGTTATTTTGTAGGGGAAAAGTGACCTTAGTCTTGGGAGAAGGTCGGTTATTTTTTGTCTGGTGAAGTGACTTTAATTGATTGGGGAAGTTCAACTATTTTTGTATTGTGACTGAGTGCAGCATATTTAATATGTCTATCATAAATTAATTAAGGATACTGGCTGGTGTTTCACCCTTCCTTTCACCCTAAACTTTGATTAATGAAAATCACGAACTCACGATGCTAAACTGCTTTGCCAGCTACTAAAAGAAGAATTGCCCTGCGGTCTGGTGGCAGGGACTCTAAGTTAAGGAGTAAATTAAGTAAAACCTAGTATTAAATGACTGACTAAATTTCAAGTTGCTGAACATACTTGAATTAGTTTTTGTATGATATCGGGATTCGCTGTACCATTTAGCAAAAAATTACCCTTATTTAAATGTAATTCGGAGTGTGGAATCCACTTAGAGAATTATCTAGCTAATGAAACATAATATCAGATGTTTCAATTGGAAAGATGCAATACAAACTGTTGCTGCCATCCAAGATAACACTACAACGAACGTGACAAGAAAGAGTCTGGCTAATTTATTTTCCTAATCACACCCAGCCATCCTGTTCTCCAACCTCGTGTAGCTATTTTGTCTGTTAAATCCCACCCAGCTCCACCAGGCATCATGTCCATCGTACTGTAGTTTCAGTTATAGACATAATTTGGTAAAGTTATCCATAAAGTGTAAAAGAAAACGTAAATATGTCACTCTTGAAGGGATACCACGTTAAAATTCTCATCAATAGGGTTGTGACGGTAATGTTAAACAGAGGGACCTATTCAGAATATATATTTTATGATAATATAGTTTATGTTAAATGACGCAGCTAAAAAATAATCAGTTGTAATAGTAAGGTTTAAGTACTGAATATATCAAAGTAAATATCAATAAAAACTAAAAAAGACGAAATGTCAAATAACTTACGTTAAAATATAAAGAAAATGACCTCAAATGACAGAGATAAAAGAAAAAATATGATACTTTAAGTTTATACTAACAAAATTAATAAACTTGAAATATTATAGTATATATTTTCACTCTCTTGTCAGGTTAAGCTTGTGGAAGACCAACACTAAGGTGAAGTTTCATATGACCTAACTTGACCACGAAACAACATTAACTTAGGTCAAATGTGAAAAGGATTTAAGTTTGTATATTGATAACGGACAAAATATTCGAAGATCATTGTGAGAATAAACGACTGCTACTACTAACTAGATCACTCATATGCCTTTGTAACTTCAAAAATTAAGTTCCCTCCATTTATATTTTTTGAGTTGTGTGAAAAGAAATATTCAAGTTAGGTATGACAATGATACTCCTTCAGGTGTTAGCCGTCTGCTTTACCTATACCGAACTCTACATTAACAGTTTCCTACAGTTAACATTACAGCATACAGTTATAGTATTCATGTCTTCGTTTACTGTATACAGGCATGGAAACCCTACCTCCAGAAAGACCTGACACCCTTAGAAAAGGTGCAACACAGAGCCACTAAGATGATTCCTCAACTATGTCATCTAGATTACACAAATAGACTGAGGGCCTTAGGACTAACACTCCTTCAGACAAGACACAATAGGGCAGACCTCATTAAAACAAACTCCTCAAAATAGATGGAAAACGTGAACCCGGGACATTTCTTTGTGATGTCACGCACCATCAACACGAGGGGATATAACTACAAGCTGGCCAAGTTATCATGCAGAACAAACATAAGGAAATACTTCTCCACACAGAGGCTGGTAGACCTATGGAACAGTCTACCGAAGCTGTGGAATCATGAACAATTCTGGGCTTCAAAAATAGGCCGTGACAAAATTATCAAGAACAATGGAGGGATCCTACACACCCTCTATACCGTTACACAGGTTACATTATGGTAGGTTAGGTTAGGTTTGTTTTTCCTATGATTTTCGTTGTGATTTGTTTTAATCTGACATTGGTTTTTGCCGGCAATCACTCGTTTTTGGTCCACCCACCCGCCCCCCGCTAACCCAGTCCTCCACTCTATAAGTATCTCGTTTTTGGTAACCTTAGTACTTTTCCATTTGCTTTCCAGTCTGTGTTACTTATATTTAATATTCGCGTATAATACCACATTTAAAAGGCCTATAACCTTTTTATGTTGCATGGTAAATGTGTGGGAGTATGAGAAACCCACTACAAATGTTATACACTCTTATTCAACGGTGAACGACTTGTGGGTTAGCGGTTGAATAGCCACTGAGTAAAAAAATATGGTCCTTACGTAATTTAATTAATCATTTAGTTTATCCCAAGAGCTAAAAAATGACGTTATAATGCATTAATGCTCTTCAACAGCTAAGGTCTTTAAGCAAGGATACTAGTTTAGTAATTAGCCTAGTCCTTCAACAGCTGAAAGTAAAGTGGTACAAGTATAATGAACGGCTCTTAACACATCAATGGCTTATTTATTCATATATCATGATTTAATGAGTCCATATTTATAAACAAAATTTAATGAATCAGAAGGATATATTCATACACTCAGACACTGTAAATAATAATAATAAAATATACGCATTTATCTTATATTTTGTTTCACCTAGTCTACCACAGCTCCCAAACTTACACACATTATATCTTACATTACTGACAAATAAAGACTATATACTAATTTATTATCATGAATAGATATATAATTCGAGTTATTTAATGATATATAAAGAAATAACAAGAGGCAGTACAAGTGATGGTCAGGTTGGCAGTCCTGTCTCATCACAACATTGGTTTACCTCCTGGTTTATGTTTTAGGAAGTAGCATTTATTTCCCGACTTACTTTCCCATGACGGTAAGTATCACCCAGGAATGAACATGGGGTAGATGAACAATGTGTGGTTTAAATGTGAGAGGTGAAATAAGGGTAATTAAGGTTTAAAGATGTGTGTAGAAGTGAAGGTCACTATGGGGGTGCCCAGACTCTATGCCTAGGGATGAAAGTCTCGTCTAAGATTTATTACTGAAATCCTGAACCCCGCATGCACCTACCACCCTAATGACTTCAATACCCCTAATGCCTTCAACCCTCAACACCCCCCAATGCCTTCAACCCTCAATCCTCCCAATGCCTTCAACACCCCCAATGGCTTCAACACTCAATCCTCCCAATGCCTTCAACACCCCCAATGCCTTCAACCCTCAATCCTCCCAATGCCTTTAACACCCCCCAATGCCTTCAACACCCCCAATGCCTTCAACACCCCCCAATGCCTTCAACACCCCCAATGCCCTCAACACCAGCACTTTATAAATAGGAACTAATATGCCACATTTATACTGGCCTTCTACATTACCGAACAATTTAATCCCACCTCATAAACACAAGGTCAGCGTCGGGAATGATCAGTCGCTATTATCTTGCTTTTATTGCGTGAGTATAGTGTTGGTGCCGGATCGTGGGTCGTATTTGCTGTTCTCACATTTCATAATTACCAGGCTCTATTTTGTGATGATAGGTTAGGTTAGGTTTTATTTTCTTCTGTTTTCATCTTTACTTGATGTTCAGTTAGGCTGGTAATGTCATGTACAGCATCTTGATATATGAGAGGCATTAGTTTAGGTTTCTTAGGTTAGGTTAGATTGGGTTAGGTCACGTCAGGTTAGGTCAGGTCAGGTTTGGTTAGGTTAGGTTAGGTCAGGTCAGGTTTCCTCCTATTTGTAGTTTTAAATATAAATTGGGCTCGTTATAACATGGAGTTCAATGGCGTACATTCCCAGCCAGTCTTACACCCGCATGTTTCACCGAAAATAAAATTCCTACACTAATACTATACAGTGGGGTATGCTATAACGAACGGATCCTACTACGAATATTCCTATAACGAACGGTTTTACCTATAAAATTGAGAATGCTATAACGAACGCGGATGAATACGGGACTACTTCACCTGGCGCATGAATATTGTTGTACCGCGACCCACAACAAGAGCGTCAGGCGCCATATTTGTCTCATTGTGCACCACTGTTATTGTTGAAATTTCGTCTTTTGATGTGGAAATTCGCGTTATTTGTAAAACTATTTTGTTATACAAGTATACAATTGTAACAATGAGTCGTCCAAAGCGAGTGAGAAAGCTAATAACCCTTGAAACTAAGAAAGAAATTATAAAGAAACGTGAGAATGGAAGAAGAAGCATTGCGAAACTTAGTGATGAATATGGGATGGCTAAATCGACTATATGTACGATTTTGAAGAATAAAGAGGAGTTAAAAACTGTGTAAGTGGCTAAGGGAATCTTTAGACTTAGCAAAGCAAAGTGTAATGTGATTGAAGAGATGGAGAATTTACTCTTAGTGTGGATAAAGGAGAAAGAAATGGCAGGTGGTAACATCAGTGAAGCTATAATTTGTGAGAAGGCCAGACAATTGTTTGAGGACCTTAAAGCCAAGACTCCCAGTGGAAGTGTTAGTGATGTGCCAGTGTTTAGGGGTACCTGCATGCTGAATAACACTAAGGTAAGATAAAGTACCGTATTTTTTACATTTTCCACAAAATTTTTTCAGTGTTAAGTGGTTGTATTTGGGGGCCTGGAACGGATTAATCCTATAACGAACGAATGCTATAACGAACGAGGTTCTGGAACCAATTACGTTCGTTATAGCATACCCCACTGTACCTACAACACAAACAACGCTCACCACATCATTAAGAACAAGCCTGGCCGTCATCACGTCCCCTTAGAGGCTAATGTGACTCTTGAAAGTGGAGTGGAATCATCACCCTGACTCACACACAACCTCTGGGGAGTCTCATGCTACTTCACAATGTCATGCTTCACCTCCAGACATTTTCAGTGTTACACCACTCACTTCACAGTCACCAAAACAGAGTACAGTGTGAGCATAACCGATTACCTCTCGTTGTATGGTAAAAAAAAATAAACACCCGATGATAATTAACAAAACTGGTACTGATCGATAATCACTGAGCTATACTTAATGCTACCTTGGGGTTAGGTTGGGTTAGATTAAGGTGGTTATTCTTGAGGAGAAATAAGCCTGGAATTCCTACTCATCAGGTGATCTGGATTAATTAAAATGAAGTAAAGTATCCCCCCCCCACCTTGTCCCTTACAAATCATCATAAACTATCATTAAACCCCTTTACTTTACATCTTATTTTGCCATCCAAGCTCAATTTAGAATAATATTGTACTGATATTAGCAACACAACCAGGCCTTGTTGGCTAGGCATCCAGTACTGTATTTGATAATGGCAGAATGGTGAACAGATTTACTCAATTTTTCTTAAATTCTTTCAGTGTTTTGGCCCAGACCCGTGAAACTCTTTTTGTTCTAAATACACAATTTCCTACATGTCGTCTAGCAATTAAAGGGGAAGAGGGTTATTTAACATAGAAATTCAGCACAGTTACAGGACATGAGTGAGATTAGCAGGGAGTGAATACTACACAGGTTACCTATGTGTGTGTGTGTGCATATATTATTAAAAATTTTACCCGAGACTAACACACTATAATCATGAATTCTAACACTTCAAATACTATGGACAAAACAAAACATCATCATTAAGATTACTTTCTGTTAATAAATCCTATTCATTAAGTTATAGTTACCTGATATATAGACCAAAGAATTGTAGTTATTATTGTAACATAAATCATCAGAATTCCAGATGGCAGCAGCTACCAAGACAACCAGCGGGACAGTGGTACACCCTGATACACGATTTACTTCCCTCAGCTCTCTGACTGATCCTCTCCAGTTGTCTCCAGCAGTATGTCTGACTTTTTAATTTGTTGATTAATATGGCTGATTGACACCTAGTCCTTGCAATAATGGCTGACTTAACCTTGACTTCACCTTGCCACTTTGGTTGTCTATGGCTGCCATTGTTGTTATGTTTTTTGCCATGAAGTAAATTATTACGTACTGTTTAGGTACTTTATGTGATACAGTTAACGTGAATTATTACACAGTGGTTCAAGAAATATACATACCTGTGTAATTTCTCTTGATGTAAGTCATGTAATACAGCCATAACACTTAATCACACCACACGCACTACTCTGCCTTGACCACGACAGGTAGAGGGTCGGGTGGAACCGTACGAGCTGGTAGAGCTGTTCTATGGAAGCAATACCACATCCCCAGCCACGCATGCATCTCAGCTCTCTCCCAGATCAGCAGGAACCTCTTCTCCTGAGATCATGCAGGTAGCATTAGGAAGGAGTGTAAATATATCAGGTTTAAGTTTTTTACCTTGGTACTGTACTGAGACCCTGTAGCATGTGTCTAATTTTGAGATTTTGTCACTAATTTGTTTTTCTTTTTATTATTAGTCAGAGTTACCAACCCTACCAAACCAAGCAGCCTTGAGGTTGTGTATTATATGTAGTGTGAGCTGCTGTACCTTAGATGATTGTGTTCTAATGAGATACATAGTCTAGTGTCTACCAGCTGTGAAACATTATTATGGTTATATTATTAAACAGATTAAAACTTCCTCACCAACCATGTTCAAACTTTTATAATACTGTAAAGTGTGAAGACTCAATACAGGTGATATATAGTTGTCTTGGTTTTCCTCTTTCGACAATAAACTAAATAAATGAACTGATATTACCCTCAGCCCCTCCCCTTCCCATAATAACCTAAACCTTTCTCTTTACCACCACTTCCCACATACGGTACTCAGCTCAGTTCTCCGACAGGAAGATGATGTGAATCCTATTTATATTGAATGCATTATGACGGGGTATTGTCGATTACTGTATATTTTTTCATCTGATTTCTCCGCCATCTTTGTTGATTCCCTCGCTTGCAAAAGAAAACAAAAAAGAGAACGTTAATCTTTGCTTGGTGTGAGACTTATGAGACACCCTGTACAGTACATATCTAATTACACCCACCTCTCGTTTTACGTGGGGGTTATGTTCTTGAAAACTACTGCTTAATTAAAAAACACGTAAATTAAGCATAATTTTCCCATAAGAATACATGTAAATGGTACAGGTTAGTGCTTTCTCTTAAACCAAGCACGCGGCCAACCCCCGACACACGCTCTTCTCTCTGAAGGCGGGCGATCACATTTAATTTCACGTCCATTGTGATTGTTTTTCGTGCCTTTTTGCTTTAGGCGCCCCAGAGGAGGCAGATGGATGTTTTCCAGACATGCTCAATGGGGAAAACAGCGTTTAACACTAAAAGGTACGTGATAAACACACAATGCAAATGAGAGCACAGAGGAAAAGTAGTGCTGGTGTGACCTGAGAAAGTGATATCCGGGAAGCTTGCTGGACGTGGTCACAGTTGTTGTACAGAATACTTCATTATCATCATTATCTTCATCATTAGTAGTAATAATCTTTATTATTGCATTATTATAATAATAATAATTATTAATATTAATAATATTGTTGATGTTGATATGACTGTGACTTTATAGTACAGGTTGACAATCCCTTATCCGAAATCCTTGTGGCCAGAGGCATTTCGGTTTTCGGAATTTTTTGGTTTTCAGATTTTTATATATATATATATATGTGTTAGCCCACCCAGGCACAAGTCACTGACCCAAATTGGGGCCTGGGAGGCGAAAATATAATAATAATTATAATAATTATAATAATAATAATAATAATAATAATAATAATAATAATAATAATTCATAGGTCTAGGTCGTTTTTCTCACTTTTTATCTTTTTTCATTCTTGTATTTCTTTATTATTATTATTATTATTATTATTATTAATATAGTATTATTGTTATTATTATTAATTTTATTATTATATTTTCTTATTATTATTGCTGCACTATTATTATTATTTTATTTTGGTGTATTTTTTATTAAAATTTTTATTTACTATGAACAATTATTATTATTATAATTAGTATTACTCTTACATTTTTGCCCACCAGGCCCCGATGTGGGTCAATGATCTATGCCTGGGTGAGCTAATCCTTGTGAAAAAAAAAAAAAAATGCTCCACAAAAAAACTTTCGGTTTTCGTAATTTCGGATAAAGGGTTGTCAACCTGTAATAACTTACAGGCACCTCACCAGGCATCACACGTGACTCCACTGCCGGCGACCGGGCGCGGCAAATTTAAACTGTCTTGAGCGCGTTATTTCAAAAACAGGTGCACCTAAATTAGCTTTTGGAATTAATTGAACAATCGCGTTATTCCAAAAACGCCTAAATCAAACGCGAGTTACCTGTAATTGTACACGTCCACAGCCTAACTCGGGAATGGAAAGAACTGAGCTGCAGTGTTCATGTGTTATACAGTATTCACCTTGATAACCCTTACAGCTGGTATGTTTTAGGGGGTCAAAGATGAAGGTCACAACGTGTAAAAGGTATAACACCCAGCATGAATTACCACCTCACTTGAGTACAGTCAGATTGATTGTTACTGTACTGTATTTCTACACACTTAAAAGGATTTTTTTTCTGTCATCCCTGATTTTTTTATTAACTTTTTTCTGAACTTCTTTGTTAATTTATTGATTTTATATCATCAAAGGGAACCACTTATCTCCCTTCATCCTTCCCTTACTGCACAGTGGTTCCCAATGCAGGTGTTCCCCAAAAACTGATGTCCCGTTAACTGCCACTTAGCATAACCAACAATTACGTACAGAGGAAATACCCCCTCCCCCCAGTTTCGTTGATACCCCGGAGATCCGACAATCGGCAGAGCAGTTTTGAATTTGGCGAGAGGTGGCATGGTGCAAATTCTTGCTACCAGAGGGCTCTGCGCACTGCCTGGACTCGTTCCCACCTTCTTTACTCTTGTCTACACTTATGTGTCTCTGTCTTCATATATTGTTTCATTATTTCTGACTTAGTGTGTTACTCAATCATACCTAAACACCCCAGTGAATGTTCCTATTGTGCTGGGCAACTTGATGTGATAAGGTGTAATAAGGCAGGTAGAGACTTGAACTTGCCCCCCTAGACTGTCTCTACCATCCTCAACACAGGTAAATAACAGTCTCAATTTATGCTTTACATTGCTTATTTAAGGCTTATTAAGCTTGCTTTATATGTCTGCTTTACTTTCTTGGTTGACAGTGTACAGTACAGAGATATATCAAGGGTAGATGGGAGTTTGTGGAGGGTGGCCGGTCCCTAACACCCTGAATTTGTTATGTTCTTATGGGATGAATTACGTCGATAACCGTTTATTCACTAACCAACAACTTTTGCTGGTCCCTATATGCGTTGGTTATCGGGCTGCCCATAAAACTGTCCCAAAACTGCTTTAATAAACACTAAACATTGTGCCAATACCCCAACATGGAGACAGCGAGGTGCCAGGACTGTATTGTCAACGAAGCACTGGTAGTACCCCACAATAACTCATCTGGGGTTGAATGTGGGGTTTTTTGTGTGTGAAGATTTATTACTCTACAATAATGTTTTGTTAACCTGGCACCAAATGAACCTAAACAATATAGGAATTATGGTGAAATTGCATAATGCTATATTAAAGAGGTCAGAGGCAGAGGGGTGTGCCTGTCTTGGGAAGTGACCTCAGTCCACCAGCCAACTGCTATACCTCACACAAACAAATAAAAACAATAATAATAATACAGTATTTGTTCAATAAAGTTGTCATACAGGTTTACAATTGGGTAAGCATGTCTATAAACTATGCAGTTATACCACTCGGTAAGAATATAGACACTGTAGGTATACGGTGCAGGTAGGCCCTGAGAGCACTGTGTACAGTTTCCCGTGTGGTAAACAGTTTGGCAACTTGACCAAGGATACCCAACAAAACTGTCAGCTGCTTATTTCCAGGGGGGTCCTTTGCTTAGGCTTATGCTTGGTCTCTGATCAGTAATAGTTTGTCTACAGGAATATTAGTGAACGTTTATTGATAGAATTCAACAAGCATTACATTGTGCTTATACTACGGTATCTGTGACTGGTGGATTATTACCACAGTACTCACTTGCTCTACTCTGGCTTCATTTGTTATGTATTTCTTTGTTTTACCATAACTTGTTTTGATGTGGTCTGGTAACTTGTTCCAGCCTATTATAGCAGTAAAGAAGAAAGTGTTTTTCACTTGACTGCCGACACCAGGTTCCATGAAATTGTGTTCACTCCCTCTAGTGCCCTGTTGGTTCATATCCCTAATCCTTGCAGAGTCCATTGAAAATCCTGTAAGTGTGATTTACCCTCAGTTGCTTCACTCTCTCTGCCACACTTAACATGTTCAGTGATTGAAGAACTTTGTGACCAATGTGATCTCCTGCTTTCACGTCAAGAATAAACCTCTCCGCCTTGTTTGGAATAATTTGTAGCTTGTGTGGTAGAGCAGAGTGCTGTACCATGATGAGCATGAATAGTCCCAGGTGACATTGTATGAGTGACAAGCAAAAGATCTTGCTTTTTTTTTTTTTTAACTATTATCTACAATTAATTCACCAAACAAACAAGAATCAAGAGTTAATCGCAGGTATTTCACAGAGGTTAGGTTGAGATTGTTCATTCCCTCATAATACAGTATACAATGAATTCGTTTACCCTTATCTAAATAATATTTGCTTCAGTGTTTCCAAGATGTAGGGATAATTTGTCATCTATGAGCCACTGTTTGTACGACCCCAGTTCAGATGATAACTCGTTAGCTTTGTCATTTGGATCTTTACCCGACACTAAAAAACCACTGTCGTTTGCATATACAGGGGGTCTACAATTAACACTAATGGCTATGTTGTTTACAGGACACAGGAAGAGCAAAGACCCTAGGATATATTCCCTTGTATTTGTTTCCTGCTGCTATGGTATGATATAAACCACTCAACAAAACCAATGCCAAGAGCCTGTAGTTTATCACATAGCTTATTGTGATTGACTGTGTCGAAGGTTTTTACCAAGTCTAGCGTTACCATACCTGTGTAATTTCCCCGAGCTGTTTGGGATCCAATATAAGTCCTTATTCACAGAAACGCTTACAGACCCGAGCTTATGTGCAAAAAAATTATCTTCTCTTTACTGCTACATATGAGCACTTTTTTGATTGAGTTATTAGATATCTTCATATTATTTACTTACCTTACAGAATATTCCCAAGATATGGTTTACTTACTATATACGTAATGCATTTATTGAACTTCCATTTCATTTAAATATTCACTTCTAGTCTTGGTAAATCATGACTGCAATATTTTCCTTTTAGAATTCATAAATGCATCTAGTAAAATGTTCAATTTGTAGTGACTAAAGTTGTCTTAATGTTTACAGGTTATAGAACAAGCAGTGAAAGAGAAGCTTCATCCAGATTCATATACTTGTGAGGTATGTGGCCGCAACTTCAGAGAGGCATCACACTTTACCAAACACAAACGTGGAGCCCTGTGTAGAAAATTAGCTCAGCGTATGGCCAAGAAAACCAAAAAGAAAAAAGGGTCGGGCAATCAAGATTCTACTGAAAAGAGAAGTAAACAAACCATTCTTCATAAACCATATCAATGTAATGTGTGTGGTGCTAAGTTCTGTGATAAAGTGAATGTGGAGTTACACTTGGAGAGACAACACAACAGCCGTCAGCAGCTGTGGGTTGAAATTGCCAAGAATGGAGGGTTCTCGTGTGCAGAGTGTGATCGTTGGTTCCAGGACAAAGGAGAATTGGTCGAGCATCAGAGACAACACATGGCAACTTATCTCCACCACACTGAGAGGCTCAACCATGGAGGGGAACCTCAAAGTGCCACTGTTGTGTACTACCACGACCCTCTTCAGCAAGTTCAGACGTACGGACAGCAAACACAGCCACCGCCGCCTCCACCGCCACATCTGCCTCCGCCGGCACCACCACCAATGGCTCACATGCACACAAACATGACCACCATTCTACACACTCCTCAACTTGCGCCATCACTCATTCCTGTATCACAACCTAGCAATTCTCAGCCACCTCTGTCCACACTGCCAGGTATACCATCAATAGGAGTCATAGAAAGTGTAGCAAAAGGTTTAAAGAATAATAAAACGGATAGATTACCTGCAAATAGTAAATGGAATATCTGTGGAGACTGCGGACACAAATTTGTAGATCCCATGAATCTAGAGCTTCACATTCAACGGAAACACCCAGATTCTTACATGATAGAGACTATTAATTTAGGGGGTGGAACCATATTGTACAAAACCAATAACACTCGTTCAGATGTGCAGTGCCTCATAACTCAGAATGGTACTAATTCAGATTTAAAGTCAAACAAGACAAATCCACAAACTTTTGAATGTATATTGTGCGGGTATAAAGCCACTTCCAAGAACTACATTTTATTCCACCTTCAGAACATTCACAGCACAAGCAACACAGAGTTTATCCATATTTTAGAGACCTTAGAGTCGGGGAAGAAGGGAGCAAGAGGACTGAAAGGAAGAAAAGGTGCCCAGGACCCACTTCTACGTGAACAGCGACACGTTTGTAACGCATGCGGCGAAGTGTTCCTGTCTAAAGCCGAACTCATTCGTCATCGCATCAAAGATAAACAGTACATGTGTGGTGTATGTTGCCATGCTTCTTGCAGCCAACAACAAGTAACAACACACATGGCAACTCACCATCCTCACCACCATCCATCAGTGAGTGGAGGACTGTCTTGTTGGATATGTGGCTGTATATCAGTGTCAGCTGCCAGCTTGGATGATCACTTAGGCACTCATGGTACAATAACTGCAGAGTGTGTGTCTTGTGGAGAATGTGGAGTTAGATTAGGGGCACTCCTCCCACACGTAGGAGTGCACTTACCCCGGCAGTCTACTCGCATACGTCTTACTGTGAGTAGACCCGGGCAGCCTTCATCATCTCACACTTTTGAGGTGGCTGTGGATGGAACCATCCACAGTGGGCTAAACTTAAATCGTACATCTCCAATATCCGTAGAAGCCGTGCCAACTCGTATTGCTCCGGCTTATGCCTGTAGTGAATGTGGTGCTTGCCTAGCAGGAGCTGCACAGTTAGAGGCTCATCTACAGTTACATCAGCTTAATACTGTTGTTACAACACAAGCTGCAGTATCATCATCTAATAACTCTGGTACTTTCACCAGCACAATTGCCACCATGGTGCCAGTCTCTTCATCACTGCCACAAGTAACGGGGACTTCTGTTGGTGACGTCTGTAGAGTTCCGGGTTCCTTTGAATTTCGTTGCGAAGAATGTGGATTTTGGCGGCAAGAAAGTGAACCGGTTATGCGTCACATACAAGCTGTACACATGTCTGGTAACATGCTGCACTCGGTGAAGCTTCAGTCTGGCTTGGTGCAGATACATCCCATCCATGTTGTAACACCTATTAGCTCTCTCTCCTCACAGTGAGAAATTGTGAAATTATAAGAAAATAAATCAAACAGGTGATCAAAGTTAGGGCTGTTATAGAAACTTGTCTCACAAAGGCTTAAGATCAGTAAAACTGTATCTCGGGTAATTGTAATTAAAAGGTTATTGTCAATAGTATTATAATTATGCTATGTCCACTGTTTGTTTTTGTTCTGAAGAAGTTGTTGTTGTTGTTATTTACATGTGGAAAAAACAACTGACATATACCTCCATATGTATCAAAAGTTACAATGGGTTCACTACCAGTATACAGTACAGTACAGTATTCTCCTTTATACAGCAGTTCACAGTGGTTCATTGCCAGGTAATTGTATATATCACCAATGTAATTATAATTGTCTTTGTCATTTCTGTATTTAAACGTTTTCACATTTTAGCAAACACATTTGTAAACAGTGACACTGCATGACACCTGGCTCTAACAATTACAACATTAGAAAAAGAAAGGTAATTTAAACTCACGAGAATTACTTGTCAAACATCTAAAGGAATTGTTTTGTTGGCTCAACCCATTGATCCTGAGTTGGGTTATGAAGGTGTGTGTGTGTGTGGCAGTAGAGGTCAGTGCTGGGTGATGCTACTACAGTATGTACTATATAGTATACACAGTAGAGTGACCAAATTCTAGAGCCTATATATTGATTCTTCTTGTAATTCAATCTCTACTGTTGTGGTGTTCCTCGTCCACAATGTACCAAATACACATCTTAATTTACCTCTGTCACATAACCAGCATCACACACTTTCCCCAATGTATGTCACAATTCATAATGTTTTTGCTATGATGTGGGAGCTGTATTTATTAGCTTTTAGAGGTACATTAAGTACTTCAAGAATCATACATGTACTTGGGTATCACAATGTTCTCAGGGCTGGCTTTGTGATTGGTTGTGTAATTGACTGCTGTAATTTTTAAGCATCGACCATTCTATGCTGCGATGATAGGCACTTATTTTCTACTGGCAGTGCCGCTGAAACTGGCAGTTGGATATTTTATAACAGTACGTCACTCAACCGGACAATCAACTGCATGGAATGGTCTTAAAACATCAGAAACTTCAATATAACAAAGGTTATACTGGTACAGTATAACTTCACATTGAACTACAAAGCGCCCCCAGTTACTTATTACAGAATGTGAAAAGTTTGCCTTATTTTTGTAAGAATAATCTGCTTGGTATTTGTGCATAGCTAGACTCAACTGATCATTTACAGTTACCAAAACACTGCTCTCATATTGTCATGTCTAATCACTGGACTACTATTTTCTCCGCTCTGGTGTTAATAACATAATTACTGTACCAGGAATCCTCAGTGTGGGCTTACAGGTTTAATAGGCGGAGATGTCCGGTATTGTGACGTACTTCTGTATACTGGTAATAACGTTGTAACTGGCAGCTGTTTGGCAATGCTATTGTTACAAACAACTATTCTAATCAGTTAAGGCTGCTGCTATAATTGAGAGTTTATTATCTGCTGGTAGTACTGCACTGTACCAATAATATTATTTATTTTGTCATTTATATTGCTATTACTGTTAAACAACAATTCTCTACAAATTGTTGCATTAATTGGCTGTCATAATAATTATAGGGGAATTATATAATATTATTCAGTATAGTTGTGATAAATATCTCGGATGTACAAAGAATCCCGCGTAGGCCGACGTGTACAGTTACTGTATGTCATTCCGCGAGTGGCGTCTCGCAGGCTAGAGTTTTTATCACCCAATGCTGCCGTTAGTCAGGTCCTCCCGAGGCTTGTTTAATACTGTTGATATTTTATGATACAATAGCTGTTTCTCAAAAGTTACTTGTACTCTAGGTCACATATCACATTTATTATCAATTGATATTAACATTATAAAAGTCCCGACTCAACAGGGTGACACATTTATATTTTGATAGATATGATCCTGAAGAGGTTATGTAATAACTCTTTAAAGTACCGTTGGTTAACGTTAAAGAGAAAACTCCATATTTCCTGTAGTTAACGCATGGTGAAAAATATGCAGACTTGAGAAATTTAACCACAAATTTAAGTAACAATAGTATGATAAAAGGTTTATTATGTGATTGCTTACTTCATATGATGTGGTTTGTAATGAGGGCATTCTGGATCAGCATTTACAGAAAGAAAATTCATAATGGCTGTAAAATCTTTCATGAATATGGTTGTAATTTACCCCACAAAACTTGAATTTCTTTTCCCCCCCGTTTTTCATTCCATTGTTTACGTTTACATGGTCACATATAGACATGACATACACATGATAGTAATCCCTAGGTAACAGGCAGGGAAAAGTTGGGACTAGTTTTTGCAGAAACACACTCCTGCTTCCATGTGTGTTCAGTATCCTCTGACCAGTCATAGGCAGAAAACAGATACCCTGCAGATTCTTTAGTTTCCTCCCCTGTGATATTGCGGAATTTCACCTCGATAATGACTGACGTTTGTTGCTTGTGGAAATACAGATCTCTTCAAGCACACGTCCATCATCCCACTCCTCTTCTGTCATGGCCCCGAGTAAACCTTCCACCCAACATCAATACTGTACTACCACAACACTTCCCCAAGACTCTGGTTAATAGTGTGTGTAAACAAGTACATAGTAATTTTTCTCTGCTGTTGCATTTATATTGATTATAGTAATTATTTGAGTTTGTGTACATGTTGTATTGTTTGTAGATTTTCATTACCTGGTTTACGATATTTTAATTTTGTTTAGCTACACCTAACCCAACCCAACCCTTTTACCACTAATTTTTGGATAGAGATATGCAGTGTTTCTAGGAACCTAACACCGTGCATCCAGGGATTACTGTATAGTCTTAAAAATAAATAGTATAACAGTACAACTATTCAGGATTTTGTGTTGTACGTGGATTTCTCGAGGCATTTGACAATGTTGCACATGTACGACTAGCCTCTTAAGATCCAATCAAGTGACATCAGAGACAAAATTTTGAAGTGGATTAATAACTGGCCCAAACAACAAAGAGTGGTAAGACCCATCCCATAAAGGACATAAAGTAGATGAAAACATTGTCAAGTCTGCAGATGACACGAAGTTATTTGGGAAGGTAGCAAGTCAAGACCCCTGCATAACCTTCAATTGGTCTCAATACTAGCAAATGCTCTTTTAACATTACGAAATGCAAGACCCTACATGTAAGACACAACAAATCTAATCACAACTGTTGTTAACACATTCCTGGATACTGTCAATAAGGAAAACGGTCTTTGTGTTATGGATCATTCACCGAAGGCTGTGTAACAAGTGGAGGGTAGAAGTGAGGAAAGCCAATCAAGATTTGGGAATTATGTACTGTACTTTTGAATGCAGATAGGAAACTGTGCCTTAAACTGTACAAATCTCATGTATGCGTCCCAGTCTGGATTACTGTACAGGGATGGAAACCCTGCCTCCAGAAACACCCGACACCCTTATAAACGGTGCAACACAGAGCCACTAAGATGATTCCTCAACTATGTCATCTTGATTACACAAATAGACTGAGGGCCTTAGGACTAACACTCCTTCAGACAAGACACAATAGGGCAGACCTCATTAAAACAAACTCCTCAAAATAGATGGAAAACGTGAACCCGGGACATTTCTTTGTGATGTCACGCACCATCAACACGAGGGGACATAACTACAAGCTGGCCAAGTTATCATGCAGAACAAACATAAGGAAATATTTCTCCACACAGAGGCTGGTAGACCTATGGAACAGTCTACCGAAGCTGTGGAATCATGAACAGTTCTGGGCTTCAAAATAGTCAGACAAAATTATCAAGAATAATGGAGGGATCCTACACACACCACTGGCCTCCTTCCCTCGGCATGAATCTCTAGTGGACGGCCATTAAGTAAATAAGGTAAGATAAATGTGGTATAACTGATGCTTGCACTGTGACTAATGATTCACACAAGTTTTAGGTTTCTTTTTTAATTTATTGACAAATATATAGCGGACAATACACCAATGGGGACTCATTGCTGTGAGTGCACGAGGCATTGATTAATGCAAGGGTGAATGCACTAAAACCGAGTTTTGAGAAAATAAGGTTTAAAGTTTCATAGAACCTCCAACAATTCATCAGTTCTGTTCAATGATGTCCCATTTTAAAGGTGATTTAATGCATAATATGATTCATGTAATAAATTAAGTGTGATGTATGATTTGGTGGCCATTGATGTCCAAAAATGAAATGGTGTGAAATTAACATTCATGAAAACACTGTAATGAAATAATAAAGTTGTGTACACAAAACACTAAATTTATATTGTAATAAAGTAAACAAAACATAATAAAAAATGGTAACACTCACTTTAGATGATGATTATGCTCCAGTAAAGAACTTAGTAGTAAGGTAGTAGTCTATCTGATCATCATCAGATACATCTTCCTCCTCCAGGACGCCGACAATAGAACATAGCAGGCTTTTCATTGGTCAGCACGCTCCTTTCCGACATGCTGATTAGCTCAGGAAGTAAGGCAGGCTGTGATTGGTCGCCGGACCACTGGCGAATCCAACTTTGCTTTACTCGCCAGACACTGACATTACCACAGGCAGCACAGAGACAGCGGGAGTTTTACACCATGTGATTCAATGGGATTTTGCCAGTAAACCAAAGATGAATTCGTCGTGCCATCTTGTGTCACAGTAGAATGAAACTTCCTGAAATGAATGGTACAAAAATCGCATTTTCGCTCTGGTGTCGAGTTTGCCCCACCATTAATCAATGCCTCATATGTATGTGGAACAGTGGCCGCTATACAGCCTTGTAGTAGACTAACCAAGCAGAGTGAGACAACCAGAGTTGAGATGTACAGCCGGGGTCAGGAATTTGTGATACAGTCGGGCAGGAGGGTGAGCAGGCTGACCTGTTCCACCCTTACCTGACAGCGAGTCACTGTGCTGAACCTCTCCACCAACACAGTGTGGAACTGGTAACAAAGCAGAGTGAGTTGGGTCAAGACATGAGGCAGGAAGGATATATTTATTAACATGAGCCGATGACGCTATTGATGAAGAGTCACGGGCGGGTCCAGGGGGTTATGGACCCCCCTCCCCCTTTTCATCTGAAAATTCCAATACCTTTTCTTTAATGCAGTATTGTACTTGGGCATTTGTGTATAGTAAAAAGTAATTACTATTGACCTCAGAATATCTCCAAATATCTAGTGCACATGACTTTGAAATTACCTTAAAATGCCCATGATATTGGTCAGGTCTAAAAAACAATTTGGGGGTATTACAGTGCCCCCCAAAAACCCCTCACCTGGGTGGACTCGCTGTATTCGCCATTTTCCCTCCTCACGATTTCTTGAACCCCCCTTTTGATATTCCTGGATCTGCCCCTGAGTTATGCTAATATCATGTCTACAAAATGAAGCAAACTATATAATATGTGTGTCTCCATTTACCTGTATATCTCAGAATATAATGGGGAAGCTGGATGTGAACATAAGAATGGAGGAAACTGCAGTGGGCCTATTGGTCCATACTGGGCAGTCCCACTTACACCCAACTCCTATCGCTGAAATATCCATCCAATAACATAGCCTTAAACAGTATTTATGTTGACTACACATACAAAAACTGTTCAATCATTGATATAAAAATATAAAATGTTCCTCATAATAGACTTCATGCTAGAAATGTACCATAATAATTGCAACAATAAATTAAGTCACTTAACTGTAAAAAGGGATCTTCGTCAAACATATAATACTGCATAACATCGATAATGATTTCCTAAATTAAGAAGAATATTACGTCAAGGTTTTAAATGAATAGTGTATGACGATGTATAATTTCGGATGAATATTAGAACAATGGACACAGTCATTCTAGCCAGTTCTTTCCTGACAGTATTATTAGACTGATTTAAATATTTGCACGAAATACAAAATATAGTACAGATTACAGCACTGTAAAGTAGTTATAAACAAGAGAAAAAGTCCTTACATTCCAGGAAAAGGAAACATGTAATGATTTTGTATAGCAGTATGTCATCACAGTGTACTCAGAACCTATGTAACATCACAGCTGAGTGGATACCTGATCTGAGCAATATGGTGCATTGACGAGTTAACTGCTCTGACCGCCTGCATGGTGGAACTTCAAATCCCAGCCAGAGTAATCTTTGATCGTTTTGTTTCTACATGACTGCAGTACCTGTATTTCAGGTTGTCAATTTTTATATCGTTGTTGGACTCCTTACAGTCTTTGTAATACTTTCACTTAACTAAAATCTGCAGTAAAGTATGAGCCTCTGGTCTGTGTGTATATTGTTGCTACATTGACAACAAATTTGTTTGTGTGGCTTTACACATACACAAAAACACACACGCACACACAATTTAATCATCAACAAAGCTATCGACCTCAGATTTCGAAGAAGTCTTGTACTATAGCTTACAGACTTCCTTAGCAACTGACGCCAAGCCGTACGCTTACGAGGGGCTGTTTACACTTTTCAGTCACTCACTTATGGCGTCCCCCAAGGCACCAAGATGGGACCGCTCTGCTTCCTTATGCTTATCAATGATGCCCTAAGAGAAACCTCTGCTCACTGGAAATATGTCGACGACTCCACCCTTGGGATCAGTGTCAACAACTTGGCTCCCAACTACACCGTCCACCAAGATTTATTGAAGTCTTCAAAATTGGGCCACCAACAACCACATCACCATCAACCATACCAAGACCATGGTTATGCACATCAACCTCTCCGACGTCGTCCCACCCCCTTCCATTACTTTAGGCCCCAATACACTCCAGGTTGGAGACTCCACGAAGCTTCTCGGCGTCACTATAGATAAAAAAATTAAATTGGAAAACACGCGTCAGTGAAGTTGTCAAATCCTCCAATTTCCGTCTCCACCTCCGCCTGAGCTCCTCAGTGTTTACTTAACATTCATACTTCCCAAGCTCACCTATGCCTCCCCTGACTGGTCTTCCTCCCTAAATGCCACACAACGTAAACACCCAGAAAAAGCGCAGAAGAGGGCATGCAAGATTATTCCCTCCCCTTCCTACTACACATATCAAGAAGCGCTCAACACACTGACCCTCTCGACTCTCACTGACCATCACCACGACCTCATCTGGAAATTTGGTGAGAAGCTTCTACACCATCCTCGACACCGGCTCCTACTACCACCCGAGATCCCTCGTCCACATTGCTGTTCGATACCACAACCGTATCCAGCCCATACGAGCACAAACTGATCGCTATAAGAACAGCTCAGTCCCAACCTTTGTAAAAAATTATCAATAACTTGTAATCAATCAGTGTATTCACTCCCCGTCAATCTTACCTTTTTGCACTGTCACTATGTTGAAATGCCCTGTAGTATGACCTCCCCACCTAGTTATTATAGATCATATTTGTATCACTTATGTTACTTGTATATTGTTTGTCAATCAAGTGACCCATTCCCCAATTATGCAACTGTATATTTTCAGCCTTACGGCTGCCGTGCTCTTTCAATAAACCGTTAATTATTACACACACACACTCCAATAGCCTGAATTGAAGTCAGCCTGAAAATTTTCTGTAAAAATTATCTCAATTCCAGGTCTGAGAACAAGTTTCTGGGGATGAAAATCAGCTTTATTTTCTGAAAAATTCCAAGAAAATCTATCCATTCTGGGCCTGGGAACAATTTTCTGAGAGACTGCATCATGCTCCAACACATCCCCACATGCCAGGCTCATGGATGGCTTAGCTGCTTGGAGCTTTAGTTCATATTCTGCTGCCATTGTAGACGGTTGGTTCCTCTCTAGCTGCTGTTTTGGCATACATTTTGTGTTGTGCAGTGCAGTACATTACTGTACCAGGACACAATCAGCCAACAGTACAGCGTTAAGACGTAAAAAGTGTTTACAGTTACATATACTGTAGATGTACCCCTCAAGATATGAAAGGGTTAGGTAAAAAAAAAACATTCATAAGGTGAATAGACAAACAGGAAAAATAGGATTCAGTTCCCTAATCGCAAAAATACCCCAACATCATACACCAGAAACTCAAAATTGGTACACAAACAAGGACAAATCCTACTTAACTAATGATTAACTAGTACACAACTACCATAAATTTACTACCGAACACAATAATAGAAATACTGTTTAACTTTGGTACATTACATTATGGGAGGGCAGTCTGAACTCGCCTCCACAGTGGGATGGGCTGAGTAAGGTCTTTAACTCAGTGAGAAGAGGAGGATTGTTTACCTCATCACTGTTACACTGGAGTGGAAGAAAATTGTGACCACAGTAGAAGCAGCTATCACAGCCTTTCGTGGTTTCTTTGGTGTAGTACAGGTACCGGGTAACTAAAGGTCCAGCAGAATGGGTAAAGAGAGATCACACACACAAATGGAAGGACGTGGACTTCTGGGAGATGCAGGAGGGAGTGGGGGGGGTGATCAGTGAGTAAGGATACATCTCTGCACATCTCTCCCCTTAATGTCCGCGCCAGCTGACTGCGGTGCGTGAAATTTTAATTTTAGCCTGGACCCAATTTTGTATATGCAAGGGAATCTTTCATTTATTGAAATAGTAGCGTCAATTTAGGATATTCATATAAGCAAATGTTCTTATCGCGAAGGATAACTGTATTGTATATTCAGTAAGTGTGAAAGTAGATCGTGCAGGAATGGGAAATACTGGAGCACTTTAAAACTTTCATCTTTATTCAAGACAACTTCAGGGCAGGTCAATATAAGACCCACTAATCCCCTATCACACCTCTTTCACAAGTGTAACACATAAAAAGTGATTACAGTTCAGTATTACGTACAGCCCCCCCAAAACAGTATTGTTAGATTTTCCGTCGCTACAATTTGAAACGCTTGACGAAATGCTTTGATATGATTCTCAGTGCGTCATCATAAGCTGGTACACTTGGTCACCATATGAGTAACAGCTAGAGGTGGGGGTAGGAATGGGGGGAAAGAGTTGTCCTTGTATGGTGCACTGAATACTTCAATATAACAAGAAATCCATTAGCGTGCATTATGTATCATGCTGGGTAGAAACAAGGCATATGTTAACAAGTTGCCGATGGTCATTTCACCATTACTAATTCGTCTTTTAGTTGTACTAACGGAGTTTCATTTATATTGAGTTTCACATTCTGCTTATTCCTGTTGCTCATGATATATCTGATTTATGAAGAGTGACTAAGCAAATAGTCCACTAAGTCATCGCTTAATGTCGTGATTCCATTCCTGAAAACGGCGACATTAACGAAATCAATTTTCCCCATAAGAAATAGATAAAATAAGTATTGTTACATTGGCAAAATGTTATTCAAGTACAGAAGAAGAAAAATTATCCAAAGTTCAATGTACTCAAGTCAAAACGTATCTCATTCATAAAGTACTGAAATTAAAAGTAGCAACAAAATTATTAATTGTCTCAAATATTAAAATAAATCCAGAGTAAATTATAAAAACTAGATAACTGAAGACAAAAGTAAAAGACACAGCCCTACACATGTTTATTGCAAATCTTTCTATTAAGATTAATCAATAACAGATTCTCAAAATTATGGCGATCCAATCAGGATCTTTCAGGCCTAAATATAAGCCCAGCATGACCTACCTAAACAGAATACGTTCAGCCGCTCTCCTCCCTACAATCCATCGCAGGAATGGTGAACGGGCTGAAAATATATCCATCCAAAACTATGATCACTTTCTTCCTTATCCACACAAGTATCATCAACATGGACTTGTGGTCCAGACATAATGTTGTTTGCTTGCATTAGGTTAGGAGACAGACCTATCCGAGTCAGGGGATGACCCACACTTCTCTTCCTGTAAACTCTGTAACTGTCCCAACACAAACACCCTCTAACACTATTGCCTTGCCTGTCCCACTGTCAGGGACCTCCTACCACAGGATGAGTCACTAACCACTATATGTCACCACCTACTGATTCGTAATAATTTAGATTTAATTCTTGTACACTACCCACACTTTGGTGGTGCTAATTTCCATTGTTATTAAACCATACCAATATTGTCCCCGCATCACAAGTCATAGTGTGTCTCAGAAAAATGGATTCCTTGAACGCTTATTACACTTTATATAAACAATGTAGGTTTGAAATAAAGAAAATATATAAAACTAGAAAATATGAAAAATGAAGAGTATTTGTGTGTATCAGTGGGAAGTGAACGTGTGTGGAAGCAGTGGGCTATAACTGCGTGGCCGCACTCCCTTCCGATATGACGTCATGGCATATGCACAGCCCAACATCTGTGAGTCAGCTGGGTGTATGCCTGGCTGAACTATGTCATGATTTGTGTGTGGAAGAAGCTATTTTTTCGATATAAAATATGTGCTATGTTATGTATCTGTTTTACTGTTTATCATAGCAATAAATATGGCAGCTCATCCCTGTTGCAGGTGGTATTCAAACTTACATTTCTAGCCAATTTTGGAGGGATCTTTGTTTACATTATAACTACTATTTCATGTTAGCCGGGGGAAAAAAAATCATCCCTTGCCATACCCAACACTACTGGAGAGAATACAATGGAGTACAATACACTATCCAGCATTCATTATCCTTTTCTGCAGTTCTAACCCCTTGAGTATGATGACTTAACCCCTTATCAAGTTATCATCATGTTCAAGGGGTTAAATCATCATACTCGAGGGGTTGTCATTGTAGTCAAGGGGTTAATGTTTTTATCACGTGAGGCACCCTAGGCGAGACGTAAACAGGAGGAGGAGGAGGAGGAGGAGGAGGAGGAGGAGGGGCAAAAAGTATATCCAAAGTTTAGCCAATTTTAAATAATTATAAAAGTATATAATAAATACATTTCCACCCACTTTGTAGTTTTTTTTTTCATCCATGTGCATCACCTTTCTATTAACCTTGATGTGAGGGCCACCAACATGTTGTTATGGCAGAGAGAGAGAGAGAGAGAGAGAGAGAGGAAAAAATCTTAATATGATTACTAGATGGTAAATAATAGTCTTTTATTATATATGGGATTTCTTTTTTGTTTCCTTCCTCAAACCTGTACATCCAAATAGGTTTCTCTCCAGTAAAATTTCCAGAGTTCTTCGAAGGGGTTTACATGTGGGGGGGGGGGGTGGGGGGTGTACTCTCACCTGAATGGTCTCTGTAACCTCTTGATCAAACCCTTTCTTCTTCCTCTTTGGGTTTCTCTTTGCCACTTTCTCTCCCTCTGTTGGGTACTTTTGGAAACTCTGGCTTCCATCACTTCCTTCTCTCTCAGTTTCAGATTTTCTTCGTGTAATATTTCCTTCATCTTGGCTAAAGCGTTAATGTAGAGCGTCTCATATGGTTCCAATTCCTCTGTGGAGATGGTGAGTTCCGTTGCGTTTCCCCCACTGGATAGCACTGCCTTGAAGTCGTCCCTCTATTGTAAAGAACGCAATCAAATATATATTACACATTTTTATGCCTTTATCTTTGTCCCTATCTGAAATATATTAGATCATATTTATGCCTTATCCATTTCTCAGTTTTATGCAAGATGAAGCAAAAAAATTCAGAAACCTAAAAAAATGGAAGACATATCGGTCATTCCACAAGAAAAGACCAAGACAATAAAATTCACTGTCTTTTCTGGGAACAAATCTTAACCTTTAACATACTGACTCGGATATCAAAGGGTTTATCTGGATACCTAAGAGCAAAAGACAGGAAAAACAGTAAAAAAAATAAAAATCGCAGTAAGACAAAATTTATCAAGTGGATCTATAAGAAAATCAAAGTGGCAATCAACAAGACTTCTGACTTTCGACATCAATCTCACAAGGTATTAAGTTCACTGAAGAGATGATCAGGAAATAAAGTTACAATTCAGAAATCCAAATGTTAACAAATAGTCAGACACATATCTTTCTATACTTTATTATGTGAATGTGTTTAAGAAATTCGTTCTAAATTATATTAAAAAGACATTCTAACATATCATAGTTACTCAAATAAATGACACTAACATTTTCTTTGGTGTAAAATATTAAGACATATCTACCCACATTCCTCACTATTCTCCCGAGAAATAAATAACTTCTAAGTGACAATCAATAACCATGGCACATACTGTATCCTTCGTGACAAGTGAGAGTGCAGTTCCTGGCTTGCCTGCTCTTGCTGTTCTTCCTATACGATGAACATGCGTCTTGGCAGATGTGACGTCGTAAGACACCACGTGTTCGATGTCTGGGATGTCTAATCCTCGAGCCATGGCATCACTGGACACAAGACTGCAAGACAACACAACATTGCAAGTAGTGGTAAATATAACCATTAGTCTGAAGGAAAAGGTCTAGTGCCCTTGGTGGTTCATCTGAGAATACAGCTCAAGGCCTCTCCTCAAATGATGTAATTTTCTGTGAGTATTGGAAGGCTGTCATGTGAAGCAACAGAAAAGATTAAAGCTATCTACAGTATACCCAGAAGATAACAATTAAATGTTTGCCAGTGTACTGTATAAATTCTTCTCTCCCTTCTAACAATTACTCTTATGGGAAAAAGATTTATTTATTTATTTTTGAGGTGATGTAAATATCATGGGATAAACCTCATTCCTGAACCATACTGTACTGAAGCTTCTCACAGGTACACCCGACTCTGCTTAGCCATCCGGTAATGGACGATAGTGGTCACCAAACTGCCACGCACCACAGGACTATGAAGTATTACAGGTGTGTTATGATGTATTACAGGTGTGTTATGAAGTATTACAGGTGTGTTATGAAGTATTTCAGGTGTGTATCATATACGAATAAAACTGATGCCCAGGAAGACCATTTTATTCCTTTCCCCTCCATTCGTCATTTCACATATTCGTCGTGGCGGAGTAAATGAGTGAGCACGTACGGCAAGTCGGCGCTTAATGTCGAGAGAAATATTCAAATATACTAAGTTATCTTCCCCAGTCTCCTTTCCCCCCATAAAATACAATACATATATATGACTGGAAGGTTTATCAGAAATATTTATCATATTCTACATCCTAAAAGATTAATACAGGTATACCCTGACAACTGACGGGCCAATAACCGCCAATTTACAGAACCAACGATTACATATGGGGGAAAATACTCTGAAATTTTTGTTGATACCCGAGAGATCTGGTGACTGGGAGAGGAGTGGCAGAGCTGTTTGAATTTGGTGGGCGGTGGCAGGTGAAAATTCTTGCTACGAGAAGTCTACCATCCTCAACACAGGTAAATAACAGTCTCAATTTATGGTTTACATTGCTTATTTAAGGCTTATTAAGCTTGCTTTATATGTCTGCTTTACTTTCTTGGTTGACAGTGTACAGTACAGAGATATATCAAGGGTAGATGGGAGTTTGTGGAGGGTGGCCGGTCCCTAACACCCTGAATTTGTTATGTTCTTATGGGATGAATTGCTTTGATAACCGATGATTCACTAACCAACGACTTTTCCCGGCCTCTATATGGAACGGTTAATGTTGTATTCCTGTATAATCCAAATTAATGTTTAATTGATAAGATAAAACAAAACTTTTTACTGCATTCCCTGATGGGCCTTTACCTTGTCTGTGTTGGTCTGGATACTACAGTATACAGTACACTGTTGTGGGGATTAGGTCCAACACTACACCTTCAGGTTTCATTTTTTAGAGAAGCAGTAAATATTTTTAACACAGTGTAATACTTAATTGCCTCCCAAGAATTGTCCACGTTGTGAACATGAAATTATTGAATTATCTCGAATTACCGTATACAGTATGTGTAGCCGAGAATGACACACGATTAATGATTTTCTGGTTTCGGAGAGTATAGTGCGGTTCATAAATAGCAGGTGTGTACATGAATAATGTGGACTCCCGGCAATAGAACATGGATTACAATATGGTGATTTGGCTTCCTGTAATGTAGGCAAACATGCAATGAGTAAGTCACCAGCTAGATGAGTGTGTGGGGGGAAAAATTAATACAATTCTAAAGTTCATACACTTACTGTAATACCATTTAGGTTAGGTTATGTTATGTGAGGGGCACAGTTACAGAACTAACCCCACATCTAGGAGTGAAAGGCATAAAACAAAACTCATTTCATCTATAACTTACACGTCAATTTTCCCAGATGCAAATTTGGAGACAATAGTCTTTCTCTCCTTCATCTTACTTGAAAATTCCGCTATTCTTAAACCCTCCGACAAGACTGACAGAAGGACGGCAAGCTTATGGGTCGCTTTGACGGAATTGGTGAAGACGAGAACTTTACGCCAGGACTTGGTTGTTATGAGATGATGGAGAATCAGCGGCTTCACCGATTCATCTACAATGGCATAATCTTCCTTCAGCTCAACGGGTCTGATGTACTGACCAACCACAGTACCATCGGATTTATCTTTCATAACACCTGAAAAACAACAAAAAAATCTTGAAGGTAAAATCCCGGCAAAATCCCAACCCAGATGAGGTAATTCAAGCACAATTATAAACAACAATAACAAAGTAATCCAAAAGTATATTAGATAAACAAATTCTGACTAAACAAAGATGGAGACGAAAATATCCAAATCAATACTGAAGCGTAATTCTGACATAGCAGTATCAGGCAGTACCAGGTAAACTATGCAACAATTAATTTTACACACAAGTGTTTGAGGTAAATTCATGAAAGACTTGGGGGTCAATAATATGGTACTGTTGTCTTTGTTTTTCCCCATTGCTTGTCACTCACACACACACACACACACACGCACGCACACACAAACACTACTTTTATCTCCCCTTCTCGTAGGTCCTCGAACCCTGAGACTTGTACCCCGAGACTCGTGAACCCTGAGACTCGTGAACCCTGAGACTTGTACCCTGAGACTTGTGAACCCTGAGACTTGTGAACCCCAAGACTCGTGAACCCTGAGACTTGTGAACCCTGAGACTCGTGAACCCTGAGACTTGTACCCTGAGACTTGTGAACCCTGAGACTGACAAACCCTGAGACTCACGAACCTTTGAATCCGAGACATCACACATTATTAGGCCTATTGTTGTTACACTGTTTGATGTCTCGGATTCACAAGTTCTTGAGTCTCAGGGTTCATGGATAGGCTGGAGGACCCGACCCACAAGACCTCTCTGAGTAGGTGAACAAACTGTAGTACAAAAAATAATCAACTACAGGCGCTAATTTCTAAATCTACAGAAATAAAAATCCCGGAATACCAAAATTTTAGGCACGAAAAAAAAATTACCTGGAGTTGTGCGTGTGGTGACAATAAGAAGCTTCGGTCTGTATAACGTGACGTACTGTAGCTGTTCCGGGTCGTGGGAGAGAGTGGCCGAGAACAGGAGGCGGTGAAGGGATGGCTGTGGGTACTGGGTAGTGCCACTTCCCTGAAAACCGCCGATAAGAACGTTCTGTGAGGCCGCCTGACAGCCTCTTACGGACTGTTCGATGCGGTTGACCCACTCTCCGCCTTCTGCCGCTAACATAAGATCAGCTTCGTCTAACACCAAGTACCTGGATAAACAACGAGCTTTAAACAAGGGGATATATTCACCTCTTTATCCTGCTCTACTCATTTAATATCTCATAGTCCCAATTAAATCCTACTTTCATTATTTCTTATGGTCGGAAATTCCTCACTTTAACTGGTGATTTTCCGATCCCTAATACCACCGGATAAGAAGAACCCCCTGTCTGCCAAGGTATACACGCTCAGCAGACAGCATCAGCAGATCCCTCACACACCCAACCTCACTTAACACCAAGTAATTTCCAAATTTTTGTATAATTTTTCTTATGAATGAAACACTAAATAATATCACAGCTGAGTAATTTCTGTCTCATACTGGAAACTAATGGGAAAGTAAGTTCTATTATAAAATTTTTCTGCATTACGATGAAGTTCTGATGAACCTAACCCCATTACAGTATTTATGTCTCCCTATTGAGGAAAGACTTCAGTAATTCTCTTATTGTGTGAGTCTTCCTTGATAATCTAGTTAGTCAGATCCTCCACACATCCCTCCCTCCTCCTATACTGTAGTCAACTATCGAGGGTCTACTGTATAACTGATATTTTTCTGGAGTAACATGCGCTGGAAGGCTTATTATTGTTTACCTCGAGTATAAAGCTTTAGGTGCCGCCGTACATAAAGAATAAAGACGAATGCTAAGGCGCTCCGTTGTTCCCTTTTCCTGTGTGATTTTATCGGGATTTATGCTGTCCACGTTTCCATTGTGGATCTACATGAGATTGTGTTTAAGATGAAACCCGACGCTGTGGTCACCAACAGTGTAGATTCATACAGTATTTTGCAATGTTTTATTTATCATTTAATTACTATTATTTTATTGTATTAGATCATTATTGTTTGAGTATCATGAGGCAGTGGTGGACATAAGTCTAAGGAAGTACAGTACATTACAGTATGGGCTGTTCGATGCCTTGACATTGTTGACCTTTATATAGATATTTTATATAATTTTGATTTGTGTGTTTAATATGACAGCAAATACATACTGTTGAAGCCACGTGGAAAATAATTTATATGACCCTATCCATTGTAGACAAGCTGAATGTACTGGACAACCTTCAGACAATTGAGTTGGCTGCTAAAAGACCGACTAACTTGCTGACCAAAATTCACTCTCTTGGTTACTCAATAAATGCAGATCTCTAAAGGCAACACAGGTGCAGTTTCAGGCAATAAAAATGGAGTAATATAATGTAATGAATCACTAACAAACACCAAAAATGACTAATGCCCAGTTGAAATATTTCTTCTTTTTTTAATCTGGTTTAAATGGCCAGATTTTTTAGATTTCTGAAGACCTTAGAGAGAAACAATTGCTACATTATTGGACCTCTTAACACTCTTTCTATGCTGACTACGGTATCACATTACAGCCGTCCCGAGCATAATCTTTATCTCCGACTTATAATAGTTTTTTTCAGATATAAACAGAAGCTATAACATTTCACTTTTATATTTTACAGAGAAAACAACTTAAAATAGTATATAGGCATCTTGAGTTAATGATGGAGGAAAAAGAAGAAACCAAATACTAATATTACGATTGTATGAAACACTAAACAATAAATACAACAAACCTTAAGGAAGAGAGATCAATGCCTTTCGTGAGCCTCAGATGATCTGCCAGTTTGCCCGGAGTGGCCACCAGGATGTCGATGAGTGAATGATATCCGGCATAATTATGACCGACCAAAGATGCCTGTTCGTTTTTAAATGCCCTCTTGCCCACTGCAACGCCCACCTTCAACCCACTTCCTTTGGTATATGTCAAAAAGACCTTGTAAACCTGAAAAAATAATATATCAAATAAAATCTCTCAGGTACAGTTTCTGGGACGCTACACAAACTAGCTATGTTCTGGAGTTGAGTGGGGAAATTTCCAACCATTCCCTCCCCTGTGAGCTGTATGTTATGTTATTTCTCTACTCGTAATCTCATATATATGTATACAGTATACATAATTTTCTTCTTATTTTTTAGTCAACTATATGCACACAATCCTAAATACAGAAAGTGCAAATAAATAAATAGATTCCATGGCACATATAAGGATTTGATTATCTACTTGTTTCCACCTTGAAGCCACATGACGAGCGTGTAGAGAAGCACCAATGTCAGAGAAGGCAGAGAGACAACATCCTAGCTGGGCAGTGTTTCTAAATGCCTAAATCAAGCACCGAGACTGCCACTGAGGTGCGTACTCTAACTCATATTGCTATCTATGTGCCTATAATTTTAAATCTTAATATTATAATGTACAGTTGAGGCTACAGAGGGTTTACTGTACATATACTGTAGTACATTTTACGCCTGGTGCTCCAAATTCCGGACATGTCCTTATTCAGTAATCCGCAGGTCCCAAGGATGTCGGATAAAGGTCCAATTCACATATGTTGGAGTGTGTGAAATAACCCCCTTGGGTGTGATGAGTTCACCCCTCAAGTATGATGAGTCAATCCCTTGAGTATGATGAGTTAACCCCTTGAGTATGATGAGTTAATCCCTTGAGTATGATGAGTTAACCCCTTGAGTATGATGAGTTAATCCCTGAGTGTGATGAGTTAATCCCTTGAGTATGATGAGTTAACCCCTTGAGTATGATGAGTTAATCCCTTGAGTATGATGAGTTAACCCCTTGAGTATGATGAATTACATACACACGAGTTAGCTGACTCAGTGAGGGAGGGGATTAGGGAGCAGAGTGTAGGGGAAGAAGGAGGGAGCATTGCTAGGGAATCGGCATCCCAGCTGGTCTTCATTACTATAGTGAAACAGGGAGTGTATGCAAATGGCGACCGTGTTAAACTTTCAATTGGTTTTTATTTACCAATTTGACAAGGTCCCCCGCCCACCCCCCTTTAGTCTGGATCTTCGAGGGTTCACTGTATAACCAAAACTAAAATAAACTTAAAACTTAAAAAAAAAAAAAAAATTACGACACCCACCTGAAGGGCCAACTCCTGTACGGGCAAGAGCACCAATGCACGTATCTTTGGCACTGTTCTACCCTTGAGTGCCTGGATGATGGGCAAGGCATATGCCAGAGTCTTGCCACTGCCTGTAGGAGCTGATACACATATGTCCTGTGGTCTATATCTGCTGGGAAAAAAAACTGTGGTTAACATTAGCAACACAACTGAACCTGACCTGACCTGAGCGTGGATCCCAAATACAGTTACATGACCAGATCTTGGTATACACAGGGTAGCAAAATGGTCAGCAGTGCCCTGGATAGTTTTCACATCCTCAACTTAGGTCAGGTACCCATTAACACCCAGGCCAACTGGGGATGCCCAAACGTTATTATTAGGTCTTACTAAAAGTCATAGTTACTCTTTAGAAATATAATGTACAGTATATGTATCACCCAGGCATATCTATCACCCCATTATATAGAGGTTTCACATCTGACGGACCCTCGATATAACGGATTTTCCTCTCAATCTACACCACCGTACCTGATTGATAGAGAATTAGCACCGGCAAGAATCTCTGGGATGACGGCTTTCTGTACGGGGAAGAACTGGCAGACGTTCTCCTCTTGTAATATTTTCTTCAGTGCCTCGTCAAGACCGTGAATGGAATCTATGGAAGCACCGTCAGCGTGTAGGTCTCTGCTAATGACCGTTGGGTTGGCCAGCCAGTGCGGTAGTGTCCGTTTTAACTATGATTGACAGAGTTACAAACGTTAATTACTTACAAACATAACAGAATACAATACAGTACATCGATAGGTTTAAAATACAAGGAATAAAGATGAGAAAGAACAAATGGAAGGAGAGAATGAATAACCACAAAGATGACTGATGGAAGACTGAAAGGACAGAGCTTATAGAAGGAAGAAATACACAGGTGATTGGTTAGGTATACTACAGTAACACTCGTTCAGTAATCACAGATTTTTACATCTCCGTAAATGAGTTAACTTAGGTACTCTAGGCATTACATCCTTACTTGTACCTCTGTGTTACTCTGGTACACAACTCATCTACTGGGAGGGAGGGAGGGAGAGGGTGAGGACAAGTAAAATCTAATTTACTTTTCATCTCTACCAATATTTCTGGAAGTGACTCCATATCACATGAAGATGAGGCACCACTCCCAGTTTATTTCTCCTGATGATTAAACTACCTTGGGGGGATAGGTTAGGTTAGGCTAAGTTACATTAGGTTTGGGTACATTAATGTTAGGTTAGCGAATTTAATCATCAGGCGAATAAACTGGGAAGTGTAATCGTCATGGGACCTGTGACTCCTCGCAAGTGTGACCTACAGATATGTCAGCCTGTATCTCCAGTGGGGAAAGGTAAACTCTACACAGATGTCCCATCAATCATCTCTGTCCCCCACAACATTACCTACACCTCCTTCCTCCACCTGTGCCTCTATATCAGTACTGTCTCGGCCTTGATCACTAATGAGTTCACCCAAGAGGTTAAATTATGCTATTCTTAAGTGTCCTAACTATTGTATATTCTTATCTCTCGACTGTCTTCTCTGTCTACAAACTCTCAACTGTCTTCTCTGTCTACAAACTCTCAACTGTCTTCTCTGTCTACAAACTCTCAACTGTCTTCTCTGTCTACAAACTCTCAACTGTCTCTTCTAACAGCTAATCCCACATTTCCAGATGCTGATGGACCCAAACTATGGTAACGTGAACCTTATAGAGCGAAACCCCAATAAAACGAACTTCTCTACATATAATCCGTTATATGGACTATTTCACACCAAACGGACCATCAATATAACGTATTTTCCACTCCGTATAGCATAGTCCGTTAAATAGAGACTCCACAGTTTCCATTTGCAGGATTCAACATTAAAAAGCATCCTAAATCCAGCTTGTGAGGTAAGTTAATCTGTTAGGTTAATGTGCATCTTTTACGAATACACCGCCTGTAATTCCCAAATATCGACACATTTTAATATTATTTTCTTCAATAATATTTTAGTCAGCATTAAGTACAGTATAACCAGAGGATTTACCCTTAAGTGGAAGATTCGACTCAAGTCCACGACAATATGGAAATGTCTATCCTACTATTCTACCTAACCTAACCTACTAAACCAACCTAACTTAATTTAACCAACCTATCCTGCCGAACCCATCCAACTTAACCTATCCTACCTAACCGATAACCGGACAAATATCCACAGGGTATAATAAAAACATCCACTATCACTTGCCCGGAGCACCTCATGTGTACGACTAACCTAAAGTTAAAACAAACGGATATAACACAGTACCTCTTCTCTTTTAGTAGTTTCAACCTCTTTAATAATGGTGAATCCCGGAACATCTTGATCTTTAACGACTTTTTTCCTCTTCTTTCCCTTTGGTTTCTTTTTCGCCTTCCTCTTTATTGGCATTTTTTTCTCATTCTCCATCTTATTTTTCTCATTCCTAGTTTTTGCCAGAGTTGAAGGCACCCCAAGCAAGTCTCCATTCTCGACGGGAGATTTAGCCATTTCATCATCACCGGTGGAAGGAATCTGTTTATTTTTATCCATTAATGCTCTTGTTGTGGTTTTCTTCGATACTTTACCTCGACTCTGGGAATCTGGGTGTGGCTCTGAAGGGACATCATCACGTTGCTCTCCCTGGCTTGCCTCGCCGAGTTCCTCGTCCCCCTCGTTCTCGTCACATTTTAACGACTCGTCTAAACCGCCAACGATGCCATTCACATCTTGTGGTTGGTCTTTCTCGCCCTCCTCGTCTCCCCTTTTCTTTTTCTTCTTCTTCTTTTTAATGGGTTCACCGCCGCCTTCGTCATCACAGATAGTATCGTTGCCACCTTCAACGCTCGGCTGTTCAGTGCTGCGTTCATCTCCCGTCTCTCTCTTATGTTTTTTCTTCTTTTTCTTTTCCACTAATTCACCGTCGACTTCCACATCACAGGCCGTGTCGCTGCCAACGTCAAGACGCGACTCTTCCGTAAAACTTTTGTCTTTTCTGTCCTTTTTAAGCTTTTTTCTCTTTTTCTTCTCGACAATTTCACCATTAACCTCTGTGTCGCAAGGTGTGTCAGTGACAGAGTCGGCAGTCTCCTCTTCTGTAATTGTATCGCTTTTCTCTCTTTTCTTCTTCTTCTTCTTTTTTGGGGGACTCTCATCATAGCTCTCATCAACAACCACACCACTCACTTTATCATCAAATGGTACTTGTATTTCATCAATGGGTTTCGTTTCTTTGTCTCTTTTCTTCTTCTTTTTCTTCTTGGTAGAGTCCCCTTCAACCACATCACCTTCAGTAATAGTGTCTGACTTATTACTAATTTCAGCTTGTGTGTCTTCGTCGTTCCTGGTATTAATTTCAGTTTCTATTTCCTCAACTTTCCTGCTGTCCGTAGATACAGCGTACACGTATTGCTCGGGTGGTTTAGATATGCCGTTCGTTAAAGGTGACATGGCAGCCTTCCTCGCCCTTGCACGAGCATTGAGGCGAGCCAATATGATCGACTCTCGACTGGGGCTGTCTGTCGCTGCAGGGCCCGTGGGGTTACTCTCGTTCCCCGGTCCCCAGTGCCGATCGGGAACATTCTCCGCCATCTTCATGTTCAACAGCCGACGGGGATCTGACGAAATACAAGACAGTGAATCAATGCAAATTAAAACACACAGTTTGCAATTAAACACCAATTTACGATGCTTTGAAATTTACAAAGTTTCCATATACTGTACAATTCTTTTAAGGAACGGAACCCATTCGTAAATCGGCTTCTACTCTATCTCTAACCTCATTATTAATTACCAAGATAATTTATATAAAACGACAAAAATTATCTCAAGATGGCTCGCAGTTTATGACAGCAAGACGGTTCATAATGACAGACAGTTTATGATGTAAAACAGTTTAAGACAGAAAAAAAAGGCAATTTATAACAGTGACAGTTTATAGTGACAGAATGTTTGGGAGAGTAGACATGTGTTAGACAGAGGACTAAGTTTTAAGAGACCGAGTGGTTTAAGACCAGCAGTAGAAGACTTAACCAACTTAACACAACAGACAGTTTATGACAAAAGGCAGTACAAGAAAGAATTAAAATTTTAAGACAACACAAAACTCAAATCCAAAAACTAAATCCAGAACTAACTTTTATGACCAACACCGTATTAGTCCATTTGTCAGAATTATAAATGACACATAGAGATCTAAAAGTTAGTCGGAACAATTGGTACAAAACATTTCTGGGTGCAAGTGATTTCTGGATATTGAGACGAATTTTCTTATCATGAAAAAATTGCATATCTATGGGAGTTTTTCATTATGGTGACTTAAAAGAATATGGTCTTTATTTATGTCATTGATGTGTTGGTACAATGTGGGCAGAGGTTTTAAAGATGAGAGAAAATATGGAGTTAAAACACACAAAAAATAAATAATAAAAAAATTTAGCTGAAAACTTTGTGAATCTGACCTGACCTAACCTAACCTAACATCATTTGAGAATCTGACTTAACCTAACCTATCCTAACTGTCCCCTCCACCATTACTATATAAATATTCAAACAACACAGAAAGAGGTTACTATTTAAAAGTTGCCAAGCACAGAAATATCTATTGATTATTATATACAGAGAAAAAAAAAATATGAATACTTTACTCTTTACTGCATAGTTTCCAGTAGAAATTTATAGTTTTGAGTTGATAAAAAAATATAAAAATAAAATCCCTGAAATTCAATAAAAATTCAAGGGGAAATCCATTGTTTACTTATTACCCAACCAATCAGAGGAAGTGTGGATGTCATGCGAGACTTGTAAGCCAATCACCAGAAGACTTGTCACTATGCAAAAGCTCTCAAGTTTGAAATGGTTAGTTGTAAGATAGCCGTCTGTCTGGAAAGGTTGCCCCTTGGCGAATTGGTGTGTAATTCAGCAAGTTTTTGGGAATGAAGTCGCAGCTGTTGACACGTTAAGGACTCATGGTGTTGTCCGAGGTGTGATTCAGACTGTCAATATCGTGAGGATCAGCATGCTGTACTCGGTATTGCAGCGGTCATTTTACACTAGAGGATATACAGCTAGGGTTTTTCTTTTTTCTTTTTGTGAATGAGAAGTTCTGGCAGAAACAATTCAATTATCATCTAAGACACTTTTGGTTCATTTTAATCATAACCGAGATATGAGTTAAAAATAAAAAACTACTAGAAAAATTCAAAGCTATTATTGTAATTGTTGCCACCAGCTGAACCTCATCATTGTACCCTTGCACACAATAGTGGTAATATCAAGACGGTTTTCTTCTGTTATGTTTTCCTCACAAATGATTTAGAACCCAGAAAGCTAATATGCCAGGGACCCCCAGTTAGAAAGTGAGGTAATGTTAGGTTGGTTAAGATAACTTAATTAGTAATACTGTGCGTGATTAGGAAAGGTTAGGTTAGATTAGATCAGATTAGGTTAGGTTAGGTTTATAAAGGTTTGTTTGGTGTTCTTTTTTAGTATTTGATCCCACATTTTCCCACTACAGTATTACCCCGCTTTACGCGGACCTCCGTGGGTTCAATTGACCGCGTAAAGCGAGGGTTCACTGGACAGTACTTCAAAGCCCTGCCCACTTCTAGCAACTAATATTGTGGGTACCGGTAATTTTATCAGTTAAAATACTTGAAAAATATATATTTCTGCTGGAAACATTATAGTATAAATTTTTTTCTCTCTCTATAAAATGGTAAATTTTCACTTATTGCCACTATTCGAAATCAAGTTAAAACTATGTTTTCCCGATGGTTTTTGTTGCGTTATGAACCATTTTGACCTTCATTTCATGTGCAAATCAATAGTTTCTGATAAAAGCCCCACCCCCCTCACAATCTAGATATTTACTATAAAAATCAAGATAAAAAGTTATAAAAACATCAAAAACCATCTGAAAAAGTTTCAAATCTAACCTAACCTAACCAGGGGAAGGGGAGCGCCACAGTTCTGGGTATGCGATTCAGTTCTGGTGCCCCTATTATAGAATGGATATCAATTCACTAGAGTCGGTGCAGCGAAGAATGACAAAATTGATTCCGGGACTTAGAAACCTTCCATATCAGGATAGGTTAAAGAAAGTAAACTTGCATTCCCTAGAAAGACGAAGAGTGCGGGGAGATATGATAGAAGTATTTAAGTGGGTGAAAGGAATCAATAAAGGGGATATAGATAAAGTTCTTATAATATCCGAGCAGGATAGGACTCGGAGCAACGGATTTAAGTTGGATAAGTTTAGGTTTAGGAGGGAGATAGGAAGGAAATGGTTCACAAATAGGGTGGTGGACGAGTGGAACAAGCTTACCAACTTTGTAGTAAGTGCTGGAACGATGGAAAGTTTCAAAAGGAGGCTGGATAGATTCATGGATGATAGAGAGTGGTAGTAACTCTCGACAGGAGCTGCCATGCACAGGCCAACCGGCCTATTGCAGACTCCTTATTTTCTTATGCTCTTATGTATCGCTACATACGAACATACATAATAAAATGTTAAATATCTCCCTTATACGTAATTTGTGCCAGATATGCCATTGCAGAAGTGTCTAAGAATTGTCAAAACTACTGAATGCAACTATAAACTTCACGAGATTCGTTTAGTGGAGACAAGTGAAATAATACCCAAGTTGTAACTCGATAATAATTAGGTGTTGACAACTACAAAATATTAACCCCCAGTGAACACATAAGACTCAGTGAACACATAAGACTCTGTGAACACTTAGGACTCAGTGAACACTTAAGACTCTGTGAACACTTAGGACTCAGTGAACACATAAGACTCAGTGAACACTTAAGACTCTGTGAACACTTAGGACTCAGTGAACACATAAGACTCAGTGAACACTTAAGAACACCTTCTCACTCACGTGTCCACCACCACCACTATGTTTTGATGTTGGTCGTTAAGGTTTCTGATGTTACTCAATGGTAAATATGTAACTACTTTCAGGTGGAAAAAAAGTAAATATATTTAATGTTTTTTTTAAGTAGTATAAAATATATTAATTATTTACTTTTTTTAACATGTCTGTTAATTGAAGATGTTGTATTTACTGTTTATATCTGTGGTATTGTATTTTATTATATATGTTGTTTAATTTAGGAATTCAACCAATCAGTCAAAACCACTGAGCTGAATGATTTAAGAGTTAGGATTCCCTTAGGTAACATTCATTTTTTACCTGTACACTAGAACAGGGGTGTCAACCATGTGGCCCGCGGCCCATTTGCTGCTCCGGCCTCCAGCCTTACCTTGAGGAGCTAAAACTAAATAGTGAGTGTATACCTCAGTTGATTAAAATAGTCTGCTGTTTCCTAGAACAAAATACTCAATCAACATCACCATTGAAAGAACAATAAGACTACATAAGAACATAAGAATGGAGGAAACTGCAGCAGGCCTATTGACCCATACTGGGCAGTCCCGTTTATACTTTTACTTTTATCCTCTTCGCCACTGATCGGCTTGTTAGCCGCTTGGGTGATCGGTCACGTCCCTTTTCCTTTATATTCTTCACCAAAAGGTCGGCTCGCTAGCCGCCCGGGCGATCGGTCACGTCTCTGTCACGCACTGTTGGCAAGTACTGGGCATGCACCGGCTCCTGAATGTACCTGAACCTGCTCCAGTGTTGGTCAAGTCTTCTCTTGAAAGAGCTCACACTCGGTGCCGTCACAACACTCTGGTAGACTCGTATAAATACCCCCAGCCACGCCGTGAAGAGGATTCTACTCAACACTCTCAAACAGACGAGACCTCTCAACATGCTCCTCACCACACAGCAACTCCCTGCACTGAGTTTCCCTTCTCACCTCATCCTTAGTGCGAGGTCTCCTATATAGCCTATGCTACACTACTTGCATGAAACTAAACACAAAAATAGAAGTGAGAAAGTACAGAACCTAACCTGTGCATTGTCATTTTGATTTTCTTAATTACAATCTTGCAAACATCTCTAGAATAAATGATCCAATTCAATCATATCCAAGATAAATTGTAATACACACTCCTGATGAAATTGTCGTTCGTTTTTCGACGTGTAAACAGAGACCGCAGGCGCTCCCAGAAAAATGTTAAATTATGTGACTATGTTAATTGTATATGTTAAGATATACAGTAATGCATTGTATGTAACTTAACATTGAACTGTTCTTTATCGATGGTGATCTACGACAGCCCAATAATGACCCAGCAAGAAGCGTGCCTATACCCTTCCCACACTAACCTGGCCCATAAGCCCTGCCCCTCCTCTAAACTATTAGCCGATTGGTTCATAGAAAATTCCAAATTAATGTTCACAATAGGTAAGCAGACCTGTTATCTAAAATAATGATAAATATCTGGACTATCAAAATGCAAATGATTTCAAGGCATTAGCACTTCAGAGAGGATGTTAGAATTTTTTTTAATATTTATTATAAAAAGTCGTTATAAATATTCGCTTATATACGAGCAGTCCAGAGGGAGGTAAAACGCCCAGGGGAACCAATCTGCTCTTAACAGCTACAGATGAGGGGCAGGGCTCATGGACCAGCTCAGCGTGGAAATACTTTGGTTTCGTTAAGATTGAACCTAATGTCAACAAATAACAAAATGTTCACAATAGATCTACCCAAAACCACCAATAGTATTTACAAACAACTTATTTTAATGGAAGCAATAATGAATTTACCCCCCCCCCCCCCAAAGTAGTACAGTGGTCCCTCGGTTAACAAGCACAATCCGTTCCAGCAGGTTGCTCGTTAACCGAAACCATTGTTTCAATGGGTTTTTGGTTCCAGCTCACCGAAAATTGCCTAAATTCAACAAAAAAGGTAGAAAAGTACACTAACTTTGAGATGTGTATGTAGAAGGCTCCTGGATGATGATGATGGGAATTAGAATGGGGGTGGAGGAGAAGGAAGAAGAGAAGGCATTGGGGTGGAAGAGAAGTCACCCCATGGCACCATTTCACCCATAAAATTTTAGTTCTCTTGGTGTAATTCAAGATTATTTTCTTTAAATCAACACTGCACTGCATTATATATTGTCAATATGTAAAACATATTTCAAAATGACCAATAATTTGCTTGGAAACAGAAAAAAGCGTTTAGTTGAAGAGAGTCTCAAGCAAGATGTTACCTCCAGTGAAAACAGAGAGACTAACGCCTGTCTGGTGTGTTAACAGGCTGGATGGCACGCCAGAAACTAGTTTCTTTACCTTCAATTATGTTCAATAATTGTTAAAATGACTAAAAAAGTTAATATTAAACTTTTAAAATTATTGAATAGTATAAATTTCTTGATATTTACTAAAATAGTAAGGAATTTAAGCCCTAAAACTGATTACTGTATTGGCAGACTAATACTACAGCTGGTGGACTGCCAAATGCAAGAGAAATAATGTTGAGGTCGGCTCGTAAAAAAAACTCGTTAATCGAGGGATTGCTCGTTAACCGAAGTTAAGAAACTTATGGAAGGTAAATCGTTAACCGTGGCGCTCATTAACCGAGGGACCACTGTAGTACCAGCTCTCATAATGAACACATCAACTCGCACTTGAATCTTTATCTTACCGACTTGGACTTAATTACAGTACAGTCTTTTGTACTCTAACCCAAACCTGCAGTATCTGGCAACTTGGCAAGAGCCCATCGAGTGACTGGGGTCTGGATGCCGTTGGAGTAAGATGGTTTATATTAACGAAGTGCCAAGCCAAATTTATAGCTACCTAACTTTTTCTGGGATGTTCATATTTTTGCAGATGTTTAAAGATGAAGAAAATGCAGGGGAAAATAAAAGGCCAGCCAGTCCGAGATGATCCAGCCACACAAGAGGATAACATTTACTTCTAGGGTAGAATATTCTGCATAAGACTTATTTCCTTGTTTAGAAATGGCCTTATTTTTAGAACAATATGGAAGGTGTTTGTTACTCTAAAATTATCATTAGTTGTATAAGGTTTCATCAAAGTTAGCAATTTAACCAAGTTTTATTTTTATATCTGTAATGAGTGAACATTTAACAGGAATCTTTAATGTTTAGGTTATTGTAGGAAGCTAAATAATAAATTACCTTCAAAGTTTAAATGATAATTCGTTCATAATTACTTGGTGGGGGGGAATGTATCAAGATACATTTATTTAAGCAAGTAATTTATGTAAAGCTCAAAATCTGGTTCAGTCAATGTTTCCTGTGAGTCTTGCCCTCACCATCAAGATGAAGGAATAAATTTATTTATTCATTCAAGACCTAACACATAGCAAGTAGGATTATTATTTATAGTCCTAATTTTATTCAATACTCATTTGACCTTAACACAATGTAGTACACCTTTTCATTTTACCTCCAATTATAACTACAAATTATTCCTGAACGTCCCTGAGCGATACGCTCATATTTCATTTCAAAATATACTAAAATTTTAACTACAGTACTGTACATGATTTGTTTTCACAATATTTTTAATGGATAATTTCTTTAGTATTTACAGGTACAGTGAAAAAAAAAGTCTTAGTTGCCAGATGCCACTCGATTGAAAGTTTCTGTAAATCGTGACATTGTTAAATTAAAATGGTTGTACATGTAATGTTTAGTTACCATGACTCACAGGATCACAAATGAAGCAGTGGCAAGGTGCTGACTCAAGATATTTACCTTGTCAATGGTAAGAATAAAATGTTAAATAAGTAAGTTTAGCCTTTGTTCTTCAGATAAAACCTTATCAACATCAAATACAGTTAAAGTAAAGTATCTCAATATGTATATACTGTACATACAATTGGTGTGCCACAACATAATTAAAACCACATATCTTGGCTCGGCCTTATAATCAAGTGCACAAAAGATTCAATTAAAACAGGATTTGTAGCATTTTAAGCCCCCCACGAAGAAACATATCTCGAATTTTATATATAATGGTAGTCTAAGGGAAAATGCGATTCGATTTATTTAAGTTTTATCAAGAACCCTTTCATAAACCAGAGAATGCCACATTCTTTTGACATTTTCTCCATTAGTTCTTGTAGTTGATACCTTAACTCAGTAAATAGCATTCCTTCACTTTTTTTTACATCACATACTTTACCTTCATCAAGACTAGTACTGTAGCTACACTCTAATATCTATTATCCTGAGTAAATAATCATGTGTGTGGTGGGTAAATACATAACACTGTACAATAATAAGTTGTATTGGTAATTCATGTCTCTTATCACATAACTCCACACAAAGTTTTTCACACAATATCACATAATCACTGTACAAAAAGTTAGATCAATACCTCGATGAACCCTCAAGTCACACATACAGAATAGAGACAAGATAAGGAGAATAATGAACGCAACACAATTTAGTTAGCTGTACCCATTTATTTGAGCACACCAGGACATATTTGACTACAAATCGTATATAGTAACAATGACTATTGATAATAATGGTAATCAAGAGGGAATAGTTATAAAGCAAAGAAACAAACTCCTCACAAACAAGATGCCATTGGACTGGCATAAAACTAAACACTAAAATGGAAGGAGCAAACATGGCGTGGCTTTCATAGGGCATCACAACAACATTTGTAAGGAGCTTGCCAGTTACCTTTATTTTCATTAAAAACTGTGATCTTCAATACGTCTTCTACTCTGTATAAGCACCAACTACGGCAATAAAAACACAAACAAGAGAAACGCTTCTTACAAAAATCAAATTATTTCACTCCATCAGTTTAAGGTGCATATCAAGTGTAAGATAATGGATGCACAGAGCTTATAATGAGGATTGTAAACCAAGAAAACCCCCACAGCTCAATCAATATAAAGACACTGATGTAAGGACAAGTTCCTACAAGAGGCATTTTCCCCATAAGAATCCCAAGTGGTAAGTGAGCAGTTTTTTTACATTTGAAGTTATGATAATAGCACACATGCTAACACAATTGCCCTAGAGGTAAGTTATCATTCATACACACACATACAAACAAGGCTACCTCATTTTTTTTATCCATTTCTCATAGCCACTACAAATGTTGCAGTAATTATTAATTTAATACGCTTGGTACAAAAGGCATGAAAGCCCATCTATATGTTAAATCCAAGTGCATAATAACATGGGATTATTGAATCCTTGGCTCACATGTCACTTACATTAAGGCATCACTTTGACCGGGCCAACAGACTTAGTGGAGGCTGCGCCAAGTTCACACAAACTTGTTACCTGCCCGAGCATGCTTTTGTTCCTATTGCTTGCTCAGGAAGTGGGTGAAGAGATGGTGTGGTTGGGAGAATTAAGGCCATCTGTTGACCCAGGAGGGCGATGTCCAGTTCAAAGATATGCGCAGCAAGTGGCCGTGAGGGTCAGAAGTGGGCGTCAAATTTGTTGCACAGGTTAAATGTTTTTTTTTCCATCTTTCCTTCAGTTAACTAGAACAAGTACACATCATGGAGTGGATCTGCCCTTCAAGAAACGCCACATTTCTTTTTTTTTTCTTCAAGGACGCAGTTTGAGTTTTGCCCAACAAGACCTTGTGCCAAGGCATCCGTCAGGTAAGTTTTCCCTACATACTAGACGACATGTGATGAGATGATATTACATGAGGGATGGAGATGATTGATGTATGGGCTGTAAGTGATGCATGAGTGATTTACGTGAAATTGATGACGTGAATTAATGACGGCGGTGACATGATGAGGTAATGCTAGACACAAGTGGCGGGACCTCCGGCAACAACAGCTTCTATAGCCCCCCACGCAGACACAAATACACAACACAGCAGAGCCAACCAACACAACTCAAAATTCCAGCATGATCACTGCAGACAAATTTTCTGTCAAAACAGTACAGTAACCCCAGTATACAGATATGCCTATTTCCAAATATATTCATAGAAGAACAAGGAAAAAATCAAAACTCGTCGAATCTTGACGTCACCATGAAATACAGTTTATCATCCACATCATCTAGACCGTTTTCTCTGTCCCGTCTTCCTTCGTGGTTCGCGACCCAAGCTGGGGTGAGGTGGGGCTCAACTGTTGGCCTTGTAATGGTGTCTTCATATCTTTTGGATTTTTTCGCCCTTGATAACCGGGTTGTTCCGCCTGATCTCCTCCGCTCCGTGTTCGCGATAATCAAATGTACAGCGGTGTTCGTTGCTGTAGCGATGCACCGAGCAGAAGAGACCATCGCACCTACATGTGAAGCCTGAAACAAATAAAAACATGAGAAACTGACCATTACCTAAATACCTGCATCTATACATAATTTCATTTCAATTCCCAACTTAATGTCTTGTGGTTAACATTTACATGAGGCTCCTACCAAGATGGAAAACACATGGTAAACCGAACTAAACTACACACATCTTTTCCAACTCGTCTCCTAACCTTCACAGTAATTCCAGCATAAGGATAAATCTGATAACTGCCAATATCACCACTAACAGCTAACCTATGTATATTTACTATGGCATTTTTGATTCTCAAGAGGAATTTCTATACATAAATTCTTCATGAGATCACTACATGCTTTCATCAATTCTCAAACCCAGAAATTACACTTCCTACAGAATTCTACAGGACTACAGCCATAGTAGTTACGAATGACAAACAATAATTAAACACTAGCCTTATCACTTTACAATTCTATGATTATTATACTACAAATACCAGGGGCAACGTTGTAACTAAAACAACATATAAACCCAAAACCTTGATATCATTGCTGTAAAACTAAGTGAAAAATTCATAGATTACCAGACATTACCTACAGAGTACTTGTCCAAACTTCCACAACAACTTAATGAATAAAAACTCATAGAAAACACATCAATGACAATAATCTTCGCCTTGAAGCACGTGTTTGACAAACCATATCCAAACAGATGAAGTAACTCGGTGGTCAAGAAGCATCAACAGCAGTAGCAACAGTAACATGATACTTACTGTACTTCAGCAGGTAATGAGGGAGATATTGCATGGAATAAATAAGAAGCGCAGGATTTCACTGACGTTTTGATGGGCAGTGTCGTGAAACAGGAAACCGACAGTGAAAGAGCATGTACTGCCATCATGGGAGTACTGCCGCTAGGGGGGTGTTAATATCACAATCAGACACGCATGTTCAAAAGGTTCATTGATTAGGTAATAAGAGGGATGAAAGCTGGAATATTGGAGAGGGGTGAAAGCTAGAATAATGGAGAGGGGTGAAAGCTTGAATACTGGAGAGGGGTGAAAGCTAGAATACTGGAGAGGGGTGAAAGCTAGAAGGAAGGACAGGATACAAATAGGAACTGAATTAGCTGCTGTCTTGCATTAGGAAAATAAACTGATGGGTTAGGTTAGGTCAGATCTACAGCGAAGCAAATGTCAAGTTTGAGTGGACACAATAGAGGGGAGAAGCGAATCGAGCGGATGGGGAGAAGCGAATCAAGCGTCTGGGAGCGGATGGGGAGAAGCGAGTCAAGCGTCTGGGAGCGGATGGGGAGAAGCGAGTCAAGCGTCTGGGAGCGGATGGGGAGAAGCGAGTCAAGCATCTGGGAGCGGATGGGGAGAAGCGAGTCAAGTATCTGGGGGGGGGGGGGGGGGGACGCGCATGTAAGTGAATGGAACAACGAACAACTTTGTACATAAGAAGAGAGCAGCAGAGGGGAAGACTGTACCATATTTGCTGGCATATATACAACAACACAGAACCACACCAAAGAAGGCGAGATGCAGCAACTTTGGACGCAAGATGAAAAACCAAATTAGAAGCAACATTGATTAATCATATAGGGGTTGAAGCAGATGCAGTATATCAATATGTGGAAAGGAACTGAACTTAGTAATGCTGAAGAGTTTTTGGCTAGTGGGTAGGAGAGTGCTGGCTCGAGAAGGATAAAGCTGGGGAGAAAATAAGAGGTGTGTGTGTGTGGTCACCATTCACTACTTCCCTCTCTAATATATTTATGTGTGATCCTTACCTGTGAGACCAACCTTCTTCTTACACATCTGGCACTTGTTCTTCTTCTTCTTAGCTCCATCCTTATCTGGACTCCCAGCATCAAAGTCTGCATCCAGACTGTCAGCAGCAGATGCTCCCCCATCCTCTGAGGTTTCTCGCTTTTCTGAAGATCCTGGGACACCTGCCACCTAGAAAAGACAAAATAAATAAATAAATATATAAATACAATATTTATAAGGTGGAATAACTACCAAAAATGCATTATAGGTAATGTATCTTGCTTCTTGTCTTAACTGAATACTGCACTAGTGTGTCTGTACACTAATAACAAGGTTCTTTCGAAAACTGCATTGACAACTCATTCTTGAAGGTACTACAAGTTTCATGGATCACAGTGTGGTGTTCAGTCACATCCAGACCTGTAACACAAACTAACACTTACTCTTTGTGAGATATTGCATGTCTACCTGTGTGTACAACTCCTCCCGTGGCCCTGGAAGAGGAGACTTAACTATACTTCTCCTCATTCCTAACTATTCCCCGTATCCTCTCCTTCCAGTTTTCTTTCAATGCTGTACAGTCTCCCACCCCAACACCTGTACTGTACACCCTACCCCCTCTACCATCTTATCACTTACATTCATCTCACATGCTCATACCATCTTCCATGCCCTCTCTACACAGGCTACACTAATACCCTATACACTTTCTTATCCCTTACACTCTGTTTATCTAGGCATGAATTTTTAGAACATTCTGCTTCATCACTAACCGACGTGCCACTGTCATAAGTCAAGATAGGAGGTACTGTATACACACCTTTGTACATTTGAGTACTTGAGTTTTGCAACACTAGGCTGCCATGATGGGGAGGAGGGGGGGTTGTTAATATATGCTGTGCAGTGCTTGTATTCTGTGTTATGGGGCACAGGTTACATTCACTTTCCCTGGCCAAAATCCTGTGTTGCTCGAGGTTGCGGCAACCAGTTTGAGACAACATCAAAGAGAACAAAATATAATTATAGTCACAAGTAAGAAGAGGAGTTAATGAAGACAATGAGAAACTACTGTCTGGGGTTCACTTAATTAATGGCGACTTGTTACTCTCATTTATCTAATATTTTATTGCTGTACCAATTAAATAATTCATGCTGTAAAGGCCCGAGAAGTCTGTTGCTAAAACTGAAAATAATAACTTCTCAATAGTTTAAAATAATCTAATATGGCTTACACAATACACCAAACACATTCATTTCAAACACATACCATTTAAATTTCTCTATCTAGCATACACATCTAATTTCCATCTTACCAAAGTTATTCATCACCTAATAGAAGTTCACATTTGTCTAGTGTGTGATGCCTGGCCAGTTCACACCATCCAACCGCAGCCCCATTCACCCTTGCCTTCATCTCCATCCATAAACACATCGAAGAACCACAAAACATGACACACATCCCTGCGTCACTCCTCCTGTACGTGTAGTCCTACGTTTACTTACGGCCAGATCATGTCTTGGATACACGAGCCACTTATCCCCAACACCACCTACTGTGTTCACTGATCCACTCTCATATACCTTCTACAGATCCATAATGTTGCACAGTTTTCCAATATCTTAAACTATTTTTTCTGTGGGCAATTCTTCCGTAAAAAATTGGTTTGTATGTCGCTGCCTTTCCCTACTCCTTCACTGTACTGCATGTGTGATGTTATCTCAAGAATGAGGTGTCGTGTTAATTTGGAGTTTGTTTTACTTGTACACCCATTAAAAAACTCCAGTCATTCCTCTTTCTTTCTTTCTCTCCCACGTATTAACCTGTGAATCCGAGACATTACACAGTGTACCAAGTCTGAACCCAACCGGATGTGATGTCTCGGATTCACAGATTCAGGAGTCAGTCTCAGGATTCATGGACGGGGGAAAAGATCCGATTGTTTTTTGTTTTATTTTTTTTTGGTGGGTCTACAAATAAAATAAACTGCAATGAAATTAGTCATACTAAAATCAATAGCCTTAAAACTTATTTTGGATCTTGACTCAACTGGTGGTTAAATCCCTTTATACTTAGTTCTGAACAAGACCCTAAATCATGACTGTCAGTACTGTACACTTCAAAGCCCTCCATGACACAGCTCCTAGATCTGGGTCAGGAGGCGCCACTGTTAGTACTAAGACACAATGTGCAGTTTCATCCTTATGTTATATGTACCTTACTGTCTAGTGAACCTGGAAGCAAAGTTTTTGTGGATATCAAAGTAAATCATTTAGTAATTACAATTTTGGTTTAATCCATTAATTCTATGATCCACCAATGTTCTTTTTACCACAACTCATGGTAGTACTTAATGTCTGCACTATTTGAGAATTAAACAATTTTTTATCATGAATATTATAAAATACTGTACTGTTAATGTTCAAACTGCTACCATAATTATATAGCAAAGAAAAATAATTCACTAGTATTTTTCTCAATAAATACATAATTACTATGACTGAAACGTTATGTTACAATTTAACATATTTCTCACCAAGTGTCTCAACAATACACAGAGTTTATTATGTGACAAGAATAAGTAAGTTATGTGTGAACAAGAAACACTGACTCGTGAACATAATTTGAGTCTTGATGGTTTAGCCCGTGAGTGAACAATTTAAATCTTCACAGTTTACCCGTGTGTGTGTGTGTGAAATAAAAAAGGGTCAATGGTTTAATGAACACAAGAAACAATTTGAATATTAATGGTTTAACTAAGTGTTGGAAAAATAAAACAGAACCTTAATGATTTATCCACGTGTGAGCGAGGAACAACTTTTAATCAACACGAGATCCGAGCGTAGGGACGACTACAAAACCAACCTGTGTGAGTGTGGGCACGGTAGGCTGGCCGGTGGTCGTAGCGACGGTTGCAGCCTGATGGAGGGTAGATGTGGGGGTTGCCGGAGAGGCTGAAGTGGGGGCTACGGAGGCAGTGGGCGAGGTGACTGTGGAAGGCGGTTGTTGTTTCTTTTTAAGGGCGTCCTTGTAACACTTAGAGCAGAGCCCGTCTGTGTTTGGGGAGCCGAAAAAGCCACAGCCCATGCGACAAAGGATGGGCCCAGCCTCAAGCTGATTGCTCTCACGCTCCATCCTCCGATCAATCTGTCGAGTGACACTCAAACTTATTCCACAATAAAGTAGTACAGTAGTCTCTTTCTATGACAACTGTAACCTTCACCAATTATTATCTTCTATATCACATCTTAAATTTTACCGTTCAATGTCCAACTCTCAGTCTTACATTACAACAGGGATAAAATATTCACTATATTTAAGTGTTACTCAATAATATTTGTAATTCATTAACATAAATTCTCAAACAGTGCACACTACTATCACCTGATCATATGTACTGTACCCAGGTGTTTAATTATTACAAAATAAAAATTAGTTACAAAAGATGAAAAAACACCAGTGTCACAAAGGCACAACAACAGCTAGTGAACATTATACTGTAGATGCTCTAGTACTGTACTGGCCTGTTTATGAGTCACATTACACACACAGTACTATATATCGATATACCCAATAACTTAAAAACATTCACATGTACACACCATACATACATACAATAATTTACAGGCATGGATGCAGATACAAGGCAAACACATATTGTAATAGTGCCTTCATAGCTATGCCAGAGGTACTGTATCTACAGCACACATTACTGTACAGTGTATGTGGCATCACTCACACTCCTACTGTACTAGGTAACAACAACACCATGTTTACAGATGCAGTTCCTAAACCTTTCCTAACATTTTTATTCTTATAAACTAAACTAACACACAATTACCCTGTCACTAGGCAATAAACTACCTGTACTAACTCACTAAACAAAGTATATCATATATCCCACAAAGGTAAACTTTAAAATAAGAGACAATTCCAAGTACAGTACAGGTCTGTATTACACTGCACTGGTATGTAATTACTCTTTATCAACAAGATTTGGTCCAAGAATTGAGTGAAAAATTTCCCGAGTCACCTGACATTACCCTCCAGCTTATTTCACCTGACGATTAAACACCCTAATGCTGCCTGGGGGGGGCTATGTTAAGCTAGGCTAAGTTAGGTTAGGTTGTTTCAACTTATGGTGAATTAAGCTGAGGGCAACCTCTAGGTGGGCCCCTCCTGTACCTCTAGACCTTGCCAACAGTTTCAGATCACAAATACGAGTTAACCATCAACTGTCAAACACAAATCTCCATTAAATGAATATTATGAAATATTCTCTTGACTATAATTCCCAAATATTCCACACGTAGGAGGTTTCTAGAGTACATTTCATAATTCCCGAGACGTAAACAATGATAAACGACTCTACGACCATAGTACCAATAACCATAATTTCATTGTTACACTTGGGTTTGGAATGTAATAAAATCTATGGATTATAAATGAAATAGCCAGTGTTGCTAGTAAGATTTATTTAGTCATGCAATCGGATGTGAATTTTAGAAGTGAATAACCAGAGTTCCGGCCATCTTCCCGACTGTTACCACCCACAGTACTTCAAAAAATGGCTTGATACTTTATGTTTCGAGTCCATACATTTGTTGCAGTCATCCCCACACAATTTTACACAAGAACTCTAAAACTATGGGGGTTATTGATGCTCTGGGTCATAGGGCCATTTATCTTTATGTATGTCTCGACAATACACCTCCTTGAATCATGGAATGTATTTCAGAAATGCTCTGTACTGTATAATGGTATAATGATGACTTTTATTTTTTTATAGGGATTAGCCTACCCTGGCACATGAGGGCCTGGGGGGCGAAAATCTAATAATTATAATAATAATAATAATTCGTATTTAATAAAATTTATAATACAAAATTAAAAATATAATAATAATGGTAATAATGAACCATAAAGAAAGGCAAAAATTAAAAAATCAATAATGAGAAACAATATATGTATGTTGTCAAAGTAAGAGAAACAATTGAGACCCTGCAATTGTGTGTAAATGAGGCAGAAAGTCAGATCAGCAACCTGGGACTTGGTCACAATTTTCATGATGCCATATGGCAGCAGGGCCTACCATTAGACAGCACATAATGCTTCCAATATCTTCCCAGGCAGTAGTACCTCTCTGTTTAGTAGCTGCCTACTACTACTGATAAGTATTCCCTTTAGCAGCTATCATCATACATTAGACACCAAAACTACAATATAAAGTGGAGTGAAAATTAAGTCTTCCAAAATCCTCTGCTACCATATGTAAAATTTCACCACCAGACCCAGGTAAACTATTCAAAAGTTAATAAGAATTTTAATATTGTATGTACAGAGTAGTTCAATAAAAAGAGACTTAATGACCTTGGTATACACTGTCTTATGTAAGGATTGGAACACTGAGATATATTCTTATTACACAATTGGTTTAAGCAAGACATTTCCTTCACCACGCATGATGCAGATTGAGGAAGGAGTGAACGTGTAACAGCCTTTGAATAATGTACCGAGGTTAGAAATTGACGAACTATACAGCCAAATGGATGAGCGGATTGATGGAACCTATTTCTGTACCTGCCATCTGTTTGATTAAGTGGGAGATAAAGATGGAAAAATAAGGTGAACACAATTATCCGTGCGAGATGCAGTAATCAAGGCAGGATTGGTTATCCGTGCGAGGTGCGGTAATCAAGGCAGGATTGGTTATCCGTGCGAGGTGCGATAATCAAGGCAGGATTGGTTATCCGTGCGAGGTGTGATAATCAAGGCAGGATTAGTTATCTGTGCGAGGTGCGATAATCAAGGCAGGATTGGTTATCTGTGCGAGGTGTGATAATCAAGGCAGGATTGGTTATCTGTGCGAGGTGCGATAATCAAGGCAGAGTCGAGGCATAATACAGCTTGTAGGTCACACCTGGCCCGCCACACTCTCCCACTTTTAGAAAAATTATAGTTTTAAGTCCCAGGCAAAAATCATTTACATTAACAAGTGAAGATGAGAAGTCCTAACAGCATGATCCACCTCCAGCGTGAAGCACTTGGGGTAGTTTGAGAAAATGTAATCCACGTAACAGGTCACGGTGAACTCGGCCTTTACCCACGATGACCTCTTCCACACTAAACAGGACATTAAAGTGATTTATCTGTTTTCCAGCTCCAGTTATTTTTTTTGTGCGCCAGTTTGTTAGTTCATAGGTACTGTACTGTATATCAAAACTTAACCCGTAACCTCTGCAATGAATACAACATACAAGAGGAAATTGGACATTGTATGCCAAGTACAGTATTCTACACAGAATGAACTTCACTTTTTTTTCTTAATGTGGGTGAAGAGAAATGTTTTATATGCTGTGTGGGGGGTAACAAAGTTAACCCAAGACAATGATGATGTGGCCCACCAGCCAAGTACTGACTACTCCTGGATTAACCCCTTCACTACAGAAATGCCACTTTTAACCCTCCGGTTATCTTGGCCGTGGTCAGAAATCTCACCTCCTCCCAATATTTAGACGCAAGTTGTGTTGGTAATAGGAACGGATAAACATGACCCACGTTCCTGATGGGAAACTGGATTAAACCGTAGCTCCACCACCCTACCAGTGTCGGAGGCTCCCAGTAACGGACCTCAAACCAACGTCTTCTTTATCAAGTGATGAATGCATGCACCAACCATGTCAAACCCTTACTGGTGTACTGTACATTGCTATATTAAAGGTCATTGCTCCATCAAGACGAGGCCGTGTGAGCGGTCTTTAAGTCTTTGAGGATGGATGTACTCAAGGGGTCAAGAGGTTAAAATATCATACTCAAGAGGTTAAAATATCATACTCAAGAGGTTAAAATATCATACTCAAGAGGTTAACACATCTTACCCAAGAGGTTAGGATATACCTGTAATACTCAAGGGGTTATATGGGACCCAGAGCAAATTTTAATCTGAATACAGTAAAACCTCTCTTTATGAGACTATATGGACAGGAAAGTCCTTTATATCAAGGGTCCGATATGTGAAACCTTAATCTAACGAACAACATACAAATGAAAGTCCATTATATCGAGGGTCCGTTAGATATGAAACCTCCTTTCTGACGAATTATACAGACGAGTCCGTTATATCGAGGTTTCACAGTAAATACAACAGAAGGAGACGACTAAAGACGTAACGGTTTAGAAAAAGGAGTTAAGAGTTAATGAATGAGCATTTGCCTTGAAGATTTCTCATGCAAAAGGGCAGTGATAGAGAATACTGTACAGCGGTAACATGCGTCTCTCTCACTGTTGTGTTCTGGGTTCAATCCCCAACCAAGGACAGATATGAGAAGGGTGTTGGCAGGTTTTCTCTTGCATACAGTAGTCTGGTTTCTTCCATGTACCGACACTAAGACAATGAAGGGAGTAACAAACAGACCAAATGTCCAACAGCTAGTAAACCGATAATAAATAAGTAGAGATTCCTAAGGAGTTGTAGATCTTATATTGATTTTGAAAAAGCATTTGATAGTTGATAAAATAATGAAGGGATCTTGATAATTGAGACATTCATGGAGGTACAGTACTACAATTCTAAAATAATTTCTACTGGCAAAAGAATGACAATGTTAGTAAATAATACAGTAGAGTACAGGTAGTTAGTATAACATTACACAAGGGACTGCACTATCTCTTTACTTATATGCTACAGTACAGGTATAGTATTACCATTTGAATTCTTAATGGTAAGTTATGTTATGGAGGAAAACCCTAACAAGAATCTATCAATACTTTACAATATTTAAACCTATTTACCTAAGCCTACCCGGGAACCTAACCTAACCATTAAGACCTAAACCTCTTGTTGTTTTAATAGAAAATTTCAGGTTGGGTATTTTTCAGCCGGGCATGAAAATTTCCATATAAATAATGTAATGGACAAAGAAGTCATGAATTAATCTTTGTTTAAATATAGTTTGGGTCATTAAAAACCGAAGTTAACAGAGCAACAAACATAGCAATACTAAATAAACAAATAAATACGAGCCATTTATACCAACTAAACATTAACCTAAAACACAAACCAAGTTAAGAAAAAACTAAACTAATAACTAGTGTGGAAACTGGCAATAGGCACCAATCAAAACTCGGGAAGGGCCATTAAGATTCAATCCTAATGGTTCTTGATCAAATAGTTTGTGTTAGATATACGGTTTAAGAGGACTGAAGCCATCTGGACACTCACCTGTTGCTCTCCTCCTGCCAGAGTTGTGGATGGGGTTGGGGTGGGCAGCCAGTAGCAGCTGCCTCACTCCACTTCACACAAGACTTAGGGCCTAAGCCACCTCCTACCACACCTCACACACAACCAACTGGGTGTTTGGCCGAGCTACTGCCAATCCTCTGACAGTTCCTGTGTGTACTTCTCGAGGTTCACGTTTAGTGGAACCTGGGGAGGAGAGAGAGAGAGAAAAATTATTATTGGAATCTGGGGTAATCATAAACACGAATTAATGATATGTGAAAGGACAACAGACACAGAGAGAGAGAGAATAAATACAGTACTCCACACGCAAAATATTCAAAGACGTGTCCACTAGCCCCTGAAAGAGAAAGTGTTAAGTGACAATTCTCACTCTTTGTGCTGTAGCCGATGTAAACACCACTGTCACTCATCCTCCCGAACCAACGAACCCTGAGATCCGAGACTTTATGAATCCGAAGCCTTTATGGACAATTGGACATCCACTGTTTAACTTAACTTTAAACTAGCTATTACCCCATCTCTACCGCCTAGTTCTACTAATTACCCATTTCCCCTCCTCAACTGCCTCGTTCAACTATAACTAGCTATTTCCTTTGCTGTAATATTGTAATAAAGATAGAAATTTAGAGCCACAAGGAAAAGTGTGTGCGATTCCTTTAGTGCAATTAAGTCGTGGGAAATCCTGTTGAAAGTGAGTTTATTAGCGAACTACTGTGAGAACGAGAGGGAGAGGGGTGAGAACGAGAGGGAGGGAAAGTAGGCCAGCGTTCTACTTACTACCACAACCATCAGTTTCCCTCCTGTTAACACCACCACTAGTGCCGCCACCCCCCCTAGACAAGCTAACCTTCCCTAGCGCCACCACCCCAACCCCCACACGTTCAAATATCAATACACACACAAATGAGAGTAGCGTGTGTGACCTCTCCCCCCCCCCCCCCATGTGGTTGGCAGTAAGCGTGGTCATGCCGTCCCAACCCAGCATCACAGAGCAGGATGAATGAGGAGACAGCAGTGGTGGTGTGAGTATGACTAGCCACACCCCTTTGTTGCCAAGCTCATCTATACACCCATCCCCTTTAACGCCCCGACGCCAACACTTAAAATTTACCTCGTCACAACTACCACCATTACAATCACTACTAATAGCATTTTTAAAGTAAATATAAGAGTAAGATAATGTATTGTACAGAGAATATATTAATATATTTAATGCGTGTATATCTCTCTCTCACAGATGTAAACAAACGATTGCATTCACAGCTGGTTGACACAAGCGTTCACAACTGAATGAATCTACACAAGCATGGGATGTGTGCAACAATAATTCGTGGCGTTATGTTAGGTTACTGTCGCTTTATTTCGCCCTCCCCAATGACGCACCCCCGTCCCTTACTTCCACCTCCCCAATGACGCACAACCCTCTCCATTTCCCCCTCCCAATGACGCACAACCCTCTCAACTTCCCCCTCCCCAATGACGCACAACCCTCTCAACTTCCCCCTCCCCAATGACGTACCCCCGTCCCTTACTTCCACCTCCCCAATGACGCACAACCCTCTCCATTTCCCCCTCCCAATGACGCACAACCCTCTCAACTTCCCCCTCCCCAATGACGCACAACCCTCTCAACTTCCCCCTCCCCAATGACGCACAACCCTCTCCACTTCCCCCTCCCCAATGACGCACCCCCTTCCCTTACTTCCCCCTCCCCAATGACGCACAACCCTCTCCATTTCCCCCTCCCCAATGACGCACAACCCTCTCCATTTCCCCCTCCCCAATGACGCACAACCCTCTCCATTTCCCCCTCCCCAATGACGCACAACCCTCTCCACTTCCCCCTCCCCAATGACGCACAACCCTCTCCACGTCCCCCTCCCCAATGACGCACCCCCAGTTCCAAGTAACACTCAAGTATCACCTAGAGATTCCAAGTAACGCTCAAGTAACACCTAGATAACAAGCATCGCTCAAGTAGCACTCAGAGGTTCCAAGTAACACCCAGAGGATCCAAGTAACACCTGGAGGTTCAAATTAATGCTCAAGTAACACCCAGAGTTCCAAGTAACACCTGGAGGTTCCAAGTAACATTCAGATGCTCTAAGTAACACCCAGAGGATCCAAGTAACACCCAGAGGTTCAAAACAAAAGAATAGTATCATGTCTCCGAGGATCCTAACCTAACCTAACCACCACGAATTGTATCAAACATGCACAGTCACTCTAAGATTCACTCGATGAGGAGAATCAAACTGTTAAGATCGGGGAGGGAGGGAGGGAGGGAGGGGTAACGTTGCCGAGGAAAGGGGGGAGGGAGGGGTTACGTTGCCGAGGCGAAGGTTGAACTTATCGTACGGCTGACAGAACCACATCACCCGAGCGAAACTAATGATAATAATGTCCCCTAACCTAACGCTGACATAACCTAACACTAACTTAACGAGCCAGAAAGGGGTTCATCCAAAGTATTTGTGAGCGGAGAAGTGAACTGGTGTATATATGAACATGTAAAGCGGAGAGAGAGGAGAGGTTACAGTGTTTCTACTAATGGTTCAGCTACACTCCAAAGAGTCACGGGGGCTTCCCTACCTCCTACCACCCTACACCACCTTATACTCTACACTACATCACACTTGACTAACACTACATCGTACTACAATACAACAGGTATGGTTAGTTAGGTAAAGTCAGGTCAGGTATGATAAGGTTAGGTAAGGCATGATAAGATTAGGTAAGGTCAGGTAAGGCATGATAAGGTTAGGTTAGGTTAGGTCAGGTATGATAAGGTTAGGTAAGGTCAGGTAAGGTATGATACAGTGAGGTTAGGCATGATAAGGTTAGATTAGGCATGATAAGGTTAGGTAATGTCAGGTTAGGTAAGGTCAGGTTGAATCAGGCGAGATAAGGTTAGGTTAGGTTCAATAAGCCAGGTCAAACATTAAGGAGTATGGAGGGCAAAGTGGTATAAAACCAAGACGAGAGACTAACACCCTATCACCACTTGGCCTCGGCTGGCTCACCATGACACCACCAGATAAGGCCTATCACCTTAGGTAAACACCCATCCAAATCACCTGATAATGAGACTTAACTACCACAATAACACTTGTTCGTCAGTCCCTTGGTACGTCCCTGCTCTAAACAAGGTTATGGTGTGGTTGAGGTGTGGTGGTGGTGTAGTCACTCCCCATCACAAAGGTTAGGTGGGATTATGAGGAGATTGTGTGGTCTGCATAGTTTTACAAACACACACACTCATACTTCACCTAATATAATACTCGTAATAATAATAATAATAGAAAGTAAATAATAAAAAGTAACAATAACACTTAATAATAACAATAATAAGCAATAATTAATAATAGTAACAATAACACGTAATAATAATAATAATAAATAATAAAAGTAATAATAATAAATAATAACAATATGTAATACAAGTAATAAAAATAAATAATAATAAGTAACAAAAGTAAAAACAACAATAACCCAATGGGCCAAATCATCCATACACACAGACGTAGAAGCTAGGAAGACATTTTCACCTGGCTAGACTGGAGTGATTCCTTTCATCTTCAAATAGTTCGTTAGATGGAGGTGTTCACATATAACGGACCCTCGATATAACGGACTCATCTTCATATAGTTCGTTAGATGGAGGTGTTCACATATAACGGACCCTCGATATAACGGACTTTCATCTTCAAATAGTTCGTTAGATGGAGGTGTTCACATATAACGGACCCTCGATATAACGGACTTTCATCTTCATATAGTTCGTTAGATGGAGGTGTTCACATATAACGGACCCTCGATATAACGGACTATCATCTTCATATAGTTCGTTAGATGGAGGTGTTCACATATAACGGACCCTCGATATAACGGACTTTCATCTTCAAATAGTTCGTTAGATGGAGGTGTTCACATATAACGGACCCTCGATATAACGGACTATCATCTTCATATAGTTCGTTAGATGGAGGTGTTCACATATAACGGACCCTCGATATAACGGACTTTCATCTTCATATAGTTCGTTAGATGGAGGTGTTCACATATAACGGACCCTCGATATAACGGACTCTTCATATAGTTCGTTAGATGGAGGTGTTCACATATAACGGACCCTCGATATAACGGACTCTCATCTTCAAATAGTTCGCTAGATGGAGGTGTTCACATATAACGGACCCTCGATATAACGGACTTTCATCTTCAAATAGTTCGTTAGATGGAGGTGTTCCCATATAACGGACCCTCGATATAACGGACTATCATCTTCATATAGTTCGTTAGATGGAGGTGTTCACATATAACGGACCCTCGATATAACGGACTATCATCTTCATATAGTTCGTTAGATGGAGGTGTTCACATATAACGGACCCTCGATATAACGGACTATCATCTTCATATAGTTCGTTAGATGGAGGTGTTCACATATAACGGACCCTCGATATAACGGACTCTCATCTTCATATAGTTCGTTAGATGGAGGTGTTCACATATAACGGACCCTCGATATAACGGACTCATCTTCATATAGTTCGTTAGATGGAGGTGTTCACATATAACGGACCCTCGATATAACGGACTCTCATCTTCATATAGTTCGTTAGATGGAGGTGTTCACATATAACGGACCCTCGATATAACGGACTTTCATCTTCATATAGTTCGTTAGATGGAGGTGTTCACATATAACGGACCCTCGATATAACGGACTTTCATCTTCAAATAGTTCGTTAGATGGAGGTGTTCACATATAACGGACCCTCGATATAACGGACTATCATCTTCAAATAGTTCGTTAGATGGAGGTGTTCACATATAACGGACCCTCGATATAACGGACTATCATCTTCAAATAGTTCGTTAGATGGAGGTGTTCACATATAACGGACCCTCGATATAACGGACTCTCATCTTCAAATAGTTCGTTAGATGGAGGTGTTCACATATAACGGACCCTCGATATAACGGACTCATCTTCAAATAGTTCGTTAGATGGAGGTGTTCACATATAACGGACCCTCGATATAACGGACTATCATCTTCAAATAGTTCGTTAGATGGAGGTGTTCACATATAACGGACCCTCGATATAACGGACTATCATCTTCATATAGTTCGTTAGATGGAGGTGTTCACATATAACGGACCCTCGATATAACGGACTCTCATCTTCATATAGTTCGTTAGATGGAGGTGTTCACATATAACGGACCCTCGATATAACGGACTCTCATCTTCAAATAGTTCGTTAGATGGAGGTGTTCACATATAACGGACCCTCGATATAACGGACTCTCATCTTCAAATAGTTCGTTAGATGGAGGTGTTCACATATAACGGACCCTCGATATAACGGACTCTCATCTTCAAATAGTTCGTTAGATGGAGGTGTTCACATATAACGGACCCTCGATATAACGGACTATCATCTTCAAATAGTTCGTTAGATGGAGGTGTTCACATATAACGGACCCTCGATATAACGGACTCATCTTCATATAGTTCGTTAGATGGAGGTGTTCAGATATAACGGACACTCGACATAACGGACTCATATAGTTCGTTAGATGGAGGTTTTTGCCTATAGCGGACCCTAGATATAACCTTACATTACCTAACCTAACAGTAATCATCACGAGTAAAGGTAATCATCACGCGTAAAGGTAATCATCACGAGTAAAGGTAATCATCACGCGTAAAGGTAATCATCACGCGTAAAGGTAATCATCACGAGTAACAGTAATCATCAAGAGTAAAGGTAATCATCACGAGTAAAGGTAATCATCACGAGTAACAGTAATCATCAAGAGTAAAGGTAATCATCACGAGTAACAGTAACCATCACGAGTAACAGTAACCATCACGAGTAACAGTAACCATCACGAGTAACAGTAATCATCATGAGTAAAGGTAATCATCACGAGTAACAGTAATCATCACGAGTAACTAATCACGAGTAGCAGTAACAGTAATCATCACGAGTAACAGTAACCATCACGAGTAACAGTAACCATCACGAGTAACAGTAATCATCACGAGTAACTAATCATTATGAGTAACAGTAATAGGCATGGTGAGTAACTGAGTAAGAATGACACTGGCGGGAAGAATCATGGGAGTTTGTTACCACATAACTCTGCTTCACCATGACTCACAGGATGATGCTGACGTCAACAACAATACGGCCTGACGTCACAATAACACCTTAATGAACGTACATGTCCACCATCAACCCCTATTTGTTCACTATCACCCTATTTTGTTCATTATCACCCTAATCTGTTCACTATCAGACACCTATTTGTTCACTATCACCCCCATTTGTTCACTATCATACCCAATTTATTCACTATCACCCGATTTTGTTCATTATCACCCTAATCTGTTCACTATCACCCTATTTTGTTCACTATCAGACCCAATTTATTCACTATCACCCTATTTGTTCACTATCAGACCCCATTTGTTCACTGTCACCCTATTTGTTCATCATCACCCTATTTGTTCACTATCAGACCCTAGTTAACCTGTATGTTCACCTTAAGGGTCTAAAACAAACACACCTTGAAGCCCTAAAACAAACACACCTTGAGGACCTAAAACAAAAGCACCTTAAGGGACTAAAACAAACACACCTTGAGGCCCTAAAACAAACACACAAACACACCTTGAGGACTTACAACAAACACACCTTGAGGACTTAAAACAAACACACCTTGAGGACCTAAAACAAACACACCTTGAGGCCCTAAAACAAACACACAAACACACCTTGAGGACTTAAAACAAACACACCTTGAGGACCTAAAACAAACACACCTGGAGGCCCTAAAACAAACACTTCCTTTCCACGTCACGTGTTATGATGAGTGTGTGAGTGACTGTGTGTGGCAAGCCTCGTAAGCCCGTCTCGCCCACAAGGCTTCACTATCTCACAATCTGCACACCTAACTGCCGTATATTTAACCTAACCTAACCGACCTACCGTAAATAACGACAATTAACGTAAATAACGACAATCACTTTTCCAATCACCAACACCAATATAAATTACTTTTCCAATCACCAACACCACTATAAGCACTTTTCCAATCACTAACACCAATATAAATCACCTTTCCAAACACCAATATAAATTACTTTTCCAATCACCAACACCATTATAAGCACTTTTCCAATCACCAACACCACTATAAGCACTTTTTTCAATCACCAAAACCAATATAAACAGTTTTCCAATCACCAATATATATAATTTTCAATCACAAACACCATTATCAGCATTTCCAATCACCAACATCATTATAAATAAATTTTCCAATCACCACCACAAACCAGCTGTCGATTTAACATGTTTAATTAATGGATTAACTTTAAGACGAAGTTAAAATCGTCACAAATGTTTTATCGTCACTTTACAAACGCATGTAACCACATACTCGGGCCGCTTAAACTACGACACAACGACAGCTGGTTACATGGTCTCACGTCACCATTTCACTATTCCCAGACATTTTCTATACAATTATTTATCAATTAAAATCATAACTTAACCTAAGATTAGTGTGGTAAGGTTGTTTGAATTAGGTTAAAGTCTTAGATTACCGTGTTCAAATAGGGGTTAAGATCCTTACAGCATAATTTAATGGGTTAAGACAAGGGTGAGAGCTTAGGACGTCTTTTACTGAGGGTCTATTCAAGGGAGGGGCCCAGTGGAGCATGGCGAAGTAAGAGGCGCTGACGAAGGTTCCTACGTGAGGGAACCAAGGTAGTGGCTGACTGCGTGACCACTACTTGCCACACAGACACACACACACAACTTTCCACTGATGCTGTGTGTGTGTGTGGCGGTTTTGTAACTCCACCACCCAACCTCGAGGTTATCCACGCACACACCCTCCCTACCAACACGCATTAACTACCACAAACTATCAATTAGACTCTCCTGGGATCGTTAGGTTGGTGTAGTTGTGAAAAAATACCAATGTAGGGTAGTTACAAGGCGATTAAGTTTGAGAAGTAGGGTGTGATCAGTATTTACACATCAATTCCTCAAACCCATGGTCTACACAGCCACAACTTCTTCCTAAAGACGTCTCCCCCAATTTCACCATGTTTACCTGACGTGAGAAAAACAAGACTCACAAGTAAAGGTTTAACTCAGATCCTTCACAATACCTGATAAAGTTGTGGGCAAGTGTAGCCAACAAGTCCGCCACAGATGGGAGAGTAAATCCAAGCACAAAGCGTCCAAGTATCTGCTGTATCCTGCAGGGAATAGAGCGCCTTGGAACACTAGTTCACAGTTCACCGCCTGAGAAGTAACTGAGCTCTCTGGGCGACGACTGGCTATAACGAAAGAACTTTCTGGCCGCCGCCATGGAGGCTACGCAATCATCCACCCGGAGTGGAGTGCGCGCTGTTCTGGCAGCTTCTGGCAACCCACACAAAGCCTTGGCAATTCTTGTCGTCTGCTGACGCTGCATTTATGATGAAGCCAGCTGGACCCACCCCATCCACTATGAGTAAGTAATGTTCGTGTTCAAATTATAAAAACAACAAGTGGAATTTGCAATATAAAACGGTCAGAAAGGCGATATAAGGGATGTTCATGGCGGCATCACGTGTACACAGCTGACGTAAGTGTGCGTCATGACTCGCCAGCCAGTCGTGACGTCAGAGATGCGTCATCACCCAACCCACCAATAGGAGGCCGGGACTGGGTTCCTGCCAGAACATCACCCTCCTTTTCCCAGTGACTAAACGTAAAAGGAAAATATCTAGGAATTAACTATGACGTCTTGGGGCTACATAAAATACATCGAACTAAATCTTAAATAAAAGCCCCGACACTCACACACTCACACCTTGACGCCGGAAATACAGCACAAAGTAGATATTGAAGTGATAACCGTGGTAACATTATGAGATGTACTTATTACCACCAGGCTATTGTACTATTCCAGATGATACTAAATGTTACATGATACTTCCTTGAGATAAATGTATAGTATATATCAGGTGCAGCTCAGGTTCTCAGCCATGTTAATATTGTTATTATTATCCACTCTGTATCTGTGTTCTTATGGCTAAATAAACTGTTACAATTCATTCAATTCAAAGGGTGGAAATATGGAGTAACAGCACACGATGGTAATGACGTCAAAATTATTATGGCAACAAGTGGGAGAGAGTTAGCACGAGGTGGCAACGAGGAGCATAGCCTGGACACGTCACCACCTCACCACACGTCACTCACCCCTTCCGTCCCTCCCTCCCTCCCAGCCACTTATTCCTTCCTACCCCCCAGATTCTCAAGGATTCTTACGTTGATTTCCCCCCCCCGCTGAATGTAACAAAACGTGGATAATTCTATAACATTCTGGGTTAAATTCCCACGTTATTTTAGCCGCCATTTTGATGTCACATGAAAAATAAGACCTTGCAAAATTCAGCTCCATTTCCCAGATAATTTTTACCGATGACTAAATACAACTAAAATACTTAAAACACTTAGGAAATACAGCTAATAATTCTCGATACGATATTCAGAAGAAAAAAATAACCAAGAAACAGTATTAAGATAATTATTATAATTTGTTTTAAATATATTGAGTCACCGTCCTAAGAATCGCAATGGCGTCACGTCATAGGAAGTCCAAACCATTTATCTACACTCGGACTTTAACTCCACAAATCTTCACCCACTATAAGTAAATCCAATAAATAAACATTTATATATCAACTAAAGTAATTGTTTCAATACGTTTTCTTGTACTATAACAATGGATATATAAATCATACGTCTGGCAGCACAACTATATAAGACAGCGGTGCCAAACGTACGATTGATTTCACACTACCTCAGCTAACTTAACTTAACTTAACCTAACCTAACTAAACCTAACCTAACTAAACCTAACCTAACATAACTAAACTAAACTAAACCTTTCCTAACTTAACTTAACCGGAAATCTTTAAAATTAACGTACAATTTATTTCCCATTTCAGATACTTAGAAATTCAAGGTAGAGGAAAACATGATAAATAGAAATTAAAACAAAATAAAGAAATAAAATAAGAAAAATGAAAAGAGAAATAAAGTTAGAGAAATAAAAGATAACGAATTATAAAAGATATAGAAATTAACGATATATACGGGGCGCTCCACCACCCTAACGCCAACCTAAGCTAACCGGGACACCGGACCCCACACCTGACTGAACGCAGAGGAAGGCGAGTGACGTCATTAGAGTGGTAGCTGAGGCCGGGCTGAGCGAACAAGTTGATTTCCCGTTACATTGGTACCCTGCCACCTGCCGCCCTCCTACACTGGTACCCTGCCACCTACCACACCTCCTACACTGGTACCCTGCCACCTACCACACCTCCTACACTGGTACCCTGCCACCTACGGTTCCAAGACAAAACCCCAACGGGGTTGTCATTTATTAACACTAATCTAACCTAAACATAAGTGTTTTATTTTATATTTTATATGAGACACGGGTTTTGTCCGTTGGGGTTTCATCCGGTTACCGCCACCTACCGCCCCTCCTACACTGGTACCCTGCCACCTACCGCCCCTCCTACACTGGTACCCTGCCACCTACCGCCCCTCCTACACTGGTACCCTGCCACCTACCACCCCTCCTACACCACTACCACCACTATCACCACGAGTTCATGATTACTTCGTCTACTCTGAAAAGGTCACAATATGCCCACAATACCTACAACACATTCCTACCATTGGTACTTTACACATCACAACACATCCCTACCCTGGTACTTTACACATCACAGAGTATTAAAGAAATGTAAGGAAGTGCTTAATATGTCTTTAGCAAATTTGTTTAACCTGTCATTTAAAAACGGGTGTAGTACCAGACTCCTGGAGGACAGCGAATGTAATACCGATTTTCAAGAAGGGAGATAGATCACTATCCTCTAACTACCGTCCAATCAGTCTAACATCAATTGTAGGAAAAATTACTGGAAGCAATAATTTCAAACTATTCGAAATCACCTGGAGAAGCACAAGTTGATCAATGATTCCCAACATGGCTTCACAAGTGGGCGTTCATGTCTGACTAATCTATTAAAAAAAATTATTAGTGGAAGAGGGGCACAGTTATGATGTGGTATATCTAGACAGAGTCCCTCACGAAAGACTAATAAGAAAAGTGGAGGCTCATGGCACTGGAGGAGATATTTTAAACAGGATTAGGGCGTGGTTACAGGACAGGAAACAGAGAGTGAGCATTAACGGCACTAAATCCCACCGGGGTAACGTCACAAGTGGAGTACCCCAAGGCTCAGTACTTGGACCATTACAGTTTATTATGTATATAAACGACATAGATATCGGCGTAAACTTAAGTAAACTTGCTGATGACACTAAAATAGGACATGTAATTAAATCTGATGAAGTTTAATGTGGACTAATGTAAAGTACTTAGTCTAGGAGATGCAAACAGGGATACCAAATCCCAGATGAACAACGATGTTATAGAGAAATCCGACTGAAAGAAAGATTTAGGAGTAATGATAAGTAGGAATCTTAAGCCAAGTCAACAATGTGTATTTGCTCGAAACAAGGCTAATAGAGTACTTGGGTTCACACAAAGTAGTGTTAGTTACAAGACTAGCGAGGTCATCCTAAAACTATATCCTGCGCTTGTTAGACCTCACTTGGCTTACGCAGTTCAATTCTGGTCACCGTACTACAGAATGAATATAGAATCCCTAGAAAGAATTCAGAGGAGAATGACAAGACTAATCCCGGGCATTAGGAACCTTGAGTACAGAGACAGGTTAAAGCATCTTAATTTGCACTCCCTCGAGAGACGTAGAGTGAGGGGCGATATGATAGAGGTGTATAAATGGAAGTCAGGGCTGAACAAAGGGGACATTACAAAGGTACTCAAACTATCCAACCAGGAGCGAACTGGTAACAATGGTTTTAAATTAGAAAATTAGACATTTATATTTAGGCGCGAAATAGGTAAACGTTGGTTTGGAAATAGAGTGGTGGACGAGTGGAACAAGTTACCAAACATAATCATTAACTCTAATACGCTGGATAGCTTCAAACATACAGTAAGCTGGATGGATATATGAGTGATAGAGACTGGGTGTAAACGGGACTACCCAGTATGGCCCGCTGCAGTTTCCTCCATTCTTATGTTTGCACACCACAACACATCCCTACCCTGGTACAGTACTTATACACACCACAGCACATCCCTACATTAGTACTTATACACACTCACAGCACATCCCTACCCTCTTAACACCCAATCCTTATCGAGTATCGTATCTCGGGGAAAAAAAACCGATTCTAACATGGCCAAGACAACAAAAGGGGCTTGGTGACGTGTTCCATTTCGTTCGTTCCACTTGTTCCAAAACTCCATTTCCCATTCCAATGTTTAACTGCTGCATTTCCTTCCTCACCTCCTTTAACCTACTATTACACTCTACTACCACCATTACCACCACTACCACCAACACCACACATGCAGAGAGAGAGAGAGAGACAAACATCTTCAAAACCAACCCGTTAAATGTGTGTGTGAGACAGAGAGAACTCGTAGAGATAAACGCTGGTCAGGTGTCTCTCAAGCGGTGGCAGCCAATCAGTCCAGCCATACCTGGGAAAAACAAAACACATACACCACGCGTCAAGACAGTGCTATACCACAGTTCACAAGACACGTTATAATAATAAGACGACTATTCCTATGACTACTACAGTACTTCTATTAATACTACTACCAATAATAATAATAACAATAGTAATAATAGTAATACTACTAATAATAATAATAGCAATAACAATAATAGTAATAATAATAATAACAATAATAATAATAATAACAACAATAATTTCCATAAATAATGTACAAACAAATAAAATATTCCTTTCATCATCATATTAACAAAAGAAACGTAACCTGCATTCATTATACACTATAACCTGCATTCATTATACACTATGACCTGCATTCATTATACACTATGACCTGCAGTCATTATACACTATGAATACATTATGTATACGAGGACAGCAGCTAGTTTATTGTGCGTATGTGTGGGTGGCTGTAAGTACCAGGGTAGGGATGTGTTGTGATGTGCAAGGGTATTGTTACACACACACGCACACATTACAACACACACACACATTACAATACATACACATTACAACACACACACGCACACATTACAACACACACATACACACATTACAACACACACATACACACATTACAACACACACACGCATTACAATACATACACACATTACAACACACACACGCATTACAATACATACACACATTACAACACACACATACACACATTACAACACACACATACACACATTACAACACACACACATTACAACACACACACACACATTACAACACACACATACACACATTACAACACACACACACACACATTACAACACACACACACATACACACATTACAACACACACACGCACACATTACAACACACACACGCACACATTACAACACACACACGCACACATTACAACACACACACACACATTACAATACATACACACATTACAACACACACACGCACACATTACAACACACACATACACACATTACAATACATACACACATTACAACACACACACACACATTACAACACACACACGCACACATTACAACACACACATACACACATTACAACACACACACGCACACATTACAACACACACACGCACACATTACAACACACACACGCACACATTACAACACACACACGCACACATTACAACACACACATACAACATTACAACACACACACACACATTACAATACATACACACATTACAACACACACATACACACATTACAACACACATACACACATTACAACACACACATACACACATTACAACACACACATACACACATTACAACACACACATACACACATTACAACACACACACGCACACATTACCACACATACACACATTACAATACATACACACATTACAACACACACATACACACATTACAACACACACATACACACATTACAACACACACATACACACATTACAACACACACGCACACATTACAACACACACACGCACACATTACAACACACACACGCACACAATACAACACACACACACATTACAACACACACGCACACACATTACAACACACACACGCACACATTACAACACACACATTACAACACACACATACACACATTACAACACACACATACACACATTACAACACACACACGCACACAATACAACACACACACGGACACAATACAACACACACACACACATTACAACACACACACGCACACATTACAACACACACGCACACACACACACGCACGCACACACACACATTACAACACACATCCTTGACCACCGAAGGGTCAAGGCGTACCTGGCGCTCCTCTCGGAGCAGCCATGTCAACTGTTAAGTTGGCCCCTACCAACCCCCTCCCCTGAACCCTCCTCCCCACCGGAATATCAACAAGTTCTCGCCAGAAGTTACAATTTCATTTAGGAAAGGAATGGAACCAGTGTTAAACAGAGGTGAACAGTGCTTAAGTAAGTGAGAACAACTCAACAGTAACAGTCATACCCAAGTAAACCTTCACACAGTGAGGTCCCAGGTACCCAGTGATAACGGCCCGTGAGACCCAACAACAACCAGTGATGTGTTAATCCGTCTACGATAGGAAGGCCTAAGACCAAACCTCACTCATATAACACCATCTGTGAGGGAATTACTACACCACGTGAGGTCCCTCAAAACACCATCTGTCGGGGAATTACTGCACCACGTCAGGTCCCTCATAACACCATCTGTGAGGGAATTACTACACCACGTCAGGTCCCTCATAACACCATCTGGGAGGGAATTACTACACCACGTCAGGTCCCTCATAACACCATCTGTGAGGGAATTACTACACCACGCCAGGTCCCTCCTAACACCATCTGGGAGGGAACTACTACACCACATCAGGTCCCTCCTAACACCACTACGTGTTTGCTGTTCAACACCTACATTAATCTGTATGTTCACTGTGTGTTCCTTCACCTTTCTCTAATGAAGGCTTTTGTTAAACCACCACTGTGTGTAATAAGTCATTTATGTCCAATGTATATTTTCAGCCTTTGGGCTGCAGAACTTTTTCAATAAACCGTCAGTTATTATTATTACACACACACATTACAACAAACACACACACACACACATTACAACACACACTGACCCTTTCGACTCTCACTGACCATCACCACGACCTCATCTGCAAATTTGGTAAGAAGCTTCTACACCATCCTCGACACCGGCTCCTACTACCACCTGAGATCCCTTGTCCGAGAACTGCTGTTCGACACCACAACCGCATCCAGCCCATACGTGCACGAACTGATCGCTATAAGAACAGCCCAGTCCCAACCATTGTAAAAATTATCAATAACTTGTAATACTGTAACACTGTCACTATGTTGAAATGAACTGTAGTCTGAGCTTTTCCCCATCTAAGTTATTATATGTCTTATTTGTGTCACTTATGTTACTTGTATATTATTAGTAATTCGTAACCCATTCCCCAAATATGCAACTGTATATTTTCAGCCTTCTGGCTGCCAAGCTCTTTCAATAAACCGTTAATTATTATTATTATTATTTCTATTACACACACACACACACTTCTCCTCTTTACCCCCACCCTCCTCCTCCTCCTCTTTACCCCCACCCTCCTCCTCCTCCTCCTCTTTACCCCCACCCTCCTCCTCCTCCTCTTTACCCCCACCCTCCTCCTCCTCCTCTTTACCCCCACCCTCCTCCTCCTCCTCTTTACCCCCACCCTCCTCCTCCTCCTCTTTACCCCCACCCTCCTCCTCCTCCTCTTTACCCCCACTCTCCTCCTCCTCCTCTTTACCCCCACCCTCCTCCTCCTCCTCTTTACCCCCACCCTCCTCCTTCTCCTCTTTACCCCCACTCTCCTCCTCCTCCTCTTTACCCCCACCCTCCTCCTCCTCCTCTTTACCCCCACCCTCCTCCTCCTCCTCTTTACCCCCACCCTCCTCCTCCTCCTCCTCCCTCGCCACTCTTCTCAGGAAATCAATGAAGGTGAAGTGGGATTTCGTAGACACGTAAGGAGGAAGAGGAGAGAGAGGAGGAAGATGGGGAGGAGGAAGAGGAAGATGGGGAGGAGGAAGAGGAAGATGGGGAGGAGGAAGAGGAGGAGGAGGATCGAGAAGAGGTCAAGTGAAATACTATTATAACAGCAACAATAATAATAATAACAATAATAATAATAACCAGCACCATAACCACCACAATTATCACCACTTCCACAGCCACTATTACCCCCACCAAAGCCCTTAACCACAATCACTACCACAACCACAACCACAATTAATACCGCATCCTCCACTCCCCCCCCCCCCCCCCCCTCGGATGAACGGACTGAAAGAATGCATTCCTTCGCCCCCCGCCAGGACAGCTGGGGAGTGTGTTTCTGTGGGCCAACCGCGTAAAAATAACTATGGTGGAAAGTAAGACAACCATACTACTACTATTACTACTACTATTACTACTACTACTACTACCACAACCACTACCACCACAACAGATCGCTATAAGAACAGCCCAGTCCCAACCATTGTAAAAATTATCAACAACTCGTAATCAACCAATGTATTCACCCCCCAGTCAATCTCACCTTCTTACACTGTCACTGTTGAAATGCCCTGTAGTATGACCTTCTCCCCACCTAGCTATCGTATTTGTATCACTTATGTTACTTGTATATTATTTATTAATCAAGTGACCCATTCACCAATTATGTGACTGTATATTTTCAGCCTTCCGGATGCCATGCTCTTCCAATAAACCGTTAATTATTATTATTATTATTATTATTATTATTATTATTATTATTACCACTACCACCACCACCACACTATCACCACTACCACCACCACCACACTACCCCTATCACCACTCCAAGTCCATACCACTACCACAACTACCACTATTAACCTCAAGTCTACACCACCCAGTCCTAACAGGCCCCAACTAACCTATCCAGATCGGGCCCCAATTCAAAAGGGTAAGGTAAGGTAAAGTTAGATTAGATTAGATTAGGTCAGGTCAGGTCAGGTTAGGGTGTTAAATCATCAGGTGAAATATTTAGTCAACAAACAAAACACACACGCGCGCGCGCGCACACACACACAAGCACGTACACACACACTTAGGTCACTTGGGACACCCACGCCAGAGCTGAGGACCATCTACAACGCCTTTATTCTCCCCAAACTAACGTATGCGTCACCAGCTTGGTCGTCTTCTCTCAACTCCACCCAACAACGTCGGCTAGAGAAGGTACAGAAAAGGGCCTGCAGAATCATGCTCGGCGCAGACTACTCCGGCTACACCAACGCTCTCTCCATCCTGGAAATGCCATCCCTCAGTGACCTCCACCACCAAGCACTGGAAGGGTTTGGCACTGGACTACTGCACCACCCTCGCCATCTCCTGCCACCTGCAGCCCCCCACCCACCTCGCGCAGTCCGCCACTAAAACAAAATTCAGCCCATAAGAGCCCGCACCGATAGATATAAGAACAGCACCATCCCATCTATTGTTAAAATAATAAACAACTCCTGATTTATGTACTGTACAGCCCTGTAAATGTATTCAACGCATATTATATCATTATGTCTAAATCAAATGTAAGCCTGTATATTTTCAGCCACCGGCTGCAACTCTATTAATAAACCGTTTATTATTATTATTATTATTATTATTATTATTATTATTATTATTATCCTTGACCACCGAAGGGTCAAGACATACCTGGCGCTCCTCTGGGAGAAGCCAGGTCAACTGTTATGCTGGCCCATACCAACTCCCTCCCCTGAACCCTCCTCCCCACCGGAGTATCAACAAGTTCTCGCCAGAAGTTAATATTTCATTTAGGAAAGGAATGGAACCAGTGTTAAACAGAGGTGAACAGTGCTTAAGTCAGTGAGAACAACTCAACAGAAACAGCAGAGTCTTACCCAAGTTAATCTTCACACAGTGAGGTCCCAGGTACCCCGTGATAAGACCCAACAACAAGCTGCGATGTGGTAAACCGTCCAAGATAGGAAGGCCTGGGACCACACCTCACTCATATAACACCATCTGTCAGGGAATTACTACACCACGTGAGGTCCCTCATAACACCATCTGTCAGGCCCCTCATAACACCATCTGTCAGGGAATTACTACACCACGTCAGGCCCCTCATAACACCATCTGTGAGGGAATTACTACACCACGTCAGGCCCCTCATAACACCATCTGTGAGGGAATTACTACACCACGTCAGGTCCCTCATAACACCATCTGTGAGGGAATTACTACACCACGTCAGGTCCCTCATAACACCATCTGTCAAGGAATCACTACACCACGTCAGGTCCCTCATAACACCATCTGTGAGGGAATTACTACACCACGCCAGGTCCCTCATAACACCATCTGTGAGGGAATTACTACACCACGCCAGGTTCCACATAGCACCATCTGTGAGGGAACTACTACACCACGCCAGGTCCCTCATAACACCATCTGTGAGGGAACTACTACACCACGTGAGGTTCCTCCTAACACCATCTGTGAGGGAACTACTACACCACGCCAGGTCCCTCCTAACACCATCTGGGAGGGAGTTACTACACCACGTGTTTGCTGTTCAACACCTACATTAATCTGTATGTTCACTGTATGTTCCTTCACCTTTCTCTAATGAAGGCTTTTGTTAAACCACCAATGTATGTAATAAGTCATTTATGTCCAATGTATATTTTCAGCCTTTGGGCTGCAGAACTTTTTCAATAAACACTTAATTATTTTTATTATTATTATCATTATTACACACACACACACCTGCTCCCTCTGAGTGCCAACACATGTGCCACACTGCACCGCCCCTCCCTCATTCCCTCCCTTCTCACCTACCTCCCTCCTCCCTTCCCTCTCACCTACCCTCCTTCCCTCTCACCTACCCTCCCTGCTCCCTCCCCCAAACAAGGTATCAATTCTCTCCAAGTGGTGTGTAGATTTTCAGACCAATGACCTTGACCTAGATTACCCTCTGTGTGTGTAGAGAGAGTTAGGCTTTCAGGACCCACTTTCTCTCTCGTATAAAATGGTAAAATGGCGAAACAATATGGAAAAAGAACAAAGTATTTTCACAACCATACCGAGACAACAGGAGCCATATTGTTCGTTCTGAAATTCATACGTGGAAGATACGGGTTTCATTTACAACTTAGTGTATCGTTGTATTTTTTTGTTCAGCTTCTGGTTGTTGTATTTGTTAATAAACCTGACCTTTGGTGTGGGGGGGGGTGGTGTGGGGGGGGGGGGTGTGGGGGGGGGGTGGGGGGGGGGGTGGTGTGGGGGGGGGTGGTGTAGTGTGGGGTGGTGCAGTGTGGGGTGGTGCAGTGTTACGCCCCTGACCCAGGTTCAACCTCAAGTGCCACAGAGCGTCAGGAGAGCAACTTAACTTGTATTTGACGCAGTGAACCATAGTTATATTAATACCAAGGTACTATAACCAGGTTTAAGTGTACGTGGCCAGGTATGGTAACACTGCTCAGTCAGCCCTTACTGTAGTGGCCAGGTATGGTAACACTGCTCAGTCAGCCCTTACTGTAGTGGCCAGGTATGGTAACACTGCTCAGTCAGCCCTTACTGTAGTGGCCAGGTATGGCAACACTGCTCAGTCAGTCCTTACTGTAGTGGCCAGGTATGGTAACACTGCTCAGTCACCCCTTACTGTAGTGGCCAGGTATGGTAACACTGCTCAGTCACCCCTTACTGTAGTGGCCAGGTATGGTAACACTGCTCAGTCACCCCTTACTGTAGTGGCCAGGTATGGTAACACTGCTCAGTCAGCCCTTACTGTAGTGGCCAGGTATGGTAACACTGCTCAGTCAGTCCTTACTGTAGTGGCCAGGTATGGTAACACTGCTCAGTCAGTCCTTACTGTAGTGGCCAGGTATGGTAACACTGCTCAGTCAGCCCTTACTGTAGTGGCCAGGTATGGTAACACTGCTCAGTCACCCCTTACTGTAGTGGCCAGGTATGGTAACACTGCTCAGTCAGCCCTTACTGTAGTGGCCAGGTATGGTAACACTGCTCAGTCAGTCCTTACTGTAGTAGCCAGGTATGGTAACACTGCTCAGTCAGCCCTTACTGTAGTGGCCAGGTATGGTAACACTGCTCAGTCAGCCCTTACTGTAGTGGCCAGGTATGGTAACACTGCTCAGTCAGTCCTTACTGTAGTAGCCAGGTATGGTAACACTGCTCAGTCAGCCCTTACTGTAGTGGCCAGGTATGGTAACACTGCTCAGTCAGCCCTTACTGTAGTGGCCAGGTATGGTAACACTGCTCAGTCAGCCCTTACTGTAGTGGCCAGGTATGGTAACACTGCTCAGTCAGCCCTTACTGTAGTAGCCAGGTATGGTAACACTGCTCAGTCAGCCCTTACTGTAGTGGCCAGGTATGGTAACACTGCTCAGTCAGTCCTTACTGTAGTGGCCAGGTATGGTAACACTGCTCTGTCAGTCCTGTAGTAGCCAGGTATGGTAACACTGCTCAGTCAGCCCTTACTGTAGTGGCCAGGTATGGTAACACTGCTCAGTCAGTCCTTACTGTAGTGGCCAGGTATGGTAACACTGCTCAGTCAGCCCTTACTGTAGTGGCCAGGTATGGTAACACTGCTCAGTCAGCCCTTACTGTAGTTGCCAGGTATGGTAACACTGCTCAGTCAGCCCTTACTGTAGTGGCCAGGTATGGTAACACTGCTCAGTCACCCCTTACTGTAGTGGCCAGGTATGGTAACACTGCTCAGTCAGTCCTGTAGTAGCCAGGTATGGTAACACTGCTCAGTCAGTCCTTACTGTAGTGGCCAGGTATGGTAACACTGCTCAGTCAGCCCTTAATGCAGTGGCCAGGTATGGTAACACTGCTCAGTCAGCCCTTACTGCAGTGGCCAGGTATGGTAACACTGCTCAGTCAGCCCTTACTGTAGTGGCCAGGTATGGTAACACTGCTCAGTCAGTCCTGTAGTAGCCAGGTATGGTAACACTGCTCAGTCAGTCCTTACTGTAGTAGCCAGGTATGGTAACACTGCTCAGTCAGTCCTTACTGTAGTGGCCATGTATGGTAACACTGCTCAGTCAGCCCTTACTGTAGCGGCCAGGTATGGTAACACTGCTCAGTCAGTCCTTACTGTAGTGGCCAGGTATGGTAACACTGCTCAGTCAGTCCTTACTGTAGTGGCCAGGTATGGTAACACTGCTCAGTCAGTCCTTACTGTAGTGGCCAGGTATGGTAACACTGCTCAGTCAGTCCTGTAGTAGCCAGGTATGGTAACACTGCTCAGTCAGTCCTGTAGTAGCCAGGTATGGTAACACTGCTCAGTCACCCCTTACTGTAGTGGCCAGGTATGGTAACACTGCTCAGTCAGCCCTTACTGTAGTGGCCAGGTATGGTAACACTGCTCAGTCAGCCCTTACTGTAGTGGCCAGGTATGGTAACACTGCTCAGTCAGTCCTGTAGTAGCCAGGTATGGTAACACTGCTCAGTCAGTCCTTACTGTAGTGGCCAGGTATGGTAACACTGCTCAGTCAGCCCTTACTGTAGTGGCCAGGTATGGTAACACTGCTCAGTCAGCCCTTACTGTAGTGGCCAGGTATGGTAACACTGCTCAGTCAGCCCTTACTGTAGTGGCCAGGTATGGTAACACTGCTCAGTCAGCCCTTACTGTAGTGGCCAGGTATGGTAACACTGCTCAGTCAGTCCTTACTGTAGTGGCCAGGTATGGTAACACTGCTCAGTCAGTCCTTACTGTAGTGGCCAGGTATGGTAACACTGCTCAGTCAGTCCTTACTGTAGTGGCCAGGTATGGTAACACTGCTCAGTCAGTCCTTACTGTAGTAGACAGGTATGGTAACACTGCTCAGTCAGTCCTTACTGTAGTGGCCAGGTATGGTAACACTGCTCAGTCAGCCCTTACTGTAGTAGCCAGGTATGGTAACACTGCTCAGTCAGCCCTTACTGTAGTGGCCAGGTATGGTAACACTGCTCAGTCAGCCCTTACTGTAGTGGCCAGGTATGGTAACACTGCTCAGTCAGCCCTTACTGTAGTAGCCAGGTATGGTAACACTGCTCAGTCAGCCCTTACTGTAGTGGCCAGGTATGGTAACACTGCTCAGTCAGCCCTTACTGTAGTGGCCAGGTATGGTAACACTGCTCAGTCAGTCCTTACTGTAGTGGCCAGGTATGGTAACACTGCTCAGTCAGCCCTTACTGTAGTGGCCAGGTATGGTAACACTGCTCAGTCAGCCCTTACTGTAGTGGCCAGGTATGGTAACACTGCTCAGTCAGCCCTTACTGTAGTGGCCAGGTATGGTAACACTGCTCAGTCAGCCCTTACTGTAGTGGCCAGGTATGGTAACACTGCTCAGTCAGCCCTTACTGTAGTGGCCAGGTATGGTAACACTGCTCAGTCAGCCCTTACTGTAGTGGCCAGGTATGGTAACACTGCTCAGTCAGCCCTTACTGTACACAAGTAGTACAGCACCTGTAGGTAAAGGTGTTGTGACACACATGTGCTGTAGGGTGGAGTCTCCGGTGCCCAGCTGCAGGGGCACCGAGACAGTAGAGGACCTCCCAGAGTAAGGTTAAACTTACCGATTATGGCACAGAGGAGCACCACCCACACGCTGCCCCCCCCCCCCCCCCCAAACACAACAGTTACAGGTAATAACCACGTTAACAACTACACTAACTATCGACCAACACAGCCATAGTAACAAAGGGTGGATCAAGACCTTGTAATACTATCAACAATATAAGTGACGCTCTGGCAACAACGGCGCCACTGTTGAGTGGACTGGCTCCACCCAACACCACCAACGGCACTCTCCACACAACCCTAGTGTCAACACTGGGGCCATGTGGCCCTCTGTCAGCCCCCACAACCCTAGTGTCAACACTGAGGCCATGTGGCCCTTTGTCAGCCCCCACAACCCTAGTGTCAACACTGAGGCCATGTGGCCGTTTGTCAGCCCCCACAACCTGGAGGAGTTACGTGACAGCACTGGGCCCACGTGGCCCTCTGTCAGCCCCACACAACCTGGAGGTGTTACGTGACAGCACTGGGCCCACGTGGCCCTCTGTCAGCCCCCACAACCTGGAGGAGTTACGTGACAGCACTGGGTCCACGTGGCCCTCTGTCAGCCCCACACAACCTGGAGGTGTTAACTCTGGCCAAGACAACACCTGTGTACAGTGTGTTGGAGGTACAGTACAACTATTACAAAGAGTTGCGCACAATAGTTAGGTTCCTGCACGGCACTCGGCCGCCAGAAACACTACTGCTATAAGGGCCAACCTGACCCACCATAACTCTATAAATTATGACCAGCGGCCAATGCCTGATCCGTACAGCACCACTGATGCAGCTCCCAACACACGTGGACGGTGATCACACCACAACGGCACAAGTGACTCTTACACAACTAACTCAGTCCCACTCTGTTCAATACTCCTGATTGTATAAGGTCCAGTCGGTCCCACATATTATCACCATCAGTTATACAGACAACATTTAGTACACAGTGGGACACCAACTACCATGTCCTGTACAGCCGACCTGTGACAACCTCTTGGAACATTGATATTGAAACAAGTTTATTTAGCCAGAAGAGAGCCAGAGGTGTACCTGATATATACTATTCATTTACCTCAAGGAAGTATTATATAACATTTAGAAACATCTGGAACAGTACACATAACCTGGTGGTAGCAAGAACATATCAGAATGTTACCACGGTTATCACTTCAATATATATTTATTTTATTATTATTTATTTTACATCCCGGTACACAGTATAGCACTTCACCAGTCATGATACACACACACTAACCCCTTACATCCCGGTACAGTAGAGCACTTCACCAGTCATGATACACACACACTAACCCCTTACATCCCGGTACAGTTGAGCACTTCACCAGTCATGATACACACACACACTAACCCCTTACATCCCGGTACAGTAGAGCACTTCACCAGTCATGATACACACACACACACTAACCCCTTACATCCCGGTACAGTAGAGCACTTCACCAGTCATGATACACACACACTAACCCCTTACATCCCGGTACAGTAGAGCACTTCACCAGTCATCATACACACACACTAACCCCTTACATCCCGGTACAGTAGAGCACTTCACCAGTCATGATACACACACACACACTAACCCCTTACATCCCGGTACAGTAGAGCACTTCACCAGTCATGATACACACACACACACTAACCCCTTACATCCCGGTACAGTAGAGCACGTAACCAGTCATGATACACACATACACTAACCCCTTACATCCCGGTACAGTAGAGCACTTCACCAGTCATGATACACACACACTAACCCCTTACAAGTGCAGCAAGGTACAAGACGCACAGGCGGATTTCTTACTCGGTTTTGTAATAATCATATCTAGGTTATAACGTCACAACAGGGAATCTATAGATGGTGTGATGTATAGACTACTACTACTGCTGCTAATACTACTACTACTGCTGCTCCTACTACTACTACTTGACCTTATACTCAGGCTAACGAGGTAATACTACTCATACGATTACCACCACCACACCAGCATAACAGATGTAAAGCGAAGGATAGGAAGAATAACACCTGCCCTGGGGGGTGGAGGACCTGCCCTGGGGGGTGGAGGACCTGCCCTGGGTGTGGGGGACCTGCCCTGGGTGTGGGGGACCTGCCCTGGGTGTCGGAGTCCTGCCCTGGGTGTAGGGGACCTGCCCTGCTGCCCTGTGTGTGGAGGACCTGCCCTTGGGGGTGGAGGACCTGCCCTGGGGGGTGGAGGACCTGCTCTTGGGGGTGGAGGACCTGCCCTGGGGGGTGGAGGACCTGCACTGGGTGTGGGGGACCTGCTCTGAGGGGTGGGGGGACCTGCCCTGGGGGTGGAGGACCTGCCCTGAGTGTGGGGGACCTGCCCTGCGGGGTGGGGGACCTGCCCTGGGGGGTGGGGGACCTGCCCTGGGGGTGGAGGACCTGCCCTGGGGGTGGGAGACCTGCCCTGGGTGTGGGGGACCTGCCCTGGGTGTGGGGGACCTGCCCTAGGGGGTGGAGGGTGGGGGTGTTATCAGGAGGGAGGGCAACTACTATCAAAAGGCGACACACTCAGCTGAGGGACCACAGTGATAACCTATCTCGGGGTGAAGCAACACAGACCCACACCACCACTACTACTGTCACTACCACCACAACTACCACCACTAATACCGTCACCAACACCACAACTAACACTACTACCACAACTACCACCACTAATACCGTCACCAACACCACAACTAACACTACTACCATAACTACCACTACTACTGTCACTACCACCACCACTACTACTACTGTCACTACCACCACTAATACCGTCACCAACACCACAACACTACTATCACAACTACCACTACTACTGTCACTACCACCACAACTACCACCACTAATACCGTCACCACCACCACAACTACCACTACTCCTGTCACTACCACCACTAATACCGTCACCAACACCACAACTAACACTACTACCATAACTACCACTACTACTGTCACTACCACCACAACCCACAACTACCACTACTACTGCTACCAAAACTACCACCACTACCACAACTATTACCGTCACCGTCACCACCACCACCTAATCTAATATAACTACAACCACCCAATCACCAACTACAACCACCCAATCACCAACTACAACCAACCAATCACGGACTACAACCACCCAATCACCAACTACAACCACCCAATCACCAACTACAACCAACCAATCACCAACTACAACCACCCAATCACCAATTACAACCACCCAATCACCAACTACAACCACCCAATCACCAACTACAACCACCCAATCACCAACTACAACCACCCAATCACCAACTACAACCAACCAATCACCAACTACAACCACCCAATCACGGACTACAACCTCCAAGACCAGGAAGTTATATACGTACCACTACAACCTTCCTCTACACGGGTGGGGGGTTGATACTACGACTACTACTACTAATTTAACCCAGAAATGAGATCCGAACCCACGTACTCTCTCTCTCTCTCTCTCCATTAAGAGGGCGTACCCAGTGTTGCCATCATTTGCTCCTTGTTTTTATCGTCCACAGTATTTGTTCGTACTTGAGAGAGAGAGAGAGAGAGAGAGAGAGAGAGAGAGAGAGAGAGAGAGAGAGAGAGAGAGAGATACACAGACCGGAAGAAGGAAATCTGGGTGTAGCGAGACTGGTGTAGGTAACCAGCAAGTGGGTGGGGGTGTACATGGCCTGACACCGCTCTCTTCGGTATAAGGGTGGGTGTAAGGGTGGGTGTAGGGTATAAGGGTGGGTGTAGGGTGTAAGGGTCGGTGTAGGGTGTAAGGGTGGGTGTAGAGATAAGGGTGGGTTGCCAACAGCCTTCATTTATAATAACTCCGCAATGGTGTACACGTACGCACGCACGCACACACAGGCGTGCGTACACATATACACACACACACACACACCCAGTCCTTGACGCGCTACCAAACGGTTGGTATCTCCTCTTGCTCTCAGCTGGGGGCAATGTAGGAAGGGGAAGAGAGCTATCAGGGGGGAGGGGGGAGGAGGGGGGAGGGGGGAGGGGGGGAGGAGGAGGGGAGGGGGGAGGGGAGGGGGGGAGGGGAGGGGGGGAGGGGAGGAGGAGGGAGGGAGGGGGGAGGAGGAGGGAGGGAGGGGGGAGGAGAGGGAGGGAGGGGGGAGGGGGAGGAGAGGGAGGGAGGGGGGAGGGGGAGGGGGAGGGAGGGGGGAGGAGGGGGAGGAGAGGGGGAGGGAGGGGGGGAGGAGGGGGAGGGAGAGGGGGAGGGAGAGGGGGAGGGAGAAAGGGAGGGGGAGGGAGGGAGGAGGGAGAAAGGGAGGGGGAGGGAGGGAGGGGGAGGAGGGAGGGAGGGGGAGGGAGGGAGGGGGAGGGAGGGGGGAGGAGGGGGAGGGAGGGGGGAGGAGGGGGAGGGAGGAGGGAGGGAGGGAGGGAGGGGAGGGAGGGTAAGGTAGGTAGGGTAAGGTAGGTAGGTAGGGTACGGTAGGGTAAGGTAAGGTAGGTAGGTAGGGTAAGGTAGGTAGGTAGGGTAAGGTAGGTAGGGTAAGGTAGGTAGGTAGGGTAAGGTAGGTAGGGTAAGGTAGGTAGGTAGGGTAAGGTAGGTAGGTAGGGTAAGGTAGGTAGGTTAAGTTAGGTAGGTTAGGTAGGGTTGGTTAGGTAGGTTAGGTTAGGTTAGGTAGGGTTGGTTAGGTAGGTTAGGTTAGGGCAGGTTAGGTAGGTCGGGTTGGTAGGGTAGGTTAGGTTAGGTTAGGTTAGGTTAGGTTAGGTTAGGTATGTTAGATTAGGTTAGGTAGGTTAGGTTAGGTTAGGTAGGTTAGGTAGGTAGGTTAGGTTGGTAGGTAGGTTAGGCTAGGTTAGGTAGGTTAGGTAGGTAGGTTAGGTAGGTTAGGTTAGGTAGGTTAGGTTAGGGTAGGTAGGTTAGGTTAGGTAAGGTAGGTTAGGTTAGGTTAGGTTAGGTTAGGTTAGGTAGGTTAGGTTAGGTTAGGTTAGGTTAGGTTAGGTTAGGTTAGGTTAGGTTAGGTAGGTTAGGTTAGGTTAGGTTAGGTTAGGTAGGTTAGGTTAGGTTAGGTTAGGTTAGGTTAGGTTAGGTTAGGTAGGTTAGGTTAGGTTAGGTTAGGTTAGGTTAGGTTAGGTTAGGTTAGGTTAGGTTAGGTTAGGTTAGGTTAGGTTAGGTAGGTAGGTTAGGTTAGGTTAGGTTAGGTAGGTAGGTTAGGTTAGGTTAGGTTAGGTTAGGTTAGGTTAGGTTAGGTTAGGTTAGGTTAGGTTAGGTTAGGTTAGGTTAGGTTAGGTTAGGTTAGGTTAGGTTAGGTTAGGTTAGGTTAGGTTAGGTTAGGTAGGTTAGGTTAGGTTAGGTAGGTTAGGTTAGGTTAGGTTAGGTTAGGTAGGTTAGGTTAGGTTAGGTAGGTTAGGTTAGGTTAGGTTAGGTTAGGTTAGGTTAGGTTAGGTTAGGTTAGGTTAGGTTAGGTTAGGTTAGGTTAGGTTAGGTTAGGTTAGGTTAGGTAGGTTAGGTTAGGTTAGGTTAGGTTAGGTAGGTTAGGTTAGGTTAGGTTAGGTAGGTTAGGTTAGGTTAGGTTAGGTTAGGTTAGGTTAGGTTAGTTTAGGTAGGTAGGTTAGGTTAGGTTAGGTTAGGTTAGTTTAGGTTAGGTTAGGTTAGGTTAGGTAGGTAGGTTAGGTTAGGTTAGGTTAGGTTAGGTTAGGTTAGGTTAGGTAGGTTAGGTTAGGTTAGGTTAGGTTAGGTTAGGTTAGGTTAGGTTAGGTTAGGTTAGGTTAGGTTAGGTTAGGTTAGGTTAGGTTAGGTTAGGTTAGGTTAGGTTAGGTTAGGTTAGGTTAGGTAGGTTAGGTTAGGTAGGTTAGGTTAGGTTAGGTTAGGTAGGTTAGGTTAGGTTAGGTTAGGTTAGGTAGGTTAGGTTAGGTTAGGTTAGGTTAGGTTAGGTTAGGTTAGGTTAGGTAGGTAGATTAGGTAGGTTAGGTTAGGTTAGGTAGGTTAGGTTAGGTATGTTAGATTAGGTTAGGTAGGTTAGGTTTGGTTAGGTAGGTAGGTTAGGTTAGGTTAGGTTAGGTAGGTTAGGTTAGGTTAGGTTAGGTTAGGTTAGGTAGGTTAGGTTAGGTTAGGTTAGGGTAAGGTAGGTAGGGTAAGGTAGGTAGGTAGGTAGGTAGGTAGGGTAAGGTAGGTAGGTAGGTAGGTAGGTAGGGTAAGGTAGGTAGGGTAGGTAGGTAGGTAGGGTAAGGTAGGTAGGGTAAGGTAGGTAGGTAGGGTAAGGTAGGTAGGTAGGGTAAGGTAGGGTAAGGTAGGTAGGTAGGGTAAGGTAGGTAGGTAGGGTAAGGTAGGTAGGTAGGGTAAGGTAGGTAGGTAGGGTAAGGTAGGTAGGTAGGTAGGGTAAGGTAGGTAGGTAGGTAAGGTAGGTAGGTAGGTAGGTAGGTAGGTAGGGTAAGGTAGGGTAGGGTAGGTAGGTAGGGTAAGGTAGGTAGGGTAAGGTAGGGTAAGGTAGGTAGGGTAAGGTAGGTAGGTAGGGTAAGGTAGGTAGGGTAAGGTAGGTAGGTAGGGTAAGGTAGGTAGGGTAAGGTAGGTAGTGTAAGGTAGGGTAAGGTAGGTAGGGTAAGGTAAGGTAGGGTAAGGTAGGTAAGTTCTGGCACTACTCCAACACTAAGATTCTCGTTCAGTCCACTCTCCCAGTCCCAATTGATTCTGTATATATTTCCCTCATTTCCGGGTTGGGTTAGGTTAAGAGGTGACGAGACTTACTGTGGCGACCCCTCCATCTTCCCCCCCAGCAGGCCGCTCCGTTTGTTGACACACACACACACAGCCACTGCAGCAGGTGTTAGCTAGCTACATTGGCGATGAATGAAAATGGACTACAGTGGTGGCCGGGGTGAGGAAGCCTCGCATCACACGGCAGGTTTAAACTCTCGCCCACATATTCACAAATGCCTCACGTGTAACCTTAATGCTGTTGCTTGCCATCGATTTTTCCATGAGGACAGAGGGGCGTAAGGAATGAGGTAGGGAGGTTAGGAGAGAGGTAGGGAGAGGGGTAGGGAGGTTAGGAGGGAGGTAGGGAGAGGGAGTACACGACACTCAACTTTACATAAGACACACACACAGACAGACACAGAGGGTTACCATGGGGGGGGGGGGGGGGAGAAGCAGCTCAGTAAAGCCCTACAAAGGACATTGGTGTTGTGACGTCAGCAGCTGCCACAAGAAGCAACACAGTTTAGTCTTTTGTTCAAGGTGTGTGTGTGTGTGTGTACCTCAACCACACCACACCTGTACACCACCACACACCTGCACCTCATCACCACACACCTGCTAATATACTGACACTTACCTCACACACACAAGACACGGCTTTATCGACCTCCGCCAACCATACCTGTGAAAAAAGAACATAGGTTACATTAGGTTGGGTTAGATTAGGTTGGGTTGGGTTAGGTTAGGTTAGATTAGGTTAATATTATAAGAGCACAATCATATGGTTTCCGCCAGGCGAGATCTACTGGTGATCTGCTCTCCTACTGCACCCATCTTTGGTCATCCTCTCTTAGGGATTATGGGGAAAGTTTCGTCAAGGCCCTCGACATCTCCAAAGCATTTGACAGGGTATGGCACAAGTCTTTGCTATCTAAACTTCCCTCTTATGGTTTCTCTCCCCCACTTTGTTCTCTCATCTCTAGCTTCCTTGAGAACTGATCCATGGAAGTTGAGGGATCGATCTCTCGCTCCTTCTCTACCAATAGTGGTGTGCCACAGGGTTCTGTTCTTTCACCTACTCTCTTCCTTCTTTTTATCAATGATTTACTTCACACTACGACTAATTCTATCCATTCTTACGCTCATGATTCTACTCTTCACTCTTCTTCACATTTTCCCCTTCCTCCTAACTCTCAAACTAGATCTGTTTCTAGAGCTGATATCATTACATCTATCAATGCGGATCTGTGCAGCATCTCCTAATGGGGAGGTACAAACTTAGTTAAATTCAATAGTAATAAAACTATTTACCAATTACACTTTCCAAATTAGATGATCTCCCACCAATTACATTTCAGGACGCTGTCATTCTGCCAAATTCTAAAATAGATATGCTAGGCCTCACCATTTCCTCTATTATGTCATGGAAGCCACACATTGCTAAAGCTGCCTCCCGAAAGCTGGGAATGCTGTACAGATGCCGTAGCTACTTCACTCCTGAGCAGTTGCTTCAAGTATATAAGGGATTCATTTGTCCTAACTTGGAGTACTGCTCTCATATCTGGGGTGGCTCTTCTTCTGTTAGATATGGTGGAATCAAAGGCATTTCGTCTTATTAACTCTCCTCCTTTAGTTGACAATCTCTCTTCCCTTTCTCTTCGCCACAATGTTGCTTCACTCTCTCTCTCTTTTACAGGTACTTTAACGGGCAATGTTCGCTGGATTTGGCATTCTGTGTACCGCCGGCAAGGCCGTGGGCTCGTAACACACGTCTTGCCAGCGGTGCCCACCGTTTCTCTGTGGATGTCAGTCACACTATAATAACCCGTTATAGTACATCCTTCTTTCCTCACACTGTGGAATGCTCTGCCTTCTTCTGTGTTTCCATACTCATACAATCTGTCTCACTTTAAAAAGATGGTTTTCCGGCATCTTCGAGGCGTAGATTAATAGAGTCTTTTTATCTTCCATTTTCAATTTCCTTTTACTCTTATCCCCCCCCCCCCCCCGCCCTGTTGTGGGTTGATGACCTGTGCCCGGGTGAATTATTCCCAGTAAAATAAATAAATAAAATACAGCCAGGAACTATAAATACTAATTATTACATTTATTATTGAAACCATCTGAAGATTTACCACCCCAGCTTATTTCAACTGAAGAATAACCACCCTAACCTGACCTACCCTGACCTAACCTAACCACCCTAACCTGACCTGACCTAACCCCAAATAGCGTTAGGGTGGTTAATCTTCAGGTAAAATCAGCTGGGGTGAGAGTGGAGTGGGTTGGAGGGTGAGGAATGGAGAGGGTTGGAGGGTGAGTGGGAAAGTGGACGGTGCAGTGAGGGGGTTGAGTGGGAAAGGGGACGGTGCAGAGAGGGGGGTGAGTGGGAAAGGGGACGGTGCAGAGGGGGGTTGAGTGGGAAAGGGGACGGTGCAGAGGGGGTTGAGTGGGAAAGGGGACGGTGCAGAGAGGGGGGTGAGTGGGAAAGGGGACGGTGCAGAGGGGGTTGAGTGGGAAAGGGGACGGTGCAGTGAGGGGGTTGAGTGGGAAAGGGGACGGTGCAGAGGGGGGTGAGTGGGAAAGGGGACGGTGCAGAGGGGGGTGAGTGGGAAAGATAACAGAAGAATGACTGACTGACTGAGCACTTTAATAAACACAACGAGGGAGTGTGTGTGAGTGTGTGTGTGTGAGTGTGTGTGCGTGTGTGCTGGGGGGGGGGGGGAGGGTCAAGGCGAGGAGGGACAAAAGTTAAGCAAATAATGTAAACAAACATCCAAGCTGTACCAGGAAGCTGACTCAAGCTAACCTTAATCCAACCCAGCCGTAACCTTGCCTAATCTAACCTACCCCTAACCTGAACTGACTTACGGTAGGGTATGACCTGACCTAACCTGCCTAACAAACTGACTTGGGGGTAGGGTAGTTTGTGACCGAACCTAATGTAGCCTGATAGAATTTAATGTGGACTAATATAAATTACTTAGTCTTGTAGATGTAAACAGAGTAACCAGATACCAGATGAACAATGTTGTTATAGAGAAATCCGACTGTGAGAAAGATTTAGGAGTAATGATAAGTAGGAATCTTAAGTCAAGTCAACAATGTGTATTTGCTCGTAACAAGGCTAATTAAGTACTTGGGTTCATACAAAGGCGTGTTAGTTACAAGACTAGCGAGGTTATCCTAAAACTATACCTTGCGCTTGTTAGACCTCACTTGGATTACGCAGTTCAGTTCTGGTCACCGTATTACAGAATGGATATAGAATCATTGGAAAGAATTCAGAGGAGAATGACAAGACTAATCCCGGGCATTAGGAACCTTGAGTACAGAGACAGGTTAAAGCATCTTAATTTACACTCCCTCGAGAGACGTAGAGTGAGGGGCGACATGATAGAGGTGTATAAATGGAAGTCAGGGCTAAACAAAGGGGACATTACAAAGGTGCTCAAACTATCCAACCAGGAGCGAACTGGTAACAATGGTTTTAAATAAGAAATATTAAATTTAGGCGCGAGATAGGTAAACATTGGTTGGTTGGTTGGATGGATATATTAGCGATAGGGGTTTGGGTGTAAACGGGACCTGACCTAACCTGACACATGACCTTACCTAACCGGTTGGCTCTCGCGTGTGGGTGAGGCAAGATGACACCAATAGGATAGGTAGATGGAGGAGCCTACATCGGTGGGGGGAGAGGAGGGGGGGAGGGGTGATCGATGAAGCATAATTCAAGTAAAGTTCTTCCTGGAAACACTGAGAGCCATCTAATGCGATAGTGTTGTTTTCATATGGAGTTCTCAAGGCTTTCAACATCACCACAAACACAACATACGAATCCACAATAACCTAAACTAATCAATATAATCTATATATATATATATCTTACAATACTTACCATTATAACATATACATATCATTAGCTCTCGTTATAAATATTTTTGTGTGTGTGTCGTAGCCTCCTGAACCTTAAAAAAACAAAACTCCTGAGATGGCAACAACACGGGGCCCGCCAGCTGGGTAATGACGTCTTTTCTACTTGACTTATATAAAGATAAATAATTATTTTTTAAGGTAAATTTGTCCTACATGATAATTCAAATAATCCAGATAATTTTGTAGTGTTTATATGCAAAGACGCCATCTCTCTACCTCACATAGCCTAAGGTAACAGTGCCAATTGTGACCACCGCTATGGAACCTTGAGCCAATACCTTCTCTCTCTCTCTGGTGATGTTCCCTCCTCAACCACGAACAAGGAACTCGTCTCTCTCTTTGGTGATGTTCCCTCCTCAACCACGAACAAGGAATTCTGTCATAATAACCACTCGCTGAACCACAAGGTCTGAGTCACCCCCCTCAACTTCACCTCATCTCACCTTGCCTCACCTCACCTTGCCTCACCTCACCATCCACTGAGAAAATGAAAAGACAGTGTGTGTGTGTGTGTGTGTTTAAATAAGTGAATGTATTTTGTGTATGTATGGGTGGGGAGTTACTATCACCACCACCAACCCCCATCACCACCACTAACCCTCCATCACCACCACTACCCTCCATCACCACCACTACCCTCCATCACCACCACTACCCTCCATCACCATCACTAACTCCCATCACCACCACTAACCCCCATCACCACCACTACCCTCCATCACCACCACCAACCCCCATCACCACCACTACCCTCCATCACCATCACTAACTCCCATCACCACCACCAACCCCCATCACCACCACTAACCCCCATCACCATCACTAACTCCCATCACCACCACCAACTCCCATCACCACCACTACCCCCATCACCACCACTAACCCCCATCACCACCACTAACCCCCATCACCATCACTTACTCCCATCACCACCACTAACTCCCATCACCACCACCAACTCCCATCACCATCACTACCCCCATCACCACCAACAACCCCCATCACCACCACTAACCCCCATCACCACCACTAACCCCCATCACCACCACCAACCCCCATCACCACCACTAACCCCCATCACCACCACTAACCCCCATCACCACCACCAACAGCACTAACTCCCATCACCAGCACTAACTCCCATCACCACCACTACCCTCCATCACCACCACCAACCACCACCACCAACCCCCATCACCAGCACTAACTCCCATCACCAGCACTAACTCCCATCACCAGCACTAACCCCCACCATTAACGCCCATCACCACCACTACCCCCCATCACCACCACTACCCTCCATCACCACCACTACCCTCCATCACCACCACTAACCCCCATCACCACCACCAACCCCCATCACCACCATTAACCCCCATCAACCCCCATCACCACCACTAACCCCCATCACCACCACCAACCACCATCACCACCATTAACCCTCCATCACCACCACTAACCCCCATCACCACCACCAACCCCCATCACTTCCACTAACTCCCATCACCACCACCAACCACCACTAACCCCCATCACCACCACTAACCCCCATCACCACCACTACCCACCAACACCACCATTAACCCCCATCACCACCAACCCCCATCACCACCACTACCCCCCATCACCACCATTAACCCCCATCACCACCACTACCCACCAACACCACCATTAACCCCCATCACCACCACCACTAACCCCCATCACCACCACTAACCCCCATCACCATACCCCCATGCCGTACTAAACTTTACTCACCTACACCAATCACAACCCAGTATTAACCTCACCAGTTCTCTTTAACCAATCAAAACACACCTGGTCTCTGTGTTAACCAGGGAAAAAATACCCCCCCCCCCCCCCCCCATCAAGGTAGACACGTCACGCCCCCAATGCCAGGCTGCCTGGGTAAATATCAAAGACACCGGAAGCTATCCTGAGGTGGTGGTAGTGGTGATGGTTGTGGTGGTAGTTGTGGTGGTGGTGGTAGTAGTGTTGATAGTTGTGGTGGTGGTAGTGGTAGTTGTGGTGGTGGTGGTGGTAGTTGTGGTGGTGGTGGTAGTTGTGGTGGTGGTGGTAGTGGTGATGGTTGTGGTGGTGGTGGTTGTAGTGGTGGTGGTGGTGGTGGTTGTGGTAGTAGTGGTGATAGTTGTGGTGGTGGTAGTGGTGATGGTTGTGGTGATGGTGGTGATGGTTGTGGTGATGGTTGTGGTGGTAGTGGTGATGGTGGTGATGGTTGTGGTGATGGTTGTGGTGGTGGTAGTAGTGGTGATGGTTGTGGTGGTAGTGGTAATGGTTGTGGTGGTTGTGGTGGTGGTGGTTGTGGTGGTGGTGGTTGTGGTGGTGGTGGTTGTGGTGGTGGTGGTTGTGGTGGTGGTAGTAGTGGTGATATTGTGGTGGTGGTAGTGGTGATGGTTGTGGTGATGGTTGTGGTGATGGTGGTGATGGTTGTGGTGGTAGTGGTGATGGTTGTGGTGGTAGTGGTAATGGTGGTGGTAGTAGTGGTAATGGTGGTGATGGTTGTGGTGGTAGTGGTGATAGTTGTGGTGGTGGTAGTAGTGGTAATGGTGGTGGTGATGGTTGTGGTGATGGTGGTGATGGTTGTGGTGATGGTGGTGATGGTTGTGGTGGTGGCAGTAGTGGTGATGGTTGTGGTGGTAGTGGTAATGGTGGTGGTGGTGGTGGTGATGGTTGTGGTGGTGGTGGTGGTTGTGGTGGTGATAGTTGTGGTGGTGGTAGTAGTGGTGATAGTTGTGGTGGTGGTAGTGGTGATAGTTGTGGTGATGGTGGTGATGGTTGTGGTGATGGTGGTGATGGTTGTGGTGGTAGTGGTGATGGTTGTGGTGGTGGTGATGGTTGTAGTGGTAGTGGTGATAGTTGTGGTGGTGGTAGTAGTGGTGATGGTTGTGGTGATGGTGGTGATGGTTGTGGTGATGGTTGTGGTGGTAGTGGTGATGGTTGTGGTGGTAGTGGTAGTGGTGATGGTTGTGGTGGTGGTGGTGATGGTTGTGGTGGTGGTGGTAATGGTTGTGGTGGTAATGGTTGTGGTGGTGGTGGTAGTGGTTGTAGTGGTGGTGGTAGTGGTGGTAGTTGTGGTAGTGGTGATGGTTGTGGTGGTGGTGGTAATGGTTGTGGTGGTGGTGGTGGTAGTGGTGGTAGTTGTGGTGGTGGTGATGGTTGTGGTGGTAGTGGTGGTGGTGATGGTTGTGGTGGTAATGGTTGTGGTGGTGGTAGTTGTGGTGGTGGTGATGGTTGTGGTGGTGGTGCATAACCTTGGCGGCGTCGTTGTTAGGTTAGGTTATACTGGTCTTCGCCGGTTGATTACGTCACCTGGCCAGCCACCATACCACGCCGCCTCCTCCTCCTCAACTAACGCCTCCTCCTCCTCCACTAACGCCTCCTCCTCCTCAACTAACGCCTCCTCCTCCTCCACTAACGCCTCCTCCTCAACTAACGCCTCCTCCTCCTCAACTAACGCCTCCTCCTCCTCAACTAACGCCTCCTCCTCCTCAACTAACCCCTCCTCCTCCTCAACTAACCCCTCCTCCTCCTCCACTAACGCCTCCTCCTCCTCCACTAACGCCTCCTCCTCAACTAACCCCTCCTCCTCCTCCACTAACGCCTCCTCCTCAACTAACCCCTCCTCCTCCTCAACTAACGCCTCCTCCTCCTCCACTAACGCCTCCGCCTCCACTAACGCCTCCGCCTCCTCCTCCACTAACGCCTCCTCCTCCACTAACGCCTCCTCCTCCTCAACTAACGCCTCCGCCTCCTCCTCCACTAACGCCTCCTCCTCCTCAACTAACGCCTCCGCCTCCTCCTCCACTAACGCCTCCTCCTCCTCAACTAACCCCTCCTCCTCCTCAACTAACGCCTCCTCCTCCTCAACTAACGACGCCTCCTCCTCCACTAACGCCTCCTCCGACATAAACAAACACCAGCTGACCGACGTAAACAAACACCAGCTGATCGACATAAACAAACACCAGCTGACCGACGTAAACAAACACCAGCTGACCGACTTAAACAAACACCAGTTTTACGGGAACTAATTTAAAGCATTTGGAGTGACATATTAACTACCACCACCACTAATACTACTGCTACTGCTACTACTACTACTACTACTACAACTACTACTACCACTACGTGGCCTCCAGCCTCCCCCAATAGCCACACCTTCACCACCATTTAATTACCATAATATTAAATATCCTAAAACATAAGAAGCTATCCTGTCTGTGTTAAATTAGTTGAGCCGCAGATCTATGAGGCATTCAGAGACTGTAGCCTCATAGTCAATATCTGCAGCAGTTGTCGGAATTGGGGCAGAAGCTCTCGTTCCCCTGAGGCAGAGCAAAGCCGACCGAAGGAGAGAGAAGGACAGTCGACATCTCATCCAGGCTGTAACATAACTTGTGGGCTGCTGCTTCTGTTCGGAGATCACCTCCGCGAGTCTGGCGTAGAAACATCTTGCACTTGGTCCCATCCCACCAGAGGTTGTCAACACTAGAGGAGTGAAGCTGCCTTGATCAACGTTTTGAATTCTCTCCCCATATGCCCTTCTCTTGTCGTTCTCGTTCCTCCTGTGTGCAGCATCGAGAGCTAAGTTACGGTGACATGCGGCCATGGGATCAAAAAATCCTGATGTCGAAGAAAGCTCGCTGTCCCCGCGCCCAGAATCCTCGAGCACTGACGTCCACATGGGCTTCGTTAGATGTGTTTGAAGTTCTGTGTTGGAAGATCTCACCATCCAATGGAAGGAGGGTCGGTTCTACCATGACATCCCGGAAGATTTCCTTCAACATATTTGCTGTGAGGTCCCTTACTTCGTCATGCCTCATGCATATGAAGCCCCCCCTTCTTGCACACCATGGCGTGATCGCCATCATAGGAAGAGCCACACACGCATTGGGAGGGCAAACCTTCTACTGGCCGACCGTACCTTAGAGCAATGGCATCTGTAAATTCTTGTTTATTAAGACTGAAACCATTTGCCCTTATCGGTAACGTAGTTAACCAGTTTGAGACGCCCACCTCCTGCGCTATAGCTACTTTTTTTCCAAATTTTCTGGTACCTGCAGCAACAGTTGCTGCAACTTATCATTTTGGCAGTGCTGTCGATCTGTCGTAATGGACCTACGAATCTTATTTAATTCACTGGTATCCACTTCCCCTGTTGCATTCTGGGCTATTATGTGGTCCGTGAGGGCTGCCGTGAGCTTAAGTGAATTTTGATGTTCAGTGGCAGCAATCTCCTCTGGATTGGTTAGTCCCATCCCTCCCAGTCTTGATGGAAGTGCAAGAAGTGCTCTTTCTGCTGGGGTTAAGTCAGGGTGTTTCACTAATTTAGAAATGAAATTGACACTGATAACTTCTTCCAGAGGGTGAAGGAGGGGTCCGATATCAGGGATAGTACGCAGGTAGTTCCAACGATGCTTGACTCCATGGGTGAATGCAGCAAAGGCCGCATGTGGCTCTGTGTTAGCAATCTCAGACAGAGCTTGGATTTCGCTAACCCACTCAACTCATTCACCTTTCCCGCCACGTACTCGGTCTTGAAGTCTGTAGTGCCAATTACTGCGCCTAGATGTCTTTGGCCGTCCTTAGTTATTTTGACCTCACTTCCGCCAAAAACCTCCAATGCCCGTTCATAATGTTCTGGCTTCACGATGAGGAAGGACTTGCTGGCGTTTGGGTGGTACCCTATTTGCGGACCTCGCGATGTTACCAAGTCCCACCACTTTTTGATGCCCTCCACTTTTCCTGCTCCTGTAAGGTCATCAGCATATGCCACTTGTTTGACCCCAGTTGTTTCAAATTTTATTTCTTGTTGGAGCACTGATAGGCCAATTGCATACATTGCCATTGCAACAGGTCCCCCTGTGTTGTTCCCTCGGTTGACTGTAAGATGGTATCACCTCTTAGAGCCTTGTTGTTTACTATATAAAGGTCTGATGGATTCCTATACGAATTTTCAACATACATTGCAAAGCTTGGGCACTTGATCTTGATGTTGTGCAGTGCAGCCTTGCGGTTAAGTATGTTGAATGCATTTGAAGCATCCACCAGGAGAACGGCCTCACAATCACACTGCTCAAATATCGTTCTCATGGCGTGAATGGCCGCTTCCCCTCCAGCCTGGTGGCCAGCACCCACTTGTAGGTTCCCTGCTGCTGCCCTGACATCATCCTTTACCACCTCCATTATGCATTTTCCGATGATCCGCCTCAGCACTTCCCCCACCCCTATAGGTCTACATCCTGGATTCTTTTTCTACTACTACTACTACTACCTCTACGACTAAGACTACTACTACCACCACCACCACCAATACTACTACTACCACCACTACCCCCTTTAAGCCTACTACCACTCCCACCACTACTACTACCACCATCCCCAAAAAGCGTACCACTCACCACCACACCACTGCCACCATTCTCTTTAAATCTACCACTACCATTACCTACCACGACTAGCCTGTGCCACAACCACCATTAATTACAATAGCTATAGCATAATTACTATTTAAAGCCACTACCACCACAACCAACATTACAACAAGTACCACAACCAACATTACAGCAACTACTACAACCAACATTACAGCAACTATCACAACCAACATTACAACAACTACAACCACAACCAACATTACAACAACTACCACCACAACCAACATTGCAACAAGTACCACCACAACCAACATTACAACAAGTACCACCACAACCAACATTGCAACAACGACCACCACAACCAACATTACAAAACCTACCACCTGCAACACCTACCACCATTACCAACACTACCTACAACACCTGCCACCATTACCTGCAACGCCTACCACCATTACCACCACTACCTGCAACACCTACCACCATTACCTGCAACACCTACCACCACTACCTGCAACACCTACCACCATTATCTGCAACACTTACCACCATTACCTGCAACACTTACCACCACTACCTGCAACACCTACCACCATTACCTGCAACACCTACCACCATTACCACCACTACCTGCAGTCAATTTAATACCAATACTGACCCTGACCTGTCACACACACACAGACAGACAGACAGACATTCACTATGGTGTCCCCCGTCACTATACACATCCACTATGGTGTCCCCCGTCACTATACACATACACTATGGTGTCCCCCGTCACTATACACATCCACTATGGTGTCCTCCGTCACTATACACATCCACTATGGTGTCCTCCGTCACTATACACATCCACTATGGTGTCCCCCGTCACTATACACATCCACTATGGTGTCCTCCGTCACTATACACATCCACTATGGTGTCCCCGTCACTATACACATACACTATGGTGTCCCCCGTCACTATACACATCCACTATGGTGTCCCCCATCACTATACACATCCACTATGGTGTCCCCGTCACTATACACATCCACTATGGTGTCCCCTATCACTATACACATCCACTATGGTGTCCCCTATCACTATACACATCCACTATGGTGTCCCCCGTCACTATACACATCCACTATGGTGTCCCCGTCACTATACACATCCACTATGGTGTCCCCCGTCACTATACACATCCACTATGGTGTCCCCGTCACTATACACATCCACTATGGTGTCCCCCGTCACTATACACATCCACTATGGTGACCCCATCACTATACACATCCACTATGGTGTCCCCCGTCACTATACACATCCACTATGGTGTCCCCCGTCACTATACACATCCACTATGGTGTCCCCCGTCACTATGCACATCCACTATGGTGTCCCACATCACTATACACATGCACTATGGTGTCCCCGTCACTATACACATCCACTATGGTGTCCCCCGTCACTATACACATCCACTATGGTGTCCCCATCACTATACACATCCACTATGGTGTCCCCCGTCACTATACACATCCACTATGGTGTCCCCCGTCACTATACACATCCACTATGGTGTCCCCCGTCACTATACACATCCACTATGGTGTCCCCTGTCACTATACACATCCACTATGGTGTCCCCCGTCACTATACACATACACTATGGTGTCCCCCGTCACTATACACATACACTATGGTGTCCCCGTCACTATACACATCCACTATGGTGTCCCCCGTCACTATACACCCACTATGGTGTCCCCCGTCACTATACACATCCACTATGGTGTCCCCCGTCACTATACACATCCACTATGGTGTCCCCCGTCACTATACATATCCACTATGGTGTCCCCCGTCACTATACACATCCACTATGGTGTCCCCCGTCACTATACACATCCACTATGGTGTCCCCCGTCACTATACACATCCACTATGGTGTCCTCCGTCACTATACACATCCACTACGATGTCCCCCGTCACTATACACATCCACTATGGTGTCCCGTCACTATACACATCCACTATGGTGTCCCCGTCACTATACACATCCACTATGGTGTCCCCCGTCACTATACACATCCACTATGGTGTCCCCCGTCACTATACACATCCACTATGGTGTCCCCGTCACTATACACATCCACTATGGTGTCCCCGTCACTATACACATCCACTATGGTGTCCCCCGTCACTATACACATACACTATGGTGTCCCCGTCACTATACACATCCACTATGGTGTCCCCCGTCACTCTACACATCCACTATGGTGTCCCCCGTCACTATACACATCCACTATGGTGTCCCCGTCACTATACACATCCACTATGGTGTCCCCTATCACTATATACATCCACTATGGTGTCCTCCGTCACTATACACATCCACTATGGTGTCCCCGTCATTATACACATCCACTATGGTGTCCCCGTCACTATACACATCCACTATGGTGTCCCCCGTCACTATACACATCCACTATGGTGTCCCCCGTCACTATACACATCCACTATGGTGTCCCCGTCACTATACACATCCACTATGGTGTCCCCCGTCACTATACACATCCACTATGGTGTCCCCCGTCACTATACACATACACTATGGTGTCCCCCGTCACTATACACATACACTATGGTGTCCCCCGTCACTATACACATCCACTATGGTGTCCCCCGTCACTATACACATCCACTATGGTGTCCCCGTCACTTTACACATCCACTATGGTGTCCTCCGTCACTATACACATCCACTATGGTGTACCCGTCACTATACACATCCACTATGGTGTCCCGTCACTATACACATCCACTACGGTGTCCCCGTCACTATACACAACACAATACGGTAGCTTACCCTGATGTGTCGGCCTGTCAGCTGCTGTTTCGACTCACCTGTGGAAGGGGGAAGTGTACATTAGATACTACTACAGAGAGAGAGAGAGAGAGAGAGTACCATTCAACCCACCTTCACAACGTATCCTTAACACAAGGTCATATAAATCAATTAAAAAAAACTAATAACAAAAAATAAACTTTCAAGGTGGTTCGGTTAGACTTGTCATAAACACCAATTCATAAACAAACAATTAAATAAACAATCTCAAACAGAGACATTTAACCAGGTTTTATTTCAGGGTCTCCACTTTAACGGGGTCACGGTCTCCACTATAACAAGGTCAGGGTCTTCACTATAAAAGGGTCAGGGTACACTATAAAAAGGTCAGGGTCTCCACTATATCGGGGTCTCCATTATATCGGGGTTTCCACTATATCAGGGTCTCCACTAAAACACGATTTCCACTATATCGGGGTCTCTACTACAACACGGTTTCCACTATAACGGGGTCAGGGTCTCCACTATAACAGGGTCAGGGTCTCCACTATAACAGGGTCAGGGTCTCCACTATAACAGGGTCAGAGTCTCCACTATAACAAGGTCAGTCTCCACTATAACAGGGTCATTAGGATAGGTTAAGTCAGGATAGCATTAGGATCGGTTAAGTCAGGATTGCATTAGGATAGGTTAAGTCAGGATAGCATTAGGATAGGTTAAGTCAGGATAGCATTAGGTTAAGTCAGGATAGCATTAGGATAGGTTAAGTCAGGATAGCATTAGGATAGGCTAAGTCAGGATAGCATTAGGCTAAGTCAGGATAGCATTAGGATAGGTTAAGTCAGGATAGCATTAGGATAGGTTAAGTCAGGATAGCATTAGGATAGGTTAAGTCAGGATAGCATTAGGTTAAGTTAGGTTAGGTTAAGTCAGGATAGCATTAGGATAGGTTAAGTCAGGATTGCATTAGGATAGGTTAAGTCAGGATAGCATTAGGATAGGTTAAGTCAGGATAGCATTAGGATAGGTTAAGTCAGGATAGCATTAGGATAGGTTAAGTCAGGATAGCATTAGGTTAAGTCAGGATAGCATTAGGATAGGTTAAGTCAGGATAGCATTAGGTGAAGTTAGGTTAGGTTAAGTCAGGATAGGTTAAATCAGGATAGCATTAGGATAGGTTAAGTCAGGATAGCATTAGGATAGGTTAAGTCAGGATAGCATTAGGTTAAGTCAGGATAGCATTAGGAAAGGTTAAGTCAGGATAGCATTAGGTTAAGTCAGGATAGCATTAGGATAGGTTAAATCAGGATAGCATTAGGATAGGTTAAGTCAGGATAGCATTAGGATAGGTTAAGTCAGGATAGCATTAGGTTAAGTCAAGATAGCATTAGGATAGGTTAAGTCAGGATAGCATTAGGTTAAGTCAGGATAGCATTAGGATAGGTTAAATCAGGATAGCATAAGGATAGGTTAAATCAGGATAGCATTAGGATAGGTTAAGTCAGGATAGCATTAGGTTAAGTCAGGATAGCATTAGGTTAAGTCAGGATAGCATTAGGATAGGTTAAGTCAGGATAGCATTAGGTTAAGTCAGGATAGCATTAGGATAGGTTAAGTCAGGATAGCCTTAGGTTAAGTCAGGATAGCATTAGGATAGGTTAAGTCAGGATAGCATTAGGATAGGTTAAGTCAGGATAGCATTAGGATAGGTTAAGTCAGGATAGCATTAGGTTAAGTTAGGATAGCATTAGGATAAGTCAGGATAGCATTAGGATAGGGTAAGTCAGGATAGCATTAGGATAGGTTAAGTCAGGATAGCATTAGGATAGGTTAAGTCAGGATAGCATTAGGATAGGTTAAGTCAGGATAGCATTAGGTTAAGTTAGGATAGCATTAGGATAGGTTAAGTCAGGATAGCATTAGGATAGGTTAAGTCAGGATAGCATTAGGTTAAGTCAGGATAGCATTAGGTTAAGTCAGGATAGCATTAGGTTAAGTTAGGATAGCATTAGGATAGGTTAAGTCAGGATAGCATTAGGATAAGTCAGGATAGCATTGGGATAGGTTAAGTCAGGATAGCATTAGGTTAAGTTAGGATAGCATTAGGATAGGTTAAGTCAGGATAGCATTAGGATAGGTTAAGTCAGGATAGCACTAGGATAGGTTAAGTCAGGATAGCATTAGGATAGGTTAAGTCAGGATAGCATTAGGATAGGTTAAGTCAGGATAGCATTAGGATAGGTTAAGTCAGGATAGCATTAGGATAGGTTAAGTCAGGATAGCATTAGGATAGGTTAAGTCAGGATAGCATTAGGATAGGTTAAGTCAGGATAGCATTAGGATAGGTTTAGTCAGGATAGCATTAGGATAGGTTAAGTCAGGATAGCATTAGGATAGGTTAAGTCAGGATAGCATTAGGATAGGTTAAGTCAGGATAGCATTAGGTTAAGTCAGGATAGCATTAGGATAGGTTAAGTCAGGATAGCATTAGGATAGGTTAAGTCAGGATAGCATTAGGTTAAGTTAGGCTAGGTTTAGTCAGGATAGCATTAGGTTAAGTCAGGATAGCATTAAGATAGGTTAAGTCAGGATAGCATTAGGATAGGTTAAGTCAGGATAGCATTAGGTTAAGTCAGGATAGCATTAGGATAGGTTAAGTCAGGATAGCATTAGGATAGGTTAAGTCAGGATAGCATTAGGTTAAGTTAGGCTAGGTTTAGTCAGGATAGCATTAGGTTAAGTCAGGATAGCATTAGGATAGGTTAAGTCAGGATAGCATTAGGATAGGTTAAGTCAGGATAGCATTAGGTTAAGTTAGGCTAGGTTTAGTCAGGATAGCATTAGGTTAAGTCAGGATAGCATTAAGATAGGTTAAGTCAGGATAGCATTAGGATAGGTTAAGTCAGGATAGCATTAGGTTAAGTTAGGCTAGGTTTAGTCAGGATAGCATTAGGTTAAGTCAGGATAGCATTAGGATAGGTTAAGTCAGGATAGCATTAGGATAGGTTAAGTCAGGATAGCATTAGGTTAAGTTAGGCTAGGTTTAGTCAGGATAGCATTAGGTTAAGTCAGGATAGCATTAGGATAGGTTAAGTCAGGATAGCATTAGGATAGGTTAAGTCAGGATAGCATTAGGTTAAGTTAGGCTAGGTTAAGTCAGGATAGCATTAGGTTAAGTTAGGCTAGGTTTAGTCAGGATAGCATTAGGTTAAGTCAGGATAACATTAGGATAGGTTAAGTCAGGATAGCATTAGGATAGGTTAAGTCAGGATAGCATTAGGATAAGTTAAGTCAGGATAGCATTAGGATAAGTTAAGTCAGGATAGCATTAGGATAAGTTAGGATTAAATTATCACACGTTAGGTCTCATGACATTGAGAGAAGCAGCTTTTTTTTTCATTAATCCTAAATTGGCAAGTGGTCTGGTCTGGCTCCCGGCCAGATGTGTCAAGTGGACGTGACAACACGGTAAACACTTGGTAACGGTAACTACAGTCAACCCTCCATATAACGGACTTGTTTCTCTATATAACGGACTTGTTTCTCTATATAGCGGACTTATTTCTCTATATAGCGGACTTATTTCTCTATATAGCGGACTTGTTTCTCTATATAACGGACTTTTCTCTATATAGCGGACTTATTTCTCTATATAGCGGACTTATTTCTCTATATAACGGACTTATTTCTCTATATAGCGGACTTATTTCTCTATATAACGGATTTATTTCTCTATATAACGGACATATTTCTCTATAACGGACTTATTTCTCTATAACGGACTTGTTTCTCTATATAACGGACTTATTTCTCTATATAACGGACTTATTTCTCTATATAACGGATTTCCTTCTTCATATAACAGACACCTCGATATAAAGGACCTAAATCGTTCATTATATGGAGGTGTCATATTTAACTGAACCACCGATATAATGAACGCTCCTCTCCACACAGTCCGCTAAATAGAGGTTTCTCACACACACACACACACTCACCTCACTCACGCACGCACACACACAGTAATCAAAGGCTTCCTCTTGAACTGCTCTCCCTCTCCACCACATACCACGCACTCACCTCACTCACGCACGCACTCACCTCACGCACTCACTCATACTAACTTAATCTAAACCTTTTTCTCTATTTTAACCTAACACCAAGAATACCATACTACAGGGCCACACTACGTTTCCATACCCAGGGCCACACCAAGAATACCATACTACAGGGCCACACTACGTTTCCATACTACAGGGCCACACCAAGAATACCATACTACAGGGCCACACTACGTTTCCATACCCAGGGCCACACCAAGAATACTATACTACAGGGCCACACTACGTTTCCATACCCAGGGCCACACCAAGAATACCATACTACAGGGCCACACTACGTTTCCATACCCAGGGCCACACCAAGAATACCATACTACAGGGCCACACTACGTTTCCATACCCAGGGCCACACCAAGAATACCATACTACAGGGCCACACTACGTTTCCATACCCAGGGCCACACCAAGAATGCCATACTACAGGGCCACACTACGTTTCCATACTACAGGGCCACACCAAGAATACCATACTACAGGGCCACACTACGTTTCCATACCCAGGGCCACACCAAGAATACCATACTACAGGGCCACACTACGTTTCCATACCCAGGGCCACACCAAGAATACCATACTACAGGGCCACACTACGTTTCCATACCCAGGGCCACACCAAGAATACCATACTACAGGGCCACACTACGTTTCCATACCCAGGGCCACACCAAGAATACAATACCCAGGGCCACACCAAGAATACCATACACAGGGCCACACCAAGAATACCATACACAGGGCCACACTAATTTTACCATACCCAGGGCCACACCAAGAATACCATACACAGGGCCACACCAAGAATACCATACACAGGGCCACACCAAGAATACCATACACAGGGCCACACCAAGAATACCATACCCAGGGCCATACTACTATTATTCTCAGTATGGTACACTTATTATTCTCAGTATGGTACACTTATTATTCTCAGTATGGTACACTTATTATTCTCAGTATGGTACACTTATTATTCTCAGTATGGTACACTTATTATTCTCAGTATGGTACACTTATTATTCTGAATATGGTACACTTATTATTCTCAGTATGGTACACTTATTATTCTCAGTATGGTACACTTATTATTCTGAATATGGTACACTTATTATTCTCAGTATGGTACACTTATTATTCTCAGTATGGTACACTTATTATTCTCAGTATGGTACACTTATTATTCTGAATATGGTACACTTATTATTCTCAGTATGGTACACTTATTATTCTCAGTATGGTACACTTATTATTCTCAGTATGGTACACTTATTATTCTGAGTGCAATGAAACCCCTTTAATACGACTTCACCACTAAAGCATGATGACATAACCCCTTTAGTACGACCTCACCCCTGGAGTATAATGAGTTAACACATTGAGTATAATGATACAGGAAACTTTGTCATTATACTCAAGAGGTTAACGAGCTTGGATGGTTAATATACCTCTCTAACCTCTAATTTTACCGTGTTAAGGTTAATATACTATGTTGTAGGGGATTGGGTTAGGTTAGGTTATTGAATACGCCTCCTCCTCCCTCAGCTAATTCCACCTGGAGATTAACCACCATAACTTTAATGCAACTTATCCTAATTTAAAACTGGCCTCACCCAACTTACTCTACCCTAACCTAAAGCTAGCCTACCCTAACTTAAAGCTAGCCTACCTTAACTTACTCTCCTGTAACCTAAAGCTAGCCTACCCTAACCTAAAGCTAGTCTACCCTAACTTAAAGCTAGCCTACCCTAACCTAAAGCTAGCCTACCTTAACTTAAAGCTAGCCTATCCTAACTTAAAGCTAGTCTACCCTAACTTAAAGCTAGCCTACCCTAACCTAAAGCTAGCCTACCCTAACTTAAAGCTAGCCTACCCTAACTTAAAGCTAGCCTACCCTAACATAAAGCTAGCCTACCCTAACCTAAAGCTAACCTACCCTAACCTAAAGCTAGCCTACCCTAACTTAAAGCTAGCCTACCCTAACTTGAAGCTAGCCTACCCTAACTTAAAGCTAACCTACCCTAACCTAAAGCTAGCCTACCCTAACTTAAAGCTAGCCTACCCTAACTTGCTCTCCCGTAACCTAAAGCTAACCTACCCTAACCTAAAGCTAGCCTACCCTAACTTAAAGCTAGCCTACCCTAACCTAAAGCTAGCCTACCCTAACTTAAAGCTAACCTACCCTAACCTAAAGCTAGCCTACCCTAACTTAAAGCTAGCCTACCCTAACTTAAAGCTAGCCTACCCTAACTTAAAGCTAGCCTACCTTAACTTAATCTACCCCTCACCTTACCTAACCTAACCTACCTTTTGACTGACATGTCTGGGTAATTAACCTTCAAGTATAATAAGCTCGCGGTTAGGTTAGGGTGGGCTGGGTAGGGGGGGTGAGGTATCCTGTGTGTGGTGGTCAAAGAGAATGGTTATGTCGCCTATTTAGAGATGAATGAAAAAACACGAAATATTCCTACTGGATTCTCGAGGACCTAAAACCAGATGATTATTCTATGAGAGGTTTAAGGTCTCACTGAATCACTTGAAACACGACGTGGTAGGTTTAGTTCCTGTAATCACCCCCCCCCCCCTAGAAATACATAGGGGGTGGTGTAGGGGGGGGGGGGTGTTGACAGGATCCTTGGTGGTAAAACAAAGTGAGGCTCCAGAACGAGGCTCTAGCGTGTAATGAGTCACCGGTTGAGGGCGATAATTCTCAGTAAGGAACCAGGGAGGTGGAACATTCTCAGCGAGGGAAGTTGTAAGGGAATCAAATTGCAGTGGGTCACACAGAGTTGGCTAGGACCGAGGCGTCACCACTGCGTTCCCTCGCCAAATCTTGCTCATGAAAGCTGTGCGGATCAGCTGACTACGCCTGTCTGTTCCTGTTGGTGTTAGAGGCGTGCAGGAAGCTGGTTAAGTCTCGTGTGACCAGCACAAGTCATGCACACTCCCTGCTTTGTCTCCCCACACTGTACACATCACTTCCGCCACGCAGCACTTGGTCGTTCTATCCAATGTGGCCACCAACCCACTGTTTAATGTCCTATTCGATGCCTCCTACGATAGCCGTGAAGGCGTTGGGTGATTCGGGCGGGGCGTGGCGGCGTGGGCGCACAAAGGGCGTCCTTGAGTCGCCTCCCAAGCCAGCACCAGCAGGGAGGACGCTGCGATTGTAACAAAGACCTCTTCACTTGAGTATATTATTGGTGGGTGCAGGTAGGTGGAGACCCAACCTGCCCGAGAGCTAACAACACGGGGACACATCAGCCCACATCACCACTTCACCAGGTTGGAAAGGCGTGAGGAAGCGCACTTAGCCTGGGCCTACTCTAGTGGCCACATCAGCGGACAGGCTGCTGGGTCCAACCAGCCAGCCATAGACCCTCCATCAAATTGCACCAACTTTCACTCGCCGTTTTGAGGCTGTAAACACTACAAGGTTCACCACAACGCGCACTTAACTCCATGTGGAGCGGATATTAACACCTGAGATAACTACCTTTACATTAACTTTGTGGTTGAGGCAAGAGAAAGAGACGAGACGAGTAAACTCCAGGCAGCGGAACCCTCCTCGACACAGCGCTACAGAGAGACTGGTGCTATCTACACCTGCTATTTTCAGCGAGCCCCGCACGGCGCATGCGCACGCGGTTCTGACTCAGCTTCCCAGGGACGTACCACACAGCCCCTGCGTTCTTTGCCCCGCTCGAGTCCGGCCAACTTGAGCCATGCAGATATATCATAGGAGGGTATAGCAGTTAAGAGCGAGGCATTTTAGCCCGGCTGACCACCACCACACACCAATACCCCGCCTCTCAACCCCTCCAGTGAGTGAGTGAGCCAGCCTGTACACGGACGACGCCGCGGAACGGGGGGATATATCGATCACAGTTTAAAGCAGCACGGCTCCACCTCCTCCTCCTCCTTCTCCTGCTGGTGCCTGGCGCATTGCGAGACGCCTGCCTGCTGCTCCTTCATGGCCTACTGTCTGCCTGCCAGCTGGCCTGCCTGCCTGCCCGCCTCCCTCACCCTGCACCCAAACCCCGCTTCACCAACAGCCCGACGCGGGACCCACACACCCTGACCTCACACCCCTTACCCATGACCCACACACCCTGACCTCACATCCCTTACCCATGACCCACACACCCTAACCTAACCTCACACCCCTTACCCATGACCCACACACCCTAACCTAACCTCACACCCCTACCCATAACCCCCTCCCTCACCTCACACCTCTCCAACCACTACGATTAAAAGAATACGGTTAGGTTAGGTTGGGTTAGGTTGGGTTGGGTTAGGTTGGGTTGGGTCAGGTTAGGTTAGGTTAGGTTAGGTTGGGTTGGGTTGGGTTAGGTTGGGTTGGGTTAGGTTAGGTTGGGTTGGGTTGGGGTAGGTTAGGTTTTGTTTAGTCATCAGGTGGAATAAGTTGGACTATGTAGTAATCTTCTCGGTGATCCCAAAAACACAAGTGCTGTATTATTGACCTTCCAGTGATGTCCTACACCTCGCCTTACACCTGCCCTGCCCTGCCCTAACCCAATCTAAACCACCCTAACCTAACCTAAACCAACTTAAACCAACCTAACCTAACCTAAAGCCACGGCCCTGGTGAAGTTAGTGGACCAGAGAATCGATATTAGGCAAACACTATCTTGCCCGCCCTCCTCACGTCTTCTACCCCACCCCCACCCACCCTCTACCTTTCCAGCCCCACCCCCACCCACCCTCTACCTTTCCTGCCCACCCCCACCCACCCTCTACCTTTCCAGCCCACCCCCACCCACCCTCTACCTTTCCTGCCCACCCACCCTCTACCTTTCCTGCCCACCCACCCTCTACCTTTCCTGCCCACCCCCACCCACCCTCTACCTTTCCTGCCCACCCCCACCCACCCTCTACCTTTCCACCCCCCCCCCCCCACACACACACGAACCTTCCAATAATCTAACCTAACCTAACCTAACCTAACCTAACCACCACTATCCTACATAAACCAGTGTTATCCGTATTTTTCCCTTATTACATTAATCAATATAAACACAACTCCCCCCCCTCTCCACACACCTACCCCCTCTCTCTCCACACACCTCCCCCCTCTCTCCACACACCTACCCCCCTCTCTCCACACACCTCCCCCCCTCTCCACACACCTCCCCCCCCTCTCCACACACCTCCCCCCCTCTCTCCACACACCTACCCCCCTCTCTCCACACATCTCCCCCCCTCTCCACACACCTCCCCCTCTCTCCACACACCTCCCCCCCCTCTCTCCACACACCTACCCCCCTCTCTCCACACTCCTCCCCCCCTCTCCACACACCTCCCCCCCCTCTCCACACACCTACCCCCCTCTCCACACACCTCCCCCCTCTCTCTACACACCTCCCCCCCTCTCCACACACCTCCCCCCCTCTCTCCACACACCTACCCCCCTCTCTCCACACAACTCCCCCCCTCTCCACACACCTACCCCCCTCTCTCCACACCCCTCCCCCCTCTCTCCACACACCTCCCCCCTTCTCCACACACCTCCCACCCTCTCCACACACCTACCCCCCTCTCTCCACACACCTCCCCCCTCTCCACACACCTCCCCCCCTCTCCCCTCTCCACACACCTACCCCCCTCTCTCCACACACCTCCCCCCTCTCTCCACACACCTCCCCCCTCTCCACACACCTCCCCCCCCTCTCTCTCTCTCTCTCTCTCTCGTTAATTCACCTGCACTAAAAAATCTAATATAAATAGCAACGGTTTTATTTAGCCACAATTAAAGATACAAAGTTAATAATAATAAAAAATTTAACCACACACACACTTGATCCTTGACCACCAAAGGGTCATGATATATCTGGCGTTGTTCAGGCGGCGGCCAGGTCAACTGTTATGTAGGCACACACACCAGGTCAGGTCCCTCATAACACCATCTGTGAGGACGTTACTACACCACGTCAGGTCCCTCATAACACCATCTGTGAGGACGTTACTACACCACGTCAGGTCCCTCATAACACCATCTGTGAGGACGTTACTACACCACGCCAGGTCCCTCATAACACCATCTGTGAGGGAGTTACTACACCAGGCCAGGTCCCTCATAACACCATCTGTGAGGACGTTACTACACCACGCCAGGCCCCTCATAACACCATCTGTGAGGGAATTACTACACCACGCCAGGCCCCTCATAACACCATCTGTGAGGGAGTTACTACACCACGCCAGGTCCCTCATAACACCATCTGTGAGGACGTTACTACACCACGCCAGGTCCCTCATAACACCATCTGTGAGGACGTTACTACAACACGCCAGGTCCCTCATAACACCATCTGTGAGGGAGTTACTACACCACGCCAGGTCCCTCAGAACACCATCTGTGAGGACGTTACTACACCACGCCAGGTCCCTCATAACACCATCTGTGAGGGAGTTACTACACCACGCCAGGTCCCTCATAACACCATCTGTGAGGGAGTTACTACACCACGCCAGGTCCCTCATAACACCATCTGTGAGGGAGTTACTACACCACGCCAGGTCCCTCATAACACCATCTGTGAGGACGTTACTACAACACGCCAGGTCCCTCATAACACCATCTGTGAGGGAGTTACTACACCACGCCAGGTCCCTCATAACACCATCTGTGAGGGCGTTACTACAACACGCCAGGTCCCTCATAACACCATCTGTGAGGACGTTACTACACCACGCCAGGTCCCTCATAACACCATCTGTGAGGACGTTACTACAACACGCCAGGTCCCTCATAACACCATCTGTGAGGGCGTTACTACAACACGCCAGGTCCCTCATAACACCATCTGTGAGGGAATTACTACACCACGCCAGGCCCCTCATAACACCATCTGTGAGGACGTTACTACACCACGCCAGGCCCCTCATAACACCATCTGTGAGGGAATTACTACACCACGCCAGGCCCCTCATAACACCATCTGTGAGGGAATTACTACACCACGCCAGGCCCCTCATAACACCATCTGTGAGGACGTTACTACACCACGCCAGGCCCCTCATAACACCATCTGTGAGGGAATTACTACACCACGCCAGGCCCCTCATAACACCATCTGTGAGGGAATTACTACACCACGCCAGGCCCCTCATAACACCATCTGTGAGGGAATTACTACACCACGCCAGGCCCCTCATAACACCATCTGTGAGGGAGTTACTACACCACGCCAGGTCCCTCATAACACCATCTGTGAGGGAGTTACTACACCACGCCAGGTCCCTCATAACACCATCTGTGAGGGAGTTACTACACCACGCCAGGTCCCTCATAACACCATCTGTGAGGGAGTTACTACACCACGCCAGGTCCCTCATAACACCATCTGTGAGGGAGTTACTACACCACGCCAGGTCCCTCATAACACCATCTGTGAGGGAGTTACTACACCACGCCAGGTCCCTCATAACACCATCTGTGAGGGAGTTACTACACCACGCCAGGTCCCTCATAACACCATCTGGGAGGGAGTTACTACACCACGTGTTTGCTGTTCAACACCTACATTAATCTGTCTGTTCACTGTGTGTTCCTTCACCTTTCTCTAATGAAGGCTTTTGTTAAACCACCAATGTATGTAATAAGTCATTTATGTCCAATGTATATTTTTAGCCTTGAGGATACTGAACATTTTTCAATAAACCGTCAATTATTATTATTATTATTATTATTATTATTATTATTTATTATTATTATTATTATTTATTATTATTATTACACAGACGGACAGCGCGGAATGTACAGTAAGGATTAGTATTAAAGGACACTACCAGCAATGAACTAAAATACTGGTACCAATGTTTACCTCCCCACCCACAACCCACAACCTCCCTTCAAGAAGAGGTAGTTGCACTAATTAAAAAGTCAGCAAACGAAGGGAGGAGTAGTGGTGGTGGAGAGGTGTGTGTGGTGGAATGCGATGAATGAATACATTAGCTGGTGGTCGTCAACAAGGAAGCGACACACACACACACACACACACACACACCCTAAACCATCGTCATCAAAGGGTTAAGTTAGGATAGGATAGGATAGGTAAGGTAAGATAAGGTGAGAGGTAAGGTGAAGTAAGGTAAGGGGTGGCAAGTGGCAGCAGCCTTGGACAGTGGCACCAAGGAAGTGTTCCAACTGACTCACAACATTTCCTGGTGAGCAGAGATCCTTGTACACCCTGCCACACCAGCCACATCCTGCCACATGAGTCACACCCTGTCACTTAAGCCACATCCTGCCACATGTACACCCAACCACACCCTTCCAAATGAGCCACACCCTGTCACATGGGCCACATCCTGCCACATGTACAGCCAACCCACACCCTGTCACATGAGCCACACCCTGTCACATGTACACGGAACCACATCATGTTCCAGTCCCAGGCAGGATCTTAATTTGCACTCCCTCGAGAGACGTAGAGTGAGGGGCGACATGATAGAGGTGTATAAATGGAAGTCAGGGCTAAACAAAGGGGACATTACAAAGGTACTCAAACTATCCAACCAGGAACGAACTGGTAACGATGGTTTTAAATTAGACATAGTTAGATTTAGGCGCGATAGGTAAACATTGGTTGGTTTGATGGCTATACGACCGATAGGGGTTGGGTGTAAACGGGACTGACCAGTATAGACCCGCTGCAGTTTCCTCCATTCTTATGCTCTTATGTACACGGAACCACACCCGGTCACAAGTACATGAGCCACACTCTGCCACATGAGCCACAGTCTGCCTCAGAACACTGACTAACCACACTGAACACGGACACTACTGTAAACATCATGACTGGCTCTTACTTAACCTAACCTAACCTAACCATTTGGACAAGAGAAAAGAGTTGCCAGTAGTGTTGTGGTGAGTAGCGGTACTTACAACGGGAAGTGGCCAGGCGGGCGTTACTTTCAGAAGAACATAAGAATGGTGGAAACTGCAGCGGGTCTATACTGGGCAGTCCCGTTTACACCCAACCCCTATTGCTCATATAAGCATCCAACCTATGTTTGAAGCTATCTAGCGTATTCGAGTTAATGATGATATTTGGTAACTTGTTCCATTCATCCACTACTCTGTTTCCAAACCAGTGTTTACCTATTTCACGCCTAAATCTAAATTTGTCTAATTTAAAACCATTGTTACGAGTTCGCTCCTGATTGGATAGTTTGAGTACCTTTGTAATGCCCCCTTTGTTTAGCCCTGACTTCCACTTATACACCTCTATCAAGTCGCCCCTCACTCTACGTCTCTCGAGGGAGTGCAAGTTAAGATGCTTTAACCTGTCTCTGTACTCAAGGTTCCTAATGCCCGGGATTAGTCTTGTCATTCTCCTCTGAATTCTTTCCAAGGATTCTATATCCATTCTGTAATACGGTGACCAGAACTGAACTGCGTAATCCAGGTGAAGTCTAACAAGCGCAAGATATAATCGTAAGATGACCTCGCTAGTCTTGTAACTAACACCCCTTTATATGAACCCAAGTACTTTATTAGCCTTGTTACGAGCAAAAACACATTGTTTACTTGGCTTAAGGTTCCTACTTATCATTACTCCTAAATCTCTCTCGCAGTCGGATTTCTCTATGGCATCGTTGTTCATCTGGTATCTGGTTTCCCTGTTTACATCTCCTATACTGAGTACTTTACATTTGTCCACGTTGAATTTCATCTGCCATTTTTCAGACAATTCGAATTTTTGTTTAGATCCTCCTGTAGTTTTGTGGAGTCCTGACAGATTTAATAACACGTCCTATTTTAGTGTCATCAGCTAATTGACTTATGTTACTGTCTATGCCGATACCTATATACCACCTAACCTAAACCAATATAACCTACCTTTACCTGGCCTGACCTGATGGCAACTGACTGTCACACCTAACGAGAGAGAGAGAGAGAGAGAGAGAGAGAGAGAGAGAGAGAGAGAGAGAGAGAGAGAGAGAGAGAGAGAGAGAGAGAGAGAGAGAGAGAGACACACACACACACACACACTCTCTCTCACGTGACGGCAGCAGTTGGCTGGGGTACACACAGTCCAAATATCTCCACGAGGTGACGGGGCAGTACTCCCACCACGCGACTCACACGAACTGCGACTTGGGGCCTATTGTGACTGGGGTCTACTAGGACTAGGGCCTACTAGCATGTGTATGAGGTTTCCAGAAATCCACTTTATGGCTCCCAAGACAGGAACTAGCCGTGGCGGAGTGGACAGGCAGGTCAAGAGGGGTCCTAACCTAACCATAACCAACCCCTAACCTAACCATAATCTAACCTAACCAACCCATAATCTAACCTAACCAACCCATAATCTAACCTAACCAACCCATAATCTAACCTAACCTAACCAACCCATAACCTAACCAACCCATAATCTAACCTAACCTAACCAACCCATAACCTAACCAACCCCTACCCAAACCAACCCCTACCCTAACCAACCCCTACCCTAACCAACCCCTACCCAAACCAACCCCTACCCAAACCAACCCCTACTCAAACCAACCCCTACTCAAACCAACCCCTACCCAAACCAACCCCTACCCTAACCAACCCCTACCCTAACCAAACCCTAACCTAACCAAACCCTACCCTAACCTAACCTAACCAAAACCACTATGATAAGGCCTTTTTGGTACAAGTCTTCCGTTACAAGGAAAATTGACCCTAAAATGGCCTTCGGAATGTAACCACAATCGCTTCCTGTACCTGCAGAGTGTGTGTGTGTGTGTGTGTGTGTGTGTGTGTGTGTGTGCGTGCGTGCGGTGTGTGTGTGTGTCGTAATCACTACATTAAAACAATAACTCGAACATCCAAAGAAGAGAAGAATTAATCTGATGGGGGAGGGGGAGGGATGAGGGGGGGAGGACAGGGTTTGAGAGGGGGGAGGGAGGGAGAGGAAAGGGGGGAGGGAAGGAAGGAAAGGGGGGAGGGAAGGACAGCACTAAGACACAGCTCAACATGTACAGGAAATTCCTACCCACCGCCATTATCACCCCAACCATTTCCACAGTACCTTTACCTCCCGCACGCACGCACACGCACGCACGCACACACATCCTTTTATATACACCAGTGGGAAGCCGCAAGGTCCAACTCTCTATCTCATTCACCACACCTGTACTACACCACAACCACCACACCTGTACTACACCACCACCACCACACCTGTACTACACCACCACACCTGTACTACACCACCACCACCACACCTGTACTACACCACCACCACCACACCTGTACTACACCACCACCACACCTGTACTACACCACCACCACCACACCTGTACTACACCACCACCACCACACCTGTACTACACCACCACCACCACACCTGTACTACACCACCACACCTGTACTACACCACCACCACCACACCTGTACTACACCACCACACCTGTACTACACCACCACCACCACACCTGTACTACACCACCACCACCACACCTGTACTACACCACCACCACCACCACACCTGTACTACACCACCACCACCACACCTGTACTACACCACCACCACCACACCTGTACTACACCACCACCACACCTGTACTACACCACCACCACCACACCTGTACTACACCACCACCACCACACCTGTACTACACCACCACCACACCTGTACTACACCACCACCACCACACCTGTACTACACCACCACCACCACCACACCTGTACTACACCACCACCACACCTGTACTACACCACCACCACACCTGTACTACACCACCACCACCACACCTGTACTACACCACCACACCTGTACTACACCACCACCACACCTGTACTACACCACCACCACCACACCTGTACTACACCACCACCACCACCACACCTGTACTACACCACCACCACACCTGTACTACACCACCACCACACCTGTACTACACCACCACCACCACACCTGTACTACACCACCACCACCACACCTGTACTACACCACCACCACCACACCTGTACTACACCACCACCACCACACCTGTACTACACCACCACCACACCTGTACTACACCACCACCACCACACCTGTACTACACCACCACACCTGTACTACACCACCACCACCACACCTGTACTACACCACCACCACCACACCTGTACTACACCACCACCACCACACCTGTACTACACCACCACCACCACACCTGTACTACACCACCACCACCACACCTGTACTACACCACCACCACCACACCTGTACTACACCACCACCACACCTGTACTACACCACCACCACCACACCTGTACTACACCACCACCACCACACCTGTACTACACCACCACACCTGTACTACACCACCACCACCACACCTGTACTACACCACCACCACCACCACACCTGTACTACACCACCACCACCACCACACCTGTACTACACCACCACCACCACACCTGTACTACACCACCACCACCACACCTGTACTACACCACCACCACACCTGTACTACACCACCACCACCACCACACCTGTACTACACCACCACCACCACACCTGTACTACACCACCACCACCACACCTGTACTACACCACCACCACCACACCTGTACTACACCACCACACCTGTACTACACCACCACCACCACACCTGTACTACACCACCACCACCACACCTGTACTACACCACCACCACACCTGTACTACACCACCACCACCACACCTGTACTACACCACCACCACCACCACACCTGTACTACACCACCACCACCACACCTGTACTACACCACCACCACACCTGTACTACACCACCACCACACCTGTACTACACCACCACCACACCTGTACTACACCACCACCACCACACCTGTACTACACCACCACCACCACACCTGTACTACACCACCACCACCACACCTGTACTACACCACCACCACCACACCTGTACTACACCACCACACCTGTACTACACCACCACCACCACACCTGTACTACACCACCACACCTGTACTACACCACCACCACACCTGTACTACACCACCACCACCACCACACCTGTACTACACCACCACCACACCTGTACTACACCACCACCACCACACCTGTACTACACCACCACCACCACACCTGTACTACACCACCACCACCACACCTGTACTACACCACACCTGTACTACACCACCACCACATACATACATACACCATCACCCCACACACACACACACACACCATTACCATACACATACACCATCACCACATACACACACACACACACACACCATTACCATACACATACACCATCACCACACACACACACACACCATTACCATACACATACACCATCACCACACACACACACACCATTACCATACACATACACCATCACCATACACACACACACACACTGGGCGGGTCTGCATTTTTCCTTTAATGCTGTTCATCCTGGCAACACAATCATGACGTCACACGAATGCAGAGCCAGTAACCAATCAGGAGCAAGCATCTAGTTCAAGGTCGTCGTGTGTGTGTGTGTGTTTTCCTTGACTGCTTTCTTACACCTGTGATGCATATTTAAAACACACACACACACACACACACACATTCTTGGTATAACGTACAAAAAAACACACAATTAAAACACCGTGGATGCTTCGGGGAAAAACACACAAAATTACACTAATGTTTGTTTGTTTAAAGTGTCACCATTGTTGTTTGTTGTGTTTAATAAGTCCCAAATATCAGGTTAGATTAGATTAGGTTTGGTTAGGTCAGGTTATTTTAATAGAGGGTTAGCCTGAGGGACGAAAATTTTATAATAATAATAATAATAATAATAATAATAATAATAATAATAATATAATAATAAAATAATAATAATAATATAAGAATAACAATAAAATAATAATAATAATAATAATAGTAATAATAGTAACAATATTTATAATAGAAATAATAAAAGGACCATAAATAAATACAATACTGTGATTAAAAATAAAAGATGAATAGTGAGAAACCATATATGTTCAGTGTGTTGTGTTGTCAGAGTAAGAGAAACAATTGTTATTACTGTGTTATGTTATGTTATGTTAGGTAAGGTTAGGTAAGGTAAGGTAAGGTAAGGTTAGGTAAGGTAAGGTTAGGTTAGGTTAGGTAAGGTCAGGTCAGGTCAGGTTAGGTAAGGTCAGGTCAGGTCAGGTAAGGTTAGGTCAGGTCAGGTAATACTGTGCTGGACGGATACACATACCTGAGAGTAGGACGACATGCGAGTGTCCCTGGCGCTTCGGGGTGTTGTAAGTTAGTGGCAGCGTCGGTATCACCTCCTGCAACACAAACACTAGGTTAGGTTAGCTTAAGTTGGGTTAGGTTAAGGTTGGGTTAGGTTAAGGTTGGGTTAGGTTAGGTTAAGTTTGGGTTAGGTTAAGGTTGGGTTAGCTTAGGTTAAGGTTGGGTTATGTCTGTACAGTATCCCTGACATACAACCAATAATTCCCTGGGCCGTGCTTGCAGCTCCGTCACCATTGATCTTTGAGTTCCTGGAACCAGCTCTTGGGCGACCAGCTGCCTTGGTGGCTTCACGAGATAACCGGTTTTCTTCTACTTCCGCCACCCACACACGCGCAAACACACTACTACTACTTTGCTGTTACTCGGAATAGAGTATGACGATCATCCAGTTATGATACAATGATATGAGTTATTAAGAGTGTCACCTAGGTTGATGAGTTCTGAGGTGACTAAAGAGACCGATACGGGACCGGCGGAGTCGTTCACAGATGTTGCACATGTGGAGGGCTACAGCTAGTGCGGGAGGGGCGGCGGCAGCGTCTTTCCGGCATTGGCACCACACCTTCCCGTGTGGTGCTCCTCCAAGTGTTATGGTGTGGAGTAATCGTCTCCCAGGTGAGGGGATCGATTTGGCACCTTTTCAGGTTTGTCTTAAGACTATCCTTATACCTTCTCAGTTGCCCGCCAGCGTTGCGCGTTTACTATTCATAAGGTGACTGTAAAGTAACTGCTCTGGCAGTCTACTGTCGTCCATGGGGGTAACATAGCCAGTCCAACGTATTGTTCATGGATAATGGTAGCCTCGATGCCCCTACAGTTGGTGTCAGCGAGAATACTGAAATTTTTTTCTCTTGTCTTCCCAGCAAACTTGGAGGATGGAACATAGATTACGTTCGTGAAAGTTTTCAAGTGCCTTGAGGTGCCTCCTGTACGTGACCCATGTCTCGCTGCCATATTGCAGGGTGGGGAGGACCACTACTCGCTATACGTGCAACTTTGTAGATAGTTTCAATTCCCTACAGCTGAAGACACGGTTTCGGAATCTTGCCAAAGGCTTGAGATGCGCATCTGATTTGATGTTGAATCTCTTCATCGATGTCCACAGTGGTGGGCAGGTGGGAACCAAAGATACTGAAAGTGGGTAACATTAGAGAGGGTACCTAGTACCGCTAAGCTGGATGGATGGAGGTGTGGCTGAACCAGGGACAGGCTGAATGAGAATCTAAGTCTTACTTACATTCACCTCATGGCTGAAATGTGCATACACATCTGCGTAGGTGTTCAGGATCTCCTGTAGGTCGCGTGCAGTGTAAGCGACAAGGGTGAGGTCGTCTGCATACTGAAGTTCAGCAATGGAAGCTGCCGACACCTTTGTTCCTGCCTGGAGTAGTCTGATGTTGAAAAAACCCTTCACCCGGTACTGGATGTTCACCCCGCAGCTAAATTGACACTGGCACGAGTAAGGAAGGCAGCCAAGAAAATGGACAATAGAGTTGGTGCCAGTACACACCCTTGTTTAAACCCCGTTTGGATGGGGAAAAACCCAGACTGGGTGCCATTGTATAGGTCACTGCCGTTTATGCCATTGTGGAGTTGCCTCACAATGGCGAAAAATTTTGGTGGGCAGCCAAAACGGCTGAGGGTCCACCATATGGCTTCCATGTTGACCGAGTCGAAGGCCTTTGTTAGGTCAATGAAAGCCATGTACAGGTCACGATGCTGTTCTCTGCACTTTTCCTGTATCTGGCGGGCAGCAAAGATCATGTCAGTGGTGCCACATGATGGTCTAAAGCCACACTGCAACACACACACTACATTATCAGACTTATCTCAGGTTGAACACTCGAGGAAATAAGTAGAGATTATTTCTAGGCAATATCTCTGCCGTTTCCTGCTGGCGTTCACCTAACAACGCCAGACTACCTATTATCGGGACCTCACCTGTGGTTCTTTCTTTCTTATCCGGCCCTAAACCCATAAAAAGTCATTAATCCGGACCTCAGCAATGAATGAGGTTATTACTCATATCCGGACATACTAAGTGAATTATTCATTGTTATCCGATCAAAGATAAGAGCATTACCACATAACGGAACACCTGATATGACACACACATGTTGCCGACGACCCCGTGTGTGTGGAGTTTCATAACAGCCATAGACAACCGCTAGAAACCTCCCTCCCCCGCCCTACCGCTTCCTGTACTCTACCTGTCTCGTCCTTGTGAGGGGAACACCAGTGGGGAGAGGAGGGAAGGAAGGGAGGAAGGAGGGAGAAGAGGAAATAAGGAGGAAGAAGAAGAAGAAGAAGAAGAAGAAGAAGAAGAAGAAGAAGAAGAAAGAAAGAGAGAGAGAGAGAGAGTACAGAACATGCAAACTACAAGGAGATCCCCCCCCCCCCCCACTTAACCTAACCTAACCTACCCGATTAGACCCAAGTCCTATGAGGCTTCTACCCGTGTTGTGAGTAGGATTAGGTGAGGTTAGGTTAGGTCAAGTCAGGTCAGATTAGGTTAGGTTAAGCGAGGTTAGGTTAGGTGAGATTAGGTTAGGTTAAGTGAGGTGAGGTTAGGTTAGGTTAAGTAAAACTAGGTTAGGTTGGGATAGTGTTAACCAGTACATATAAACATAGCTAATACACACAGACACACACACACACACACAGACACAGAGACACACACACATACACATTTCCGGCTACCTCACAGCTGGGGGTCATTCACCCACCCCCTCTCACCTACTTCACCCTAACGCACATGCACACAAACCTACTTAGTTTACTTCCTAGCCTGAAACACACATACGCAATCTCTGTGTCTGTTTCTCTTTCTCCCCTTTCTGTGTGTGTGTGTGTGTGCGTGTGCGTGTGTGTGTGTGTCAGGCAAACGCTATAATGACTCATTTCCGTCGCGTGTCCATCGTCCCCCATCTACACAACGCACACAACAATGAACTTATTTCTGGGAGCCTTTGTAAACACGTGGTTGAGTGAACGCCGCACCCAAAGTGACGTGTGTGTGGGCGTCGAGGGGTATTACCAGTGACGCATACATACACATACACAAAACTAACCTATCCTAGCCCAACCTAACCTAGCCCAACCTAACCTAGCCCAACCTAACCTAGCCCAACCTATCCTAGCCCAACCTAAACTAGCCCAACCTAAACTAGCCCAACCTATCCTAGCCCAACCTAATCTAGCCCAACCTATCCTAGCCCAACCTATCCTAGCCCAACCTAACCTAGCCCACCTTCACATTATGATATTTTATGGAGGTCTGGGATTGAGAGGAGTGCATGGTGGGGGAGAGAGGGAGGAGGGGGAGAGGAAGGCAAGGGTGAGGGATGAGAGTAAAGAAGCGGAAGGTGGAGGTAATGTGAGGCCAACGTGACCTGACACCATAGAGAGGTATATCTTGGGAGGCCACACATCAGTTACCTCCCTAGACCCCCCAAATATCTTCTCACCCCATTCTTTCCCTCTCTCTAACACACACACACACACACACACACACACACACACACACACTACTACTACTACTACTACTACTACTTTGCTGTCACTCGGTATAGAGTATGACGATCATCCAGCTATGATAAAATGATATGAGTTATTAGAGATGTCACCTAGGTTAGTGAGTTTTGAGGTGACTAAAGATGCCGATACGGGACCCGCAGAGTCGTCCACATTCGTTGCACATGTGGGGGGCTCTATCTACTGTGGGAGGGGCGGTGGCAGCGTCTTTCCGTCGTTGTTGGCGCTTTTCTGCCTCGGTTTGCAGTCGGGCTAACTCGAAAGTATTGATACCTTCCCGTGTGGTGGTACTCCTCCAAGCGTACACACGCACACACACAAACATTGTCAAAGTGAAACAGTGATTCCTCCACTAGTGCATAAAAAAGTATGTATGTATGTGTGTATGAGCGTGCTCTATGTGCGTCGCCCTACTTCTCATCCACAACAACAGAGAATCACTTGAAGATTAACCACCCCCAGAATATTTCACCTCATGATAAAACACCAGAAGACTAACCTCGTCTTACCTCATTTAACCTAACCTAACCTAACCCAACCCAACCTAACCTAACCAAAGATCAACCCAACTTAACACTAACCTAACTCATCCCATACGTTGCCATATTGACGCAGGTAACACCACTAGTCCCCATAATGATGCAGGTAACACCACAAGTCCTCATGATGATGCAGGTAACACCACAAGTCCTCATGATGACGCAGGTAACACCACTAGTCCCCATAATGGCGCAAGTAACACAACAAGTCCTCATGATGACGCAGGTAACACCACAAGTCCCCATAATGGCGCAAGTAACACAAGTCCTCATGATGACGCAGGTAACACCACTAGTCCCCATAATGATGCAGGTAACACCACTAGTCCCCATAATGATGCAGGTAACACCACAAGTCCTCATGATGACGCAGGTAACACCACTAGTCCCCATAATGGCGCAAGTAACACAACAAGTCCTCATGACGCAGGTAACACCACTAGTCCCCATAATGGCGCAAGTAACACCACAAGTCCTCATGATGACGCAGGTAACACCACTAGTCCCCATAATGGCGCAAGTAACACCACAAGTCCTCATGATGACGCAGGTAACACCACTAGTCCCCATAATGATGCAGGTAACACCACAAGTCCTCATGATGACGCAGGTAACACCACTAGTCCCCATAATGATGCAGGTAACACCACTAGTCCCCATAATGATGCAGGTAACACCACAAGTCCTCATAATGATGCAGGTAACACCACAAGTCCTCATAATGACGCAGGTAACACCACAAGTCCTCATAATGACGCAGGTAACACCACAAGTTACCATAATGACGCAAGGAACACCACAAAATCTGCCTTTAAACTACGCACACAGACACACGTGGTCTGTACGCCTTACAACTACGCACTCGCATACACACGCACACACCTTATCTGTACGTCTCTCTCAACCACGCACACACCTGGTATGTACGTCTCTCAACCACGCACACACCTGGTATGTACGTCTCTCAACCACGCACACACCTGATCTGTACGTCTCTCTCAACCACGCACACACCTGATCTGTACGTCTCTCAACCACGCACACACCTGATCTGTACGTCTCAACCACACACACACCTAATCTGTACGTCTCTCAACCACGCACACACCTGATCTGTACGTCTCAACCACACACACACCTGATCTGTACGTCTCTCAACCACGCACACACCTGATCTGTACGTCTCAACCACACACACACCTGATCTGTACGTCTCAACCACGCACACACACAACTACGGTCTGTCCGCCCACCATTGAATTAATAATAATCGGAAACAAAAATAAAAAAATATACCACAGAAACATACAGAGTCGAGTGTTTATAAGTGTATATATATATAAAAGCTTCAGCGTAAAGTAATGGGAAGGGGGGGTCGAGAGGGAAGGGGGGGGTCGAGAGGGAAGGGGGGGGAGGTCGAGAGGAAAGGGGGGGGATGGGAGAGAGTGAGGGATTTGTATATCAGATTAAACAACCGGAAATATGGCAACGTCGCACGAAGCTTCAGCTGGAGGGGGGATTCCCACACGCATGACGTCATAAAAACAGCTGATAGACGCCACGTGAGGGAGAAATGGGGGTGTGAGGAAAGGGGGGGGGGAGCTGGCGGCGGGAGCATGGGGAGGAGCTGGCGGCGGGAGCATGGGGGGGGGGGATCGGTGAACAGCAATGATGACTTTACGCTATTTACTTCATTAATCTCTCTATCTTCATCACCTTACTTCCTTAAGTCAATTAAAATATATATATATATTTATACAATGTTCATTTACCGAATCTATTGATCATGCATTTCTATCCCATTTTATATAAGAAATTTAGAGAAATGTTTCAATTCATGCTAGCCAGTACCCCAGCGCACAAAGGCGGCCATCTTAGCGGGGACGACTGGCAGCAAGAGAGAGGGGGGTCGGCAGCGCCCAAGTTCTCGTACTGCACGGAGGGATTACTAAAGCGGATCCCCAAACATGTTCCCCCAGTCCCCAGTTGAGTCGCCTCTAACACTGTGAAGCTTTCCGGGAATTATGTTCTGTGGGAGAAAGAGTGGGTAGGTAAATTCCCCATGAGTATTCGACAGGATTTTTGAAAAGAGTAAAGTTAAATCAAAAAGAACTGAAAGAAAGTCAAAACCATCAGAATCTTTACTTAACCTTGCGTCACCACAAAGGCAATTTTAATTCTCGCTGTAAGAATTTTTTTTCTCAATAAATTATATGTAAAATTATTGGTTAAGGTTCGTAAAATCGGCGAAGTATTAATATTATGTATATTGCCCTTTTTTCTTGTACAAATTTTACATATACCTGGTACCCTCCCCTCCTAACCAGGGATGGTGGTAGTGGTGATAGTCGAGGCGGTGATGGTAATACTAGTAATGGCGGTAGTGTGACAGTGATGGTGGTGATAGTGACGATGATAATGATAGTGGCAGTGATGGTGGTAGTGATGGCAGGGGGGGGGGGTGGCAATGGTGGTAATGGACCATGGTGGTGAGTGGTGGTGGTAGTAGCAGTGATGATACTAATAAGCAAGTCAGAGTGAGTCAATAGTGAATGGATACAGTAAATGAACGCGTGAATAAGTGAACGAGAGTGAACATTATACCCCCCCCCCCACTCCCCAAAGGTGTACAGATCACCTTGTACTGTACGTTTCGATCCAGCACATTCCACTACCCTCCCCCGTGTCCTTGCCAAAACACACACACACACAATATACTTAGCGTGCTGTCAACGACCAATTATGGGGCTTACAGTAACATGTGAAACTGCAACGACACAGTGGTTAATATCTACAACGAGAGTAAGACGAAACCTTTCTTATATGTATTGTACACAAATACCGTACAGTACAAGGTCACTTACCCATACATCCACACTCCCAATCAGCTCACACACACGCACTCTCCTTCGAAATTCCAAAAGCACAGTCAGATGTAACAATGAGTCTTTTGCATTTTACTCATTTCAATGGAATATAATTTTTGTTTGCAAGTAAAATAACAATAGATGGTTAGGAGTACGTAAGATTAGTAACCACAAGTAGCATTATCGTGTCTAATCATCATGGGAAATAAGCTGGGTGCTAAATTTGAGGTGATTCGTAGGTAAAAGACCCAGCGTTTCGTCATAAACTACCCTACCTGATATGAACTGCATTAATAATAAGTCAGTTGCATAATCTACTTTAAAATGTGGTTGAAAATTCTCAGACCTTAACAATTTCAATGTTTAGTTCAGTAGGTTAGTCCTAAATATGGAGAACAGAATGTAAGTTTGTTTTAGTTTTCAGCTTTTCTGATAGTGAAGCAAGGAAAAGATCCTGGTGATATAAACATACTTGATCTTTATATACTACCCAGCGCTCAGTAGGCTCTAATCGTAAAGGTTAGCTTCAATTGTGCAATACGAGACAATCTTAGCAACATTTCACCAGACAATCTCAGCCATTGCCCCCCCCCCCCCCCCCACAAAAATAAATTGCAACTTTGCAAAAAAATAATTCAGAAGATTTTAGGCAAGAAGCATGTGGTAACTGGAAAACAAGAGACCACAGCTGTGAAGAAATACTTTCATGTGCGTAAATACGTTTTTTTTGGCGTAATTAGAAGTTATACCACAGAAATTTTATAAAATACAAATTATAGACCAAGAGTATTGTGTTCTATTCCACAAGTTCACAATTCCCGACACTGAAGTTTACAGTACAGAAGCTAAAAACAACTATCTGTGCATACTTTGTGGGAAACAATATGAGACCATGGACGATAAATATTGGCATATGAGGGCTGCCACGAGAAACCTTCCATATCAAGATAGATTAAAGAAACTTAACTTGCATTCCCTAGAAAGACGAAGAGTGCGGGGAGATATGATAAAAGTATTTAGGTGGGTGAAAGGAATCAATAAAGGAGATATAGATAAAGTTCTTATAATAACCGAGCAGGATAGGACTCGTAGCAACGGATTTAAGTTGGATAAGTTTAGGTTTAGGAGGGAGATAGGAGGGAACTGGTTCACAAAAAGGGTGGTAGACGAGTGGAACAAGCTTACCAACTTTGTAGCAAGTGCTGGAACGCTGGAAAGTTTTAAAAGGAGGCTAGATAGATTCATGGATGATAGTGAGTGGTAGTAACTCTAGACAGGCGCTGCCACGCAGACCAACCGGCCTATTGCACTCATTTTTTTGTCACGTAAAATTTCGAAGCATATCGACCCCCACCTGCACAGATAGTTTTAGTTACTGTACATGATGGTGATGCAAGTTAATTCTTCTAGAATTTGACACAGAAATATGGGGAAAATAAATATTCATATACTGCAATGATAATGGCAAATGAAAGTGGGTTACAGGTCTCATAGTGTGTTTGGGGAGATTTGAGAGCAGTGTGGATACAGAAGAATGAATAGTAAGTTTTCCAAACACAAGGAAGGCACAGTGGGCAGTACTGCACTAAACCACATTCACTTCCACAACTGCTGTAAAGCTTGATACAGTAGGGAGGTTCCCCCAGCTTCCCTAAGATAGTGCTGCATCCACTCTGCCGCTGTTACCCTGACAACAATTAACCATGACAAGTGTCAAATCAATAATGAAAATTGTATGATAAGGTGTTATCAAGTTTGTTATGGACACGACAAAAACAATGCCTCCCTCTACCAGTAGAAGACGAATCTACTGTACAGTTCATGCAGAAGAAAACAAAGACCAGTTAAAGAAGAAATATAAATATTAGGAATAACATGTACTGTATTGTTGCAAATTATGTTAATAAAATAAATAAAAATAAACATACTGTATAATGCACACTTTTTTTTATCCAAGGATAAATTAAACAAGGGAGTGGAGCACAAACTAGTCCCTGCCGAGATACTGTACAGTGTTGTGGTGGTGGCAACACTCAAGGTTGAATCTTGCCTCGCATAAATGGCTTCTTTTTTTGTTTGCGTGGCCTTAAGTTCAGGGTGAAGACATACGCACCTGTCTGGCCTACTTATCTCAAAAATAATTCCAATTTTTTTTTTATGATTTGGAAACGTTCTTAAAGCTTATTTCTTTTACACTCTTAATATAACCTCTCCACTCGCATGACATACACACTACATGATCTAAATGTAAGAAGCATCGTTACACAATATCATTCAGATGACCTTCACGACAGTTTGCTGGTAAACAATTTATACTGTAACTCCTCACACCTGCTAGAATAAATAAGATCGAGATGTGTATGTAACCTGAATCTTCAACTACAATGAAAACTGGATCTACATTAATAACATTAAAAACTAAACCAACAGAAAAGATAGCTATGTCCCCTGGCAACCGACAAGGACAATAACTAAACAATGACAACAATTACAGAATAGTCATTAAGTCGGAGATCTCAAGATAAAAAATGAGAAGTCTAGTTAAAATTGTTAAAATGCATTGTTATATTGTTGTCATGTTTATTTAATAACATCTGTAAGGCAAATCATGCATTTCCTGAGTTACCTCACTGGAACATCAACGGGTAATAAATGAAGACATTTTTTTCGATTTAGTTCAAACACCACAGACGACATTCAATACAAAATTTCCAAAGAGAACGAACAACACTGTAACTGTGTGGCTCTCATAAGTAGGCAAATTACTAGCGTATGTGATGTGAGCCAGTACAGTATAACAACCACATTTTTACCAGATTGTCTAAAAAACACAAATAGTTCACCAACATCCACATCACAGGAGGAGAAACAGTACAGTACACCTGTCTTAATCCATCTATGCTGTGATACTGTACAAGATATATTCATGGCCCGAGATCGACTTGGTGACAAACATAAATTGCCACCACCAGAAATTTCCTCATAACACCTATACAGACAGAAATCATTCTTTGCACACAAACTTGGGCCATCATCGGTGACAATTACCCATTCTGTGATGATACATATTACTGTCAAGTTTCGTCAAATATATTTTTCTCGGGTAAAGTGTTTTCCTCTACACAAGGATCAACCTGTATCACACACTTTAATTTAAATTTCACCAAAATCTTTATATCAGTACAAGATTTACCAGATAAGCAATATTTTGACCTTTCACCACCAGCAGTGACTTTAAATTCTGACAAATATTTAGTGTAGTGTACAGTACTATCTAGTGATTATAGACCTATACACACAGTTTCATAGTACAATAATATCCGATAAACACAATATTTAGTGATGACTCATGTCTTGTTAAAACATCTACAGTGATGCAAAACTCTCTGATCTGGTTAAAGTTTTGACCTTAGCCATAGCATTATGTCTAAGTCAGTTCACGTAAAAATGTAATTGAAGTACTGTACAGTACTAATACCAATAAACTTCTCTAGACATATTGATGGATACAGGATGTGGGCAGGTGGACATACCACTATGAGCCCTGCTATAACATGTACAGTTTACGGTAAGGTGGGCCTCTTGCTCTCTGACTAGTTGGTTACAGACATAACTGGTCACAGTAACATCCTCATGATCCACACCAGCATGTATGGTAGTCAATTATTTGTAAATACTGTACTGTACTGTATCACCTTGAAAGTCTAACCACCTTAAAAGATAAATGCTTTAATATAAATACAGTATCTCTATTAAATCAAGTTTAATTTACAAAGTTGAGTTTCATGCAGTGATAACTCTGTCAGCCGGAACAACTGATGCAGAGATTTCCTGGTAATGAGACGACTCTCTTAAACCCGAAAAAATCCCCCAATCCCAGGAATTTACTGGTACGAGAAAATTTTTCTCAGAATTTCTGGAATTTGGGCCATACATCATCTGTCAAACTCAGAAAAAATCCCCCATCCCTGGAATTTTCCATAAAATGAGCCCCCCAGAAAATCGTTCCTTAACCCGGAATTTTCCAGAAAATTGCACGCAAATTTCTACATTTTATTACCCGGTAGCATTATAGTGCTACAATTAAGTGAAGTTAGTTTGTGGAAACTGATGATAATGATAAAGTTCCATAAACAGTGCCCTACCTAGAGAGCTACTCCTTAATCAATAGCTCCAGTACTACTGTAGCTATTAGCTAATAACCCACTTGGGGACACTTAAATAGCAATGTCTGTAGATGATGTTATTTAACCATCTCCATAGATGAATGGCTCACAGCTATGAGATAGTCTTGTGCTTCTAAGCATACACAAACATCAAGCAGGACAAGACTACAAGCAGAGGTTACACACTGTACATTACATTTCATCCACTTTTATGAACTGGAGGGAGAGTCCCAGATTTCCTTTTGGCTTTGTAGACAAGTTTCACACATTTCATTATAAAGAGTTTCTCATCTTTGAATCATAAGATGAGAGGCACAGTACAGTGATGTAACACCTTCCTGTCTACACTGTAAGCACTGTCACTATGTTGAAATGCTCTGGAGTTTGAGCTTTTCCCCATCTAGTTCTTATATATCTTATTTGTATCACTTATGTTACTTGTATATTATTTGTAATTCGTAACCCATTCCCCAAATATGTAACTGTATATATTCAGCCTTCTGTCTGCCAAGCTCTTTCAATAAACCGTTAATTATTATTATTATTATCCACCTCAACAGTCAAATAATTTCCTTAAAAATCTCAATCAAGCATCAGGGCTACTCAAACTTGTTTTTAGCCAAATATAGCTGACAGGTGAGGAAGTACTGTAAGTCAATGAACGAACACATGAACAATCCTGTACACTTGAACTGTACATCACATATTTACAAAAACAATTGTTTACATGACAAAAAATGAGAGAACGATATCTGGTCTCAAAATAATAATACAGTAGACCCTTGATAGCTCAGAATTCTATATAACTCAGCATGGCAGTAAAATATTCAACTGTACATTATATTTTATATACCCGGTAATTCAAAATATTCCAAGTAATGATGACGCGATGAGGCAATTGTGGAATGGCGCGACACGGGATGCATGAGAGACTGCCACTCAGTTAAGCATCGGCCAGCTTAGTGTGAGGACAAAACACCCTCAGTCGCTCTACTTATTTTCACATTTGTGCAAAGTACTACTCAACCCTCACAAAGGCCTAGGAGGAGGGTGAATGATGTTGGAATCCCAGAGTACAGTGTTGGGGTGAAAGACAAGGATTATCATAAAAGCCGAAAGATAACGCAGAAAATCTCATAACACGAGATGGTTAGCGCCCCATATATTCACAGTTATTGAGGGTTTACTGTAATAATGTAATACAGTACTGTAATCTTAATTACTGTACTGTAAATGCATAGCTGTACAGTACAGTAATAATAATTGTATAGGCAGTGGAAGTGACCATAACACATTAACCTCTTCACTACAGGGATGCCACTTTTAATAATCTAGATAATTATATTCAGCTCAGAGGTGACCACATACACAACATGTTAATCAGAATTTCTATACAGTACCGAATTACAGTAATTAGAAAGATGGGCTTTATTTACACAGTAATGGCCAGGGCTTTATAAAATAAAATGCAAAATTATCTACTACCATATAACCATTTGTCTTAATGAACCCTACTTAAAAATATTTCAGATATCTACCCGAAATTGCATTCATTATTTTGTTTACTGGTCTTAATCCAAGAGCTTTCTACTTTTGGTTAACTGTTTTACTAAAGGGCTAACTTCTATTGATGATGACCACCGTCCCTACAGCCAACTTTCATTGATGATGACCACCGTCCCTACAGCTAACTTCCACTGATGATGACCACCGTCCCTACAGCCAACTTCCACTGATGATGACCACCGTCCCTACAGCTAACTTTCATTGATGATGACCACCGTCCCTACAGCCAACTTTCATTGATGATGACCACCGTCCCTACAGCTAACTTTCATTGATGATGACCACCGTCCCTACAGCCAACTTTCATTGATGATGACCACCGTCCCTACAGCTAACTTCCACTGATGATGACCACCGTCCCTACAGCTAACTTCCACTGATGATGACCACCGTCCCTACAGCCAACTTTCATTGATGATGACCACCGTCCCTATAGCTAACTTCCACTGATGATGACCACCGTCCCTACAGCTAACTTCCATGCCTAAAGTGCTCAGTGACCCTAATAAAGTCATTAATACTATACTGGAAAGTAAACATTTTCTCTACAACTAATTCTCATTCTTTGTTAATCCCTTCACTTCAGGGACCTCACTTTCAATGTTTTATCTGGTCAATACCAGGCAATTGTATTCAGCACAGAGGGGCTCCCATGCACAAGTGGTTAAGAATCTATGACATGAAATGCCAAATGATAGAAAACTAGGTCACCTTCTCAATTCATTAAAGCTTGGAAACAAATTTTCTTGTAGCCAGAGCTAACAACATAACCTTTTAGAGAATCCAATTCAAGATCTCCTTCATGTAAGATCCAGGCTGACTTAAGGAGCCGGAGGGAACAGGTTTAGAGGAACAAGTGACTTGAAACTACCTCAAGTATCCAGGGCAGGGCGGGGCAGGGCAACTATTGAGTTCAGAGTATCAGGCTGAAATTACTGCGGTGTATAAGAGGTCTTTGGGGTCACCTTTTACTTTCAATGGTAATAATAATCTGTGAAGATTTAATGGGTACGAACACTACCCTGGAACATCGTGGGACACAGCAGAAACTGATCCACTGTTACAGCAGATTATTATTATTATTCACAACCCTAACAATAATATGGGTAATACCTGTACAGTACCAATATACAGTACACCTTATATGGTTGTTCTCACAGTGTGTCGCCACAACTCCTTGCTCAGGTCAGTACAGTATGACCTAAATTCTCAAAAGTTGCTTTCAGAAAACCAATTAAAAACAAGTTCAATGATTATATTAATTAAAATTTAATTATAAAAATATAAAATAAGTTGAGGAATGCCAGAATAAAGACAAGTCTAGTTCATAAGTTGTGTGACGCAAGTGCCTTTAACAAAAGGAGCATGCAGTTAAATCTAAAAATTATGAACCTGCTTGAGGTAAAAACCTTCTTGTTGCAAAGTTTAACCATTTCAGTATTAAGTCCAATCTATTTTTTCAACGCCCCATCCCAAGTAAAAGAAAAAAACCTAACCCCTTGACCTTGCTGTTCAACTGCAGTCGCATGAATCATGAATACTAATACTGTACAGTAAACACAATGGTCAGAAATACACCACTTCACTAGAGCGCTCCTACCTGGCAGACGACTGTTGCCATATGGTGACGATCTCACTCTTCAACAACCAGCTGATCACTGCCACCCACACTGAGATACATTTACATCTTCCTCCTCATTTTGACTTTGTTTTCACCTTTATTTAATTAAGATATTGATATTATAATGTCAATAAATGCTTTGTGTGTGACATTTATACTAATGTATAAATAGATACAGTATTATGAAAATACAGCACTGTATTATGATGTTTGTGTGAGAGCTGGCAGCGCATGTTTAGCAAACCCTAAAATGACAGCAACCATAAACAGACGATGTGTGCTCTTTGTCCTGCAACAAAGGTGATCAGAACAGTCATCAGGATCTTTCATTCGAATTATTTTTAAGTCACAAACACAGTTTCGTGGAAAGAATATCCTGCCTGACAAACTTACTTTCTTTGAAATGGTACAAGACTACGTGGGCCAAGGCTTACCAGTGGATGTGTTGTACATGGACGTTTGACAAAGTCACAGGCAAGATTTTGACATGGACTAACAACTGGCATGAAGATAAGGAACAATGAGTGGGAATAAACTGAGAACATTCTGAATTTAAAAAGGTTCTCAGTGGAGTACCACAAGGCTCTGACCTTGGACCCACCTTGTTTGTAATGTATAAAAATGACATAGATGAAAATATATTGAGCTACATTGTCAAGTTCACAAGTGACACAAAGATATTTGGGTAGGTAACGAGTCAAGATGATATCACGACCATGCAAAAAGAACTGCATGAGATGTTCAAATGGTCTCGAGACTGTCAAATGTTCCTTATCATTACAAAATGTAAGACACTGTGTGTAGGGTCAAAACCATTTTGTTAATTACACTCTCCTTTGTACAGTACTATTGATATGGGAAAAAGATCTAGGAATCATTATCCATAGCCAGCACAACAAATGGGGGCAGCAGCAAAAAAAGCCAAATAAGATTTGGGAATTATAAAACATACTTTTGAATACAGAGAGAGGAACATGCTCTTCAACTTTATGACATACATCCCAAATTTTGTCATCTTGATTATCCAAGTAGACTGAGGGCATTAAAATCAACAACTCTTCCGACAAGACACAATATGGTAGACCTAATAATGACATTCAAAATATTGGAGGGGATGATAAACATGAACTCGGGCCATATTTTAGTGATGTCACGTGCCACAAACACGAGGGGAAATAACGTCAAGTTCTCCAAGATATATCAAACGAACATAAGGAAATATTTCTTCACACGAGGCTCGTAAACCTACTAGTTCAAGCTGTTGAATCATGAATACTGTAGTAATGGAAGGAGCCTACACAGGTCACCTTTAGTTTGGGTGGCCATTAGGTAACGAAGGTACAGTACAGTATTGTGTGAAACCTCCACTGTAAGTCTTTAGATAGAGGCTTCACTGTAGGTAGGTATGTGGCATTTCCTAGGTGTTGGGTGGAAAGACACATCATAGCGCTGCTTTGACACTTGTAAAATACTGTGGTAAGAGAAATGTCTTCAAGAGAACAAGAAAATATTAAAAAAATTCAGAGACATCCTCCACCATGATCTATGGCAAGGCGGTGTTTATGTCTCAGAATTTGTTCAACAAGTTCGTTAATGCAGCCCATCCCTTTACTGTATACCTGTATTGTATTTTTTCTGTTATTCCAATTAACTGATATCGGTTCAATGTCAACAAGACTGATAAAACTGACACTAGAAAAAAAATCCAAAAAGATGGTCACGAAATCCAAGTGATAATGTACTGTATATGTAAGAAGAACATCATAAGAAAATAAGGAGTCTGCAATAGGCCGGTTGGCCTGTGCATGGCAGCTCCTGTCGAGAGTTACTACCACTCTCTATCATCCATGAATCTATCCAGCCTCCTTTTGAAACTTTCCAGCATTCCAGCACTTACTACAGAGTTGCTAAGCTTGTTCCACTCGTCCACCACCCTATTTGTGAACCAGTTCCTTCCTATCTCCCTCCTAAACTTATCCAACTTAAATCAGTTGCTCCGAGTCCTATCCTGCTCGGATATTATAAGAACATTATCCATATCCCCTTTATAGATTCCTTTCACTCACTTAAATACTTCTATCATATCTCCCTGCACTCTTCGTCTTTCTAGGGAATGCAAGTTTAGTTTCTTTAACCTATCCTGATATGGAAGGTTTCTAAGTTCCGGAATCATTTTCGTCATTCTTCGTTGCACCGACTCTTGTGAATTGATATCCATTCTATAATAAGGGCACCAGAACTGAACCGCATAATCGAGGTGCGGCCTGACTAGTGCAAGATATAGTTGCAATAAGACCTCTGCACTCTTATTACTTACGCTTCTAGATATACAACCTAATACTCTGTTTGCCTTATTTCGAACATTAACGCACTGTTTTCTAGGCTATAGGGCCGGGCTTACAAGTACCCCTAGGTCTCTTTCACAAGTCTACTTCTCTAGGTTGATGTTGTTAAAGCTGTATACATTATCAGTATTTGTTCTTCCAATATTAAGTACGCTACACTTGCTGGTGATGAATTTCATTTGCCATTTTACAGACCACCCCTGCAGTTTATTTAGATCCTCCTGTAATGCATTTGCCGCCCTACTTTGGTGTCATCCGCAAACTTTGTCTACACAGCTGACCTGCAGACCATCAATCCATTACACCACTGTGGTCAATGGACTCCCCACACACTCTACAGCTCATACAATACATCAAAACAAAAAATATATCTGAACATTGCTCACTGAGAAAGTTTTACTGCAGGTTAAATTACTTCTTTTCATCTGTAAATACTATAAAGACGATTAACAAATTACCAGTACGAAATATTGAGAGTCACTTCACACCCAGACATACCAACCATTGAGACGACACGGGCTATAGTACTTATGCTGAAATCTGTCGTGCCCAGCTGTCCCCGAACTTTTTGTGGTGAGCGTACATACAGTACTCTATTTTCTATACGAACAAGGCTACTCTCAGTTAAGTATAACATGCCATGTCAAGCTTCCACAAACTGTCATTACCCACCATAATAAATACTGTACAGGTGTTGACCATTATACCATGACCTCAAAAAGCCATTGTTAAGTGATCGAACGTATATTAATATTAAAAAGAATTATGGGAAAAATGGGTTCCGTTCCTGAGGCCCCAAAGAGCCCAAACAAGTTTTATTTCCTGCTGCCATAATGTTTAAATAACTCAAATAAATTATAAATAGACAAAAAAAAGAATAAGTTTAAACAAAAGATTTATTTTCATTGACCTTACATGATATGTATGTGTGGAGTAGTGAGTTGCTGTCACTACACGAGGCACCTGGGGATCACAAGGTTACTGCACATCACTTTCTCATAGTGACAATGTAGGAAAAGCACTGTGTGTGTGTGAACATACAAGTAACAAATTATAATGTACAGTACAGTAGCTTTGTCTATCTGTACTATACCCCATAAGAGTTCAGTGGATGTCTCTCATACATGTCACTGTCACACTTATATTCATGATACACAATAGTTTAGAAAAGGAAATTTATAAAAAATATCTCATAAAATGATTTTTTAAGTACAGTACAGTATTTAGGTTTTGTAAACAAGCATCGGAGACCGAGACCATCCTTAATTTTTTTAATATCGTATACCTGTAAATCCATTGTATATCGGTCAAAGCCTGTACAGCAACTGGTGGGTCCTAACAGCACCGGCAGCCTTAAGGCGGCGGCACATTGGGCACTATTACCCCCAGTTGTGCTGAGCCAACACGGTCCAGCCAGCAAAACAAAGAAACGTTTTCGTCACTGGGAATTCCCATTGCAATTCTAGGGTGATGTCTTTCCACTTGCATTTCTTCAGGAGGTTTTGACTGAAGTGCTCATATCTGTAGCCCCACAGAATAGGGTAGTCCCTAGCACTCACTATTAATTTGTGCTGTGCTTCACAACTCCAAATAACCTTCCCAGAAGATGAAGAAAGGCTACGTTTGGGTGATGGGGAAGCTATCATGAGTTTGTCAAGTGGCGGCGGCTGGCTGGTCAAAGAAGACCATGAATAATGATTTAATAATACTAAAGATGTTTTAAAGTGACAAATAAACACAAATATTACACTATTTTATGTGATATATTTTGTATTACTATTGTTTTGTGGTTATTTAAATTTTTACTTAAACATTCAACACCTAATATGAAGTTCACTGAAGAACCCCCCCCCAGCCCACTCCACCTGAACAACCCCCCCAGCCCACTCCACCTAAACAACCCCCCAGTAAGAAAATCGAAAGAAGAATGCACAGAACCTAGTAGAACTTGATCTAACCTTACTTAACCTAACTTCCTAACCTGCAAACAAAAAAATTGGCGACTGTACCTCAATTACATGGAAGGCTAAGTATCTTTTTCCTTCCCATTCATCGCTTTTTCCACCTAAGTTGATAATGAGTTATGATAGTATTAGTACCTCTTTCAGTAGCTAGTTATCAGATCAAGAACACCAACAAGTCTAGCATTAAAGGCAATTACACAGGGAGCAGAAACTACATCCTCGGGTAGATCGTTGTATATTGTCGTTTCGATTTACTAACTAACCATCAGCTAACCTAACATCTTTGGAAAATATGAATGAATCCAATCTAATATAAATTATAATAAACACGCCCCAATGTGATCCGAGCCACAGCCGCCACAGGTGATCCAAGTGCCATAATTGAGATAAATTTATTTCTTCGCCTACAAAGCAAATAGACATAAAATTACTGCCATATGATCAGTGTTCGGAGCATTTTTTTCCCCCATTATTTTCCTGCCCTCTCTATTGTTAAGTAATTTATGATCGAAGGACAGGATAAAATAAATTAATATATAAATTACTACAATGTTATCGTTTTGATTTTATTACCATCATCCAAACAACATCTGAAGTTTTTTTTGTAATTCTATAATATCCTTCTTGTGCTAACCGTCTCCTCCACCATTACCAAAAAAATAAAAACATCGCAGCCAAACCTAACTTGATTTTTTTTTTTACTAAAGGAACCAACCATTCAGAAGGTAAAAAAATTATAATTTCGGTCAACCAGCTATTTGGTAGTAGATCAGAATCGGTCAAAACATCGGGGAAAAACATAACTTCAGTCGATCCTAACCTAACCTAACCTCTCTCTCTCGGACTATGTTAACTAAAAATGGTAAAATTAGCTGGACGACCAAAATAATAATTACACCATTTACAAAACACATTGGTAAATCAGCTACTACCACAATGTAAACTATCATATAAATAAAACCAACTCAACCAACCACATATACACACCTACATTAAGGTAAACTAATCATCAATCGTTATCTTAGGAATTAAATACTTCTATGAAAGGAACCAGCCTGTCATAGGTCAAAGTGAGCCCCCACTGAAGTAGGTTAGGTTGTGAACTATTGGCTTTAAACCAGAGTATAACTTCGAAAAATTAAATACCTTTATTTTATCCCTTCTTACCGACTGGATTTGTATTATGTAAAAGAAAACAAATAAGAATAAACGAAAAAGAAAAATGAACCCACCAATGGATACCAGGAAATGGATACTTGACCTTCTATTTAACCTTAACCCAATTGGCTATTTACTACTTGTTAATGGGACTCCAGACTACATACTCTCTAGATCTATACATTTAACCTCGGGACTCCCCCACTTAAACACCTACAATCAACTGAAGCTTGTGTAGTTAGGTAATGACTGAGAAACACTTCACAATAACCCTTAACAATACAACTCATAACTATGTGTCACCTCAGCTTCACCACAACGAGGCCAGAGGGTGAAAGTCCCGCTAATGTGGTGAGAAATGAGGTATAGTTCTCCAGGAGAGGGAAGTACAGGGGGACCTCCAGACAGACAGACACACACACACACACACCACAAGGCATCACACAAAACAGCTGATTCAGTCCACCTCGCAAAATGGCGTCTCCCATGAGCTTAAAGTACTTGTTTGCAAATTCCTCTCTACTACTGAAATCAAGGAGCTTCTACTACCAATTATAAAACCAATGGAAGCCTTAACAAACGGGGAATGACATTAGAAATCACCACTTACCAGATTTTAATGGGAAAAGAGGAGAAATCCGGAGGCGAGAGGGCCCTCAGCTACCAGGAACTGATAACAAAACAGAACTGCGAGTCACGTGACGACACTCTTAGCCCTCATTGGTGCTCTCAGTCATTTAAACCTTGACAACACGTCGCCGTTCTCTCTCATTTACAACTCTCACAGTCAAGATTTTTCGTTAAAAGGGCATCAAACACTTAAAAAATACACATGGTTAGTCTTTAATAGGATACTGTTGAGTCTAGCCTGCATGATCACCTCAGAGGAGAGACTAAGGGGCGAGGGAGCCATAGGAGGACATGATTCTCTTCTAAACACTTCCAACCATGTTTCTTTTTATATTTATACATACTTATTTCAATCATTACAACCACCTGACTTATATACTAGCTTATAAAATTAAATAGTTGTTTTTGATGCCCAGTAGTCCAAGTTTAATGATAAAAATTTGTCAAATGTCGACGAGAAATGTTTACAGAATCAAGCAGTCGAGGTCAAAGACTTGAAAGAAGCGTAAGTAGGTCAATAACCACAAGTGTTCTCCTTTACTAGTGTCTAACTCTTTATTTCATTATCTCCACCTTTGATCGGTTTGTTAGCTTTACGAAATAGAAATATAAGTTTAATTCCCTACCATATTATTGCTTAACTTTACAACAAAGGACAAATGGTGAACGTTCAATGTACCCTATACGCACCCATTGTGAGACAGTTTAAGTCCAACATGAAAGAAGAAGTGGGGCACAGAATGATGTAAATGACCTTATAGGACCAATATGTCATTATACTATATTAAACAATTTAGCTTTTTTCATATACTGTATTTTAGTAGGTTGTATGATAGGGTGCCAAGAAATAAGTTGATAGATCTTATATCATTAGGTTGTGGAAATGCGACAAGAGGCCCAACAAGCTATTTAATGTTTGTAATATATATACTGACAAAATGATTAAGAATGATTCGGTAATTGATGCAGACAAATAACTTGGCAGTTTAAATGTATTATAATTGATGGATGACCCGGTTATTCTGACAACATTACGGAACACGTGTTTGAGGAAATTTAACAGAGCTTTTGAATACTGAAGGAATTACGGTTTCCACCTCCCCTCTCTCTCAGTCTCTTTTTCTCTCTCGTCATTACAGTTTCTTGTTTTTTTTCCGTGGAGAAAATTATGGAAGCTGAAATTCCGGACATTTGCAGAATTTTAAAAATTACTTCCGGAAGAAGATTTCGAGACCTAAATGGAGGGCATGTGGGGTTTTTGGATGTTTGTGTTCACACTCAGGATGGAATGGAGAACGGAAACTCACAATGTGCTCTCTGTATACATGTTGTATTGGATGTACAATGCAGCTTGGTGCTGGGAAGGCAGCATGGTTACAAGCGTGATGTAGAGAGAGCTGGATGGTGAGGATGCTCAGAGGAGGACCAGCTTGTGGGTCGCCATGCTCGCCGGCGGGAGCGAGGACCACCAGGCAGCGGAGGAGGAGGAGGTGTTGCTGGCTGGTTGGAGGAGGTAGAAAGAGGCCGGTCACCACGAGGTCAGGTCTTAATTAGCGGAGGGTAGGCGTGGCTTAGTAGTTGACCCCCGCTCCGTGATGTATGGCGGCGCTGGTTGACCTAGACCACGAGGCATACACTGAGGAATTGGTGGGGTCGGCTAATCAGCGACAAACAGCGTTTGTAGGGGAGAAATCCATTAGAGACACATCCGGGAAAATACGGACGTATGGCAACCCTAGAAGGAATATAGCAAGGTGATTAAATAAAAGAAAACGAAAACTTTTGTGGTAAATGGAGAAGAGATATAAAATATGGTACCAATGATAACACAAGGACTAGAAAGTACTTGGTCCACTGACAGTTGAAATTACATGAGTGACAATGAAATGACTGAGAAGAGCTATGCTCACGTTGCATCATGGTCACAGAAAGTGATGGAGAGTATTTCAGGAGTCGAACAGGTCCTTCAGTGCCTGGGTCCTACCAATAGAAAGGAGGTGTATCAGCTGCCTCAACGAGATGAAGAAACCGCATTAATAGAGACCAAATATGAAAAGGACCTGGGTGTGTATGTTGACAATGAACTGAAGTTCTTGGGCCACTGTGAGAAGGTGAATCAAGCAACTAAACTAATAGGTCTTCAAAAGTGAGATGCTTCCCGTCTGGAGTAATGTTACACCATCTGGTCCCCGAAATATGCTAGAGACTGTCCGTATGGTAGAAAATGTCCAAAGGAGGGCCACCAGACTGGCGCCTACACTATGGCACCTTAGTTATCCAGAGAGATTAGAGTGCTTGCAACAGCCTAGCTTATGTACTACAGATGGGTTGGTCAAGTCCGGTCTTGAAAGAGCTCACACTCGGTGCCGTCACTATACTCTGGCAGATTGTTCCAAGAGTTTACAACTCTCACTCCGAAAAAGTTTGCCTTCATATGCATGAGGCATGAAGAAGTAGGGGATCTAACAGCAAATTTACTGAAGGAAATCTGCCAAGACGTCACGGTGGAACCATCCCTCCTTCCATCGGACAGTGAGAACCTCCGTCACAGAACTTCAAACACATCCAACGAAGCCCGTGTGGACGTCAGTGGTCGAGGATTCTGGACGCGGGGACAGCGAGCCTTTTTCGACATAAGAATTTTCGATCCCATGGCTGCATGTCACTGTAACCTAGCTCTTGATGCTGCACACAGGAGGAACGAGAACGACAAGATAAGGGCATACGGGGAGAGAATTCAGAACGTTGATCAAGGCAGCTTCACTCCTCTAGTGGGATGGGACCAAGTGCAAGATGTTTCTACGCCAGACTCGCGGAGGTGATCTCCGAACAGAAGCAGCAGCCCAGAAGTTATGTCACAGCCTGGATGAGATGTCGACTTTCCTTCTCTCTCCTTAGGTCGGCTTTGCTCTGCCTCAGGGAAATTAGAGCATCGGCCCCAAAGCCGACAACAGTTGTAGATATTGACTATGAGGCAACAGTCACTGAATGCCGCATAGTTATCAGTAGTAGTAATTCATAGGTCCAGTAGCAGTAACAACTCACAGGATGGAAACATGAACCCTGACCTTCAGTGTTTAGCAAGACATAAACAGACATCAGTAAAGTGGTTTTGTTCAGTTCTTAAATGGTCTGAATGATGGAGCAAAACTCTCGTCAGTAAACTTTTATAATAAATATTTATAAACTGTGAAAATAAAACAAGGAAAACGATGCTAGACTTTTTATTATTCAAAATCCCACAGGATGTGATCTGCGTGTATCAACACAAAATGCAACCCAAGTGGTTTGTGAGTCTAAAAGGCTCATGTGTGAGTTGGTCCAGATGGTCTGGGGCTCCAGCACATAAAATGACATTTTAAATCATCGCATTAATTGAAACATTTAGAATATTTTTTTAAATGCACTTTCTTCTTTATTATTAATATGAGGAGATTAAACCAATTAACTTACCTTTAAACCAAATATATGATGCTGCAATTAAGGTATTTATCTGAATTTTGTGGAAAATACATTCACATACAGTATTGCATTTGTGCCATTATCCTTTTCCTTAATTTTTGGTGTCATTAATGAATACAATCCCTCGACATGACCAAACATTTTTCAATAATATACAATATTTGGAATGGCCTCTCATTTTAGATTTTCACATCCAACTTCTGGTAAATAAATTGCAAAATTATTAAAGTACCACAATGTCCCATTAATCAAATTTCCAGTTCTTTCATATAACCATTAAACAACTAAATATTAACAATGATAAATAATTAGGGATTTTACTCTGCATGCAATTTTGGGGGCAAAAATACTCCAGCACTGAAACTAACCCACTGTAAATATATTACCGTACTTGAAAAAATTAATATATTTAGCAAACGTATTCAAGTGGCCTACTATGAGAAATACGAAGAGCGGTTAAATGGGTGTAAACTCAATAATTGTCTACCATGAGAAACATAAACAATGTCGTTATAGAGTACAGGTGTAAACACAATAATCAGAGATTTAATAAACAGGCAGTCTTTGAAAACCATTCTCTCATAACTCCAGAATTCTCCAAGAAAATTACGGTAGCCTTAAAGTACTACAGTATTGTTACTTATGATGCGTCAATCATTTAATGCCGCCATATTTTTTACCTGAAAAATCACCATTCTTAATATCTTTAAACATTATCTAACTCTTATTTTTCTTTCTATTACCCCCCAGCTTCCCAACCCTCACTGGAGTATAATTATGACTAGTTATAATAATAATACTAAAATAAATACTCAGTAAAAAATGAATGTTATTATTATTTTATTTCATCAATGAACCAATGGAAGCGCATCAACTGATCAAATGGAGCGTAATATTAATAGGTCCCGAGTTTAGTAGTTAGAATCATCCTAAAAAACACATAAAAGAGATGGATTAAATTTGACAGCTTGGTAGAGTTGTGAATACAGTATATCCTAATGTGGCTAAGTACACCCTAGCAAACTGAAAATCTCAAAATTCCCAAAATGGCGTCGTTTTCGGAAAATCCGCTGCGATGTAATTGGATTAAAAATAATTAAACTTTGGGGAAATTATCCAAAAGTTGAAAGGATTTGATATTTTTTTTTTATCACTAAATACAATGTTGACTACAAACATTAACACAATAAATACATAATATAACTGGAAATTCATGAAAAGGACCAAGTGGCACAGTTGCCATCATCAGTCACAGAGCAACAATGATCATGGCTGGTGAGAAATTCTAAGCCTGGATTATCTTAAGTATTTTCAGAACACAGTGGTACCTCGAAAAGATTCTTCCCTGTAAGCAAATCTACTGAAACACTGAGAACCGTGGACCTCTCCAGAGACAGCTTGGGTGGGGATGGTTGGGGGTGTCGGGGAAGGAGAGGGGTGCTAAGACAATGTATTGATCATGTCTCTCAATCATGAACATTATGTGATATAATCTACTGTGATGAGTCTTATTTTTTATGACCTTCCAAGAGAGCTCAATAATGTACACTGAGAAGTTGAGCTTTATTAGAATTCCCATGGCATAAAATCACTCACCACCACATTTATTGCTTCCACCTACAGTCATGTACAGGGGCCAAACTGTTCACTGGAAACAGAGAATTGAATTTTCATACTAAAATAGCAGGTTTGGTTAGAACATCTAGTCAGGTTAGATCAGGAGAGGTTCCAGGTTCGGGGAATAGCAAGTCCCCGTGTACATGTAGCAAAGCAGCACTTGGAAAGCCTACTCACTTCACAAACACTGTGTGTTTATGCATCAGTTCCACATATTTACTGCCATTTACTATACTTTATAAAAAATAGAAACAAATATTTTTCAACAGTAAACATAAAACTGTGTTTACATAAATGGCATTTGATTCACAGAGAGCAGTGTCTTCAATGTGGATTACTGTAAATACCAAGATAAATAAATTTCTATATTTAATATACATAACCTATACATGTAAGGTACTTATCAAGGCATAATATCAGAGTTGATCATACAATGATCCTTTGCACAATTATGTGAAGCTTTAAAAATATGTCAAATAATAGATACACATTAGATCCATACAGCAAGAAACAGGTAAAACAAAACTTACAGTGAGACACTGACAACATTTCTCTATGTTTAGAAGTGCACGTTTTTATTTGATAATCAATGAAAGTAATGAACATGCTGCTCATAAATCTTTTGTGTGAAGAAATGAAACACTCTATCAACAGCCCTTTTGCATTATACCATTTGAACAGTTTTATCACCTAATCCATCATAGGGACAGTTCTGTTTAAATGGCATTCAGATGCAAATAATAATAAAAGGCCAAAATTTAATTCCACAACATCAGGCTCTGTTTGGTAAACTGAAAGACTTCATCATGATCACATTACTAACTTAAGTGTTCCACGAAACTACAGTGGCAGACCCAGACCATGTAGGGCTGGGGGGCACAGATTAAACCTTTAATACTGAAGCCAGATCCCCACCAGGTCCAGTTGACATAAAAAAAATGATCCAAATTGAGAGTTAAGGGGAACAGCATGTACAGTCACCCAAAAAAGTCCTGTCGCGAACCACGATTCAGACTCGTGAACATGAAGCAGTAGACACTGATACATTATTCTGTCCATAAATGCTTCGGATTCAAGAGTCCGAATCTCGGGGTTCATGGTTCGTGGCAGGATATTTTTGGGTGACTGTACCTCTGCCACTGATCTACTCCACCCTGAGTCCTTAGTCACAAAGAACAACACATGAATGGTAGCTGTAAATTGAAGAGTAACAAGCAACTACAGCTGATTGAGGTAAGACACAAAGAGTAAGCTTTAACAGCACCTAAGATCACAAGTACACTTTAAAGTGACCAAAAACATCACCAGTAGATGACCAAGTTGTCCACAACCATGGCCCTGTCTTATTATGAACAAGTGTCCACAACCATGGCCCTGTCTTATTATGAACACGTGTCCACAACCATGGCCCTGTCTTATTATGAACAAGTGTCCACAACCATGGCCCTGTCTTATTATGAACAAGTGTCCACAACCATGGCCCTGTCTTATTATGAACACGTGTCCACAACCATGGCCCTGTCTTATTATGAACAAGTGTCCACAACCATGGCCCTGTCTTATTATGAACACGTGTCCACAACCATGGCCCTGTCTTATTATGAACAAGTGTCCACAACCATGGCCCTGTCTTATTATGAACAAGTGTCCACAACCATGGTCCTGTCTTATTATGAACAAGTGTCCACAACCATGGCCCTGTCTTATTATGAACAAGTGTCCACAACCATGATCCTGTCTTATTATGAACAAGTGTCCACAACCATGGTCCTGTCTTATTATGAACAAGTGTCCACAACCATGGTCCTGTCTTATTATGAACAAGTGTCCACAACCATGGTCCTGTCTTATTATGAACAAGTGTCCACAACCATGATCCTGTCTTATTATGAACAAGTGTCCACAACCATGGCCCTGTCTTATTATGAACAAGTGTCCACAACCATGGCCCTGTCTTATTATGAACAAGTGTCCACAACCATGGCCCTGTCTTATTATGAACAAGTGTCCACAACCATGGCCCTGTCTTCCACAATTTACAGTATTTTGATTTAATTGCTGATATTGGTAGTCCAGTAATTCACATGTACAGTTTTTATCAATCACCAACACTGACTGGCTGATACTTGTATACCCTTTTGCCCAGTTCATATAGTTCAACCCTCTAGAAGGCGATGTAACCCCCCGATGATTTTATTCAACTGAGAGTAACCCCTGCACGCTAAAGGATTAATGACCTGTTTTTAGTCCAAGTTATTTTCTGATAAATTTCATGAGGGTATTAGTAATAAGTACATATATTGAGAAAATAAAGAGCATAGGAAACTTAATCTGCTCCTATAAGACATCCCTGCTTCTCACTTACCAACAGCCAGACACTAGAATATCTTTAGTAGTATATTTATGATGAAACTTACAGTATATACAGAGAGAATGTCTTTAATATCTTCCTCAACCTGTATGATTAAGAATACATTAAAGCAATACAATACAATACACAAATTTTGATTACCATGATCAATAAGAAACTGCAAAAATCCAGTCTCAGTTGACCTACTGCTAAATCATTAATGGATGACTACGCTGTCATATTTCTTACAAGAGATTTTACCAGAACAATATACTCCACTTAATGAATACCAAATCCTAACATGCACCCGCACTTACATTCCAGGGTTTTACACCTTTCATATTTTTGTAAATTAATAAAATACTTTGTTAGTTTTCCTTTACAAAGAGGTCTTCAATTATTACATATACTCTGTGCTTTAACAGCACTGTTCGCTGTATTAGGAGCAAGGTGGCTTGTGTGGTTTTAATCTCTGGCAGACAAATCCTGTAACAGTCGTGAGACAGAGGGTCAGACTACAGTATTCTGGAAATATCCTGCACCTGTGGGCCCAATTTAAATTTTCCATGCTTTGTATTTCCCGAGTATCTTTGTGAAGGCTTGTGGCAAAAGCCTCAATGTGGCATAGGCCTCTCACCCAAAAGAAGTAGATGGAATGTGGCCCAGTCAAGACATACTGCATCAAATTGTGTGTTGTGTCCCATGCAGGAGGAAAGCGACGCCCCTATATTTGATTCTGTAGACAAGGATAATTCTCATGCATAGTGACAGTGATACAAATGGAGATGTAGACTTTCCTCAAAAGTTGACTAGTGAATCTTAGGGGAACTGGAGTGAGAAGGATGAGAAATATGCAGTGATGTACGTTGACGCCATTAATGGACGGTGGCAACTTTTTGTTAACGCTGACGCTGATGCCATAATTTTTTTGGGCAGGTGACGCAGTTAACTTTTCACCTGAGCGCAGCGTCAAGCGTCAATTTGTTCGTCAACTTCAAAATTTTTTATTTTTCCAAGTTCGATTTTCAATTACACTACTGGATCTTGTTATAATGACGACCGGGAAAAATTTTGCCGTGCCCGCTGCCCACGCAGCTTTCTACAGACTTGAATTTTCAAGTCAGAAAAAAGGCCACCAACCAGCTGTCCAGGTTGGTGGAGAAGTCCGTACACAAGAGTGAGAGCAGCAGCAGCAGTGAGGGAGACGACAAAGGCCATGACGTGGTGGACCAATTGTTCCAGGCCCTGTACGAGACCCGACCCCACAGGAATGAAAAAGACAGTGACCTTTTCAAGTATTTCCTGGGGGAGAAACCTTCGACAAGGACACCTTCCCCAACAAGGCCATGAGGGAGTTGTTCATCATATACAACACACCCATCCCCTCTAGTGGAGCGCATGTTCTCTATGGGCAAGGACGTCTTGAGGCCCAAGCGCAGCAGAATGAGCGACAAGCATTTTGAGATGCTAGTATTCTTGTGGGGGAACAAATGAATAATTAAAATGAAATAATATAAATAAGAAAAAATTATTAAAAATGAATGAATATTATTTTATTTTGCATATGTTATTCCCATACACAGGAGAATACGCGTTTCGGGGCTGCATTTGTATGTCACTGAAAACTCGTTGACTCTGACGCAAACGGCGTCAATTTATGAAATCGTTTACGCCGACGCTGGCGCCGCCACTTTTTTCGTTGACACGTACAACACTGGAAATATGCTGGTGGTAATGAAGTGGCTTCTACAAGCCATGTGTCCACCCACGAGGGTCCCCACACTGATGGTGTAAATGCTAAGATTCAAATGTTCTAATCTTTATTTTTTTTTATGAATTTATCCATCCCGTGGATAATGACCAAGAGCTGTCATCACTGTCCTCAAAGGTTAACACACGATCGGTGTGATATTCACACACCACAGTTTGGATTTCTGGTACAGAAGTGGATACAGCGCTTCCCTCCTGTTCCAGGAGTCAGTGGTTCGATTCCTGGGCGCTCCCAGTTCACCCAACTGTAAATGGGTACAGTACTTGGGGGAAGTGAATGCAGTCGAGAGCAGTTCTGGCCACACTGCCTCCTTGTGTACCAAAGGCTTAATATAGTGGGTGCTGTATCCACATATTCCCTAATGGGCAGTAATGCCTATGGGACCCACTCTCACTGTTCAGTTGGGCATATTCATTCATGGTGATACAGTATTCTCTTACTCAGTCCTGCTATCTTATCTATGATTCCCCTATACGTACTTCTGCCTTCATATGCATATTAATCTTAAGTACAGTTCCTGTACTGTATTGTAAAAGTCATCAAACTCTCCATACCACCTTCAGTATGTGTACCCTTCACTATTTCCTGCCAGCCTCTTGTCTCTATGAGTCATGTAATTTTCCCTCCTAACTGAACACTATCAAGAGACTATTTGACTACACTCAAACACTCCTCATCCTCCTGATACAAACACCTGCAGAGCCAGAACCTTCCACCACTGATCATCCACATCAACATAAAGGGCTGTCAATATTTATCATCACTAATACCCCAGCCATTATTAAGTACTAATGTATCTGGTAATACCTCCTGAGTTGAAACATTCTGAAAGCCCTGAAGAGAAATAGTCATGTGAGACGTAAGAAAATACCCCTGTGCAAAGGTCCATAAGATTATAATACATAGTTGACACAAGTGAGATTACCCCAAAATAATTGTTTACTGCAACTTCACTCCCTTCAATTGTGTGAAAGGTGGATCAATGGATACATAAACTTAATAAAGAGCAAGGAGAAAGGTGTACAGGAATAAAGAAAGTGAGCAAAGGGGCTGTAACTGCAAACTGAAGCCATTTACCAACACTTCCTCATCTTTACAGTGTATTGCCATGTACATTAGGCAAAAGGTTTGGTTCTATGGGTTTCCTTTACCGCCTTTGTTCTGACTGTTTTAAACAAAGAGGAAAGCATGGATAACATCAAGATCACCTCCTTTAACACCACTGAGACAAGCAGTGGTCTGTTTCCTGTAAGACAATCTAAAACATGTCATATATTAAGTTTTACCGTCATGATAAGTGGCTTACAAATTTGTCAAACATCATTGATATTTACACTCACATATAAGTTATAAAAAATTATTAATATATTCCTTAAGAAACATATTTGTAGTCTTAATGTATTTTCTCAATTGCGACTGAATTACAGTAGTACACTTATCTTATAAAGACCACCGTGATCACAAATATGTAAATGGTAAACAGTGAACACTTTTAATGAACAAAGCAAGAACAAGGGTGAACCATGTAACAAAGTGGCGGTGACTTGAAAAACTAACAAAGCTCTGATGCAAAATTTACTCTGTATTACTCCTAATTTTCTATGATATGAGACACAAGACAGAAAAATGCTATTCTAGTCAACACTACGATTAACATAACTTGTTTTTCTCAGTCACTGAAATGTATAATGGGATCCCAAGCTTGACTGGAAGCCATGACAGCTCCTTGAAGGGAAAAACCGATGTATAATATCACATCTGTTTTCTGTTTTTTTTTTCCCAGTGATTCTTTTTTCAATTAACAATCCAAATCGCTTAACAGAATGAGTCATAAGCTAAACACCCTGACAGTCTCACATGTACGTATATACTGTATGTACCATAAGCAGTGCAGGTACAGGGTGGTCACATGTACATATATACTGTATGTACCATAAGCAGTGCAGGTACAGGGTGGTCACATGTACGTATATACTGTATGTACCATAAGCAGTGCAGGTACAGGGTGGTCACATGTACGTATATACTGTATGTACCATAAGCAGTGCAGGTACAGGGTGGTCAGAATTAAGAACAACACCAACTATCTCATTATTCACTGTCATTTGTTCTTCTTCTCTGGTAAGGCAATAAGAAGGAATAAATGAGAGTCCGTGTTGCTCTCTTCTCTGGCCACTCACTTCCTTGCTAGTCTGGTATGTTTGTGTGCCTATGGTTTAAATAGCATGAGTGCTGCCTAACTTGAATATGATGACACGGTACAAGCATAATTTAACAACTACTCCCTCTGTTTAGGGTGCTTGCTGGTTTAATCTGGTCTGTCACACTCCTATAGATGTTTAGCTGTTTCTCCTGCTGTCACTGGGATGAGGGTATTCATGATATGCAAGATTGGCTCTATCCTAAGGGCTAAACTAAACTTTGGACCCAGAACCAGAATGTTCATACTAAAATTGGGTCTGGCTACATCATGTTTGGGGTTAATATTTAGAAGTTGCCACAACCTAACTGAATATTGAGTCATATACGGGGACATTTTTTTTTTTTTATTTTTTATTCTATAACGTTTTTGTCGGAAATGTATACGGTGGCTTTTGAGTTAATTTAATTTTTATTTTATAATATTTGGCCAATCAGTGGCAGTGTTTGATGTGATGTAATACTGAACTCGAGCGCCAATCGGCGGAACTTTCAATTCGTGCTCAGTTGGAAGATGGCTACTGTGTGTCAAGCATGCACACTCGCACCAAAAAGTATCGGTGCAGGGTGAGATCGATGACTTCCGAAACGATACATATACACTGTGATATGTCGGGAAGGTTGGTAAGTGTATCCTCGTAACCCCCCCCCCCCCACTAGGTGTTGCCATATAGCTGACAATCAGTGTGTTTGTTTCCTCTTTTCGGATTGTTGCTTTGTGTCGACTGAATGATGAGCGAAGGTTCGGTCTCGGTGAACGTGGGTATAAAATGGTCTCGGTGAACGTGGGTATAAAACAGAGCCAATATGAAGCAGTAGAGACCTACACATGCCAGACGACATGGAAACCTCGTAGGGAACACGAGGAGCTATTATTACCTTTCATAACGAAGGGTTCGGCGTCACAGATATTAGCCGGCGGGTTGGTGTCCACAGGAACACCGCTGCATAATGGATTCGGCGATACCTCGAAACTGGAGCTACAGACGATAGATCTCGGAGTGGCTATCCACGCTGTACCACCCCTCAGGACGACCAGGTTGAGTGGTTTATTTGGTAGCATAAATCAATGTGGCAATATTCGCAAGTATCACAAATAATTTTGTTAACAGGGAGCTCCTCATATTTCATACTGTCTATTTATCACTTCCCGACCTTATTTATAACGGTTTGTTTCACTTGACCAGGGCTGCCAACATACGGCTGGAACAACTCGCCTTTCCCAATACCTATCGTCACTGGTCTCAAATTGTTCACACTACAGTATGCACCGATACTTTTTGTTGAGAGTGTACATTGGCTGACTGGTGCGTTATTCACCACGTTATGGACAATGATGCAGCAGCCGTTAATATTTTTAGGGCTCACGGTGTTCTTGCTTCATCTGTGAAGTGTCCGAGGTGTAATTTTGAGTGTTGGTATCGTGCAGATCGCCGTAAACAGGACTGTAATAAGAGAGACACTGGCAAAGAGAAAGAGATCCAATCCAGTCAGTGTGGATTTTCCGTGTCTGTGTTTAAGGGCACTTGGTTGGATATGAATATCCTACCCTGGAAAAATGTATTATTTTGTTATACTTTCAACGGGAAACACTCTTCTCAGCGGTACAATAACAGGAGATTTAGGAATATCATCAGCAAGTTTTGTTGAATGGAAATTTTTTAAGAGGTATGGGAATGTTGGCTAGATAACCAAGAACCAACTGTAGTGGAAGTGGACAAAAGCAAATATGAAAAATCAAAATATAATCGTAGATGTGAGATAACTGGAGTGGGGGGGGGGGGGGGGGGTTGTATAAAGTGTGTCAAAAAGTTAATTTATTACACCAGTTCCTGACCGCAGTGCTGAGACACATACTTTTTATCTTATTCGCCACTTATCAGATTACTAGCCATTTGGGCGGTCCATCTTCAACGTTATGTGAAATCGGATACTATTATTCATACTGACCTTTGCAGGGTTTACAGGACTCTAAATAAATGTGGTTATACTTGTTAATCACAGTAAGAACTTTGTGGACCCCTCAGCTGGTGTCCATATACAAAATATTGAACGTCTTTGGAATGACGTTAAAAGTTGTGTTCTTCGTGCTGGGAACAAGAAAGAACATAACTGGGAATATTTTGCTCCGGTAGATATGTTTCAAGTTTATCACTCAGATGAGTACAACATACTGCACCACTTCCTCATTCAAGTTGCATCACTTTATCCTCTTGTATCTCTCACTTAAGGTAAGTTTCTTGCACAATAAGGGTTAGGTTAGGTTATTATTTTTTTAACTCCTACTTTTTTCCCAATATCTTCACTATGGCTCATTTCCAAAGGTAATGGAGGTTATATTTGTATTTAACACGATGATTTACACTATAGAAACCCATTTTCAAAAGTCAATTAGGTGGTGGCAACTTCTAAATGTTTACAATGTTTGGTTAGGTTAGGTTCCAGGTCTATGGATGAGGAAGCCCCTTCCTTTATTGATCTCACTAAGGCATGGGAAACTAATGGTAATAAACACTTCACCTAAAATATTTCTATTTACAAAAGAAATTTCACAATACCTGTATTGTGAATCAAGTAAAAAGTTTTAAATAACAGCTAAACAATTTATGGATCGCCATATGCAACAGCTACATTTTGCCAGGAATGATAAATCACACTAAAATTATTACAGTCATTTCATTCTCAATTTTTAACAGTGCGGTGAGACATAAATTTTGTTAGTACGGTTAAAATTGAGAGGTGATGAGAACTATGTATGTGGATAAACACGACATATCTACAAAAGACAACCTGTAGGAAGTGATACAGGATGGCCAATGGTCAACAAAAATGTATCATCAACAGAAACATGATACCATTAATATTTTCAACTGACAAACCATCAAACATTATCTCAACCTAATCAAATTTTCCTGTGATCATTTGGTTAGGTTTGGTTGTCTAAAAAAAATAGTTCAATGATTCCGTTTGTGATAATTTTGTTACACTGGCCATCTTGCAGAAGTAAACTATATGAACAGCATCAAGTCATGTACTTGGGGCCATTCCTGAAAGCCCTTAATCATATCTATTATGTGTCAAGTGAAAAAACGAGACTGATACCAATACCGATTCCTGAAATTCAGAGGTAAATAAGATATGTACATGAAGCAGCAGCACTTTACAACAGAGTAAGACTACAAGTGTTAAAAAAGGCAACTGACTGGTGTGTCTAGGCGTAATGGCTGACAGCTTACACTTTATTATTATTAGATCGACCACAGTGGACACACAATGTTTTCACAGTTAAGGTCTTATGAGGCCTTGTGTAAGACAGTGACAAGCCCATACTGTTTAAAAGAGTGATATCGAGTGTCAAACGAGGTCTCATTTTGTAGGTATTTTACTGTAGGTTATGTGTGTGTGATAATGTGATGGAAAATAATGACCACAGAGGCAGCAGTAAACAAATATAACTGATATGAAATAAAAAAAAGTGTATTATTGTCACATGACTTACTATTACTGTATTGTTAAATAATCTCTTCTTCTAACACTTACGGTGACTGTTGAAGCTTGTCTGCTTGTGGTGTGTTGTGGGAGGGTCGATGATGAGGAAAACTAATATCCTAGTACGCCTATCCATTATGTGGGTGCAGTTCATATCAATTGAACTCAAAAGCTTAAGACAGAGAATTTTGTTGGTTAAGTCGCCTACAGCCTAAAAATTGTCAAAAATTACCTAAATATTATTGATAACTACATTACTGAAGCAACCATAAGTCCATGCAAGTGCCTCAATGTATACACCTCGGCTTAGTTCCCTTTTCTCTTTGCATTCACATCACACTGGGTCTCTGCAGTCCTCCTATCCAGACTCCACTGGATGATTATCACTGCAGTATCTGAGGAATTCATTACTCACGAATATTAAGCACAAAATATACCAGATGATTTTAACATTAAACCAGACTGGACACTCATTGACCGGTGGCAGCTTGAGACTATGTTGATTACCGCACGTGTGAGGGATACTCCTCTCCCCCCCCCCCCCCCCCCTCATCACTGTCTTATGCCCAATACAACACTGGTATTTCAGTAGGGTAGTGATAGGCAGCAGGTTTCTTGTCCACACCATTTTCACATTCATGTCAGGCTTGTCACTATCTTACGCAACGTTTCATACTGAAGTAACTGTATCATTATTTCAGTGACAAATTCAACGGCGAAACAACAATGAGAATCCGCCGGGAATTAACAACTTCCTAGAACAGATTTTATTTAATTCTACATCATTAACTTCTACTGTATGGAACAATGGAACACTAATAAACTGTCTTTTTCCTTGTCCACTAATTAAGGTTTTCTTAGCTACAGTAACTGCCACAATTTCGGAAACATTTACGTATAATACATGGCAAAATCTCATAACCTACTGTACAACCAATATTAATGTACCAACCTGAAAACACAAACACCAAAGTCTTTTTTCCCATTGTAATTATTTTACTACTGTACTTTATTCTACAACAACAACAACAACATCAACAACAAATTAGCCCTTCAGTATCACATTAAAGTCAGAAACTACCTTAACTACTTTATGAAGGGTATTGGTATCAGTCCCTTACTAATTATAGCTATAGATATCTCTGGATGGATCACTGGTGGCTTCACGCCTTAGTCTAAACTAATATTTTTTTTTTTTTCACTGGGAAGCTCGTAATGGGATTCTCGTATATAACTGGACTTTCACTTGGGGGTAATGCTATTTCCACATCATTAATCAGTTTGGGTATTTTTCTCCTAAACTACAATATCACTGGTACAATCACATTATGTGTGGTTCAAACTAGTATCTTGTATCCCTGTGACATGAGCAGTTTCATTCTACAGTATTATGTTTTCCCATATTTATCAAATACAGTGTTTACCAATCACTATCCAGTATGGTACTTTGACTGGAAATGTTTGTTACAGTCGTGCCATGGAGTACAAAAACTCATAACACGAGCCAGTGTGACAGCACTTGAAAGCGATCAAAATATATCACATGCTAAAATCACACAATCCTCTCCATGTAGCCATACAATACATTCACACTTGTGTTTGTTATTTGGCTGTGGTTACTGACCCAGGTTAGGCTCTCAAGTTATTTATGCCAGAGCAAGTTGTACAGTCCCCTTCACTAGTGCGTTTACAGGGGCTCCTCACCAGGTCTTATGCAGTGTGGCGGTCCTGTGTTTGTTTACATTCGGCAGAAGGAAACTAACAATAGTAAACAACTATGGAATCAAATTAAAACAAATATCTCAAAGATAATGATTTGTGGAGTGTTTACATGATGGGCCCCTGTAAATGTACTAGTGAATGGGACTGTACATAGCCTGTGTACAAAATAACCGTTAATGACAATGGACACAAACCAACCACACTTAAACCAAACCTAACCTAACCAAACCAACCACACTCAACTTAACCAAACCTAAAAATTTTAAGTTAGATTAAACTTGTAGGCTATGGTGTATGGTGTGGCTCCTAGAACTGTACACACTGTGACCAAATCAGTCTTATGCAATGTGATGGGGCACTTATCTTGTGCACAGGCTATGCATTACCCAATACTCTAACAAAAGATATGGCGAGATTGATCCTAAAATCCTTCTTTCTGGCATGACAATACAAGGTTGCCAGTTAAGGTGACATACTAAACAGAGGGTCAAGCAGTCATCTCTATCCTTCCTATCAACACGGTCAGCAAAAGTTGGGGAGGGGGGGGGGGGGACCTAGCACAATAGCTCTACTATCTAGTTTATGACTAATCCGTCATCCGGGGGTTGGGGGGTTGACTCCCTGGCTACAGCCCCTGCCAGAAAAAGCAATTATAAAATCAACCCTGACATTTCTAGCTTATACCCTTACCCAGGCGGCTTCTCTCAATCGATAGAACATTACGTAGTCTAAAAGGAGGAGACAATTAAAAAATAAAAAAAACTCCACAATAAGTCAGACAAGATCCCTCAGAAAAGAGAGCATTTTTTTTTTACATTGAACATACTTGGCACTCTCAACTCTCACTGGCATTGTCTTTCATTCTCTGGAAATCACATCCCATAAATTTGACCACAGAGAGAGTCCTTTAGAGACATGTAAGGTGAAATCCTCCCCAATGCTGAGTCAGGTATATACTGTGCAGATCACTATGGAAGGTCATAAAGGAGAAGTTCACAAACCCCTTCATCATCTAAATTAAACTACCAATGCAAAGAATACCAAGATAACTCAAACCTAAGACTTATAGATAAAGAATGGGAAGAGACAATCCTGCTTCAAATCCCACCAGAAACAGGACCAACTACACACCTAATTGAAGCAAATTAAGGATTCCTACCCATTGGGATGACTTGAACCATTAACCAGAAGCATACAGTCAAACTTTAAGGATTTAATGCTGCTTTTCCCTTTCATGTTGTCGCCCGTGTTGATCACTTCTCATAAAAATATTACGTATATGTAGTGTAATCCATTTCTTTTGAGGTATAGATCTCCGAGTCAATGCCCACGAAGTAGGTAGCTGTTAATTGTACAGTCAACTTATACAACCAGGTTGAAGTACTGCATGTACTCAGCAGTCGAAAGATTACAAAAGTTTGATCAAAACACAGAACTTGTATGAAGGTTTCTTAATAATTGAAATTAACAAACCAATAAGACACCCAATAAACCACTTCAGTTCATTATACAATACTGGTAAGCAAATAACTTTTGAAACTTTACCCAAATTCAATAATAACTTTTTCCATGGAATTAGCCTCCTTAGTAGAAGAGGAAAGGACGAACCCTCATTCCTATCATTAACATACAGTAAGTATCTTAAAGGCTGAAGATCTTGATGGTGCCAAATGTCCCTAATCCAGACACAGAGGCATTCCTCACACCTAAATATTGCTTTAAAGAACTTTGTTTATGACCTGGAAGACTGATTCACCACAAATGTCACTACTCTAAAATGTAGCCTCTATGAAACAGGGACCATCTGAACCATTAAAATAGGGTTTTGGTGACCACTTTTTTCCTGGATAAAAAAACAGTGAAGAAGAAAACTGGCCTAATGTCCAAATAGCAATAACACAAATTTAACACATTGCAAACAATCATTCCATGGATAATTATTGGTGCCCTGGCCACAAACAATAGACTCACAGGATAAGAATATACTGTAGTGCTTAATCACTCAATCCCCCCATGAAACATTGTCACACACAAATAGTGGGCAGCCACTCTCAATGGAGTTTGACTAATAAAGAGAATCAAGCAACTAAAGTAGTAGATCTTAGAAGAAGGTCGCTCAGATATCTAGACCGTCTGTCCCTCGTAATGATCTTCAAGAATAAGGTGCTACCCTGTCTCGTCCCCAAGATACGCTAGAGATTGTTAGTTGATCGAGAATGTCCAAAGAAGAGCCACCAGACTGGTGCCTCCACTACAGCACCTCAGTTACCCAAAGAGATTAGAACGCCTGCAACTGCCGAGTATTACTATAAACCTAATCGAAGTTTCTAAACATCTCAGAGGGCACCACTCGGTCGAGTGTCCATACCTGGAGCTGGTAGATGCCGCTCCACAAGAGGTCACAGCTCACTTGATTGATTGATTGTGGTAATTACATCCCTGGTGACGCAACACCTGAGGTCATATGTCGCTGAATTAAAAATGACTTGAAAGACTAAAATCAAATAATTCAAGGTAAAAAACATAAATACTGTAACAAATTACACAGCTTAAGGTTGAAGAAGCCACAAGTCCAGAAAATTGTGAAGGCAAACTTTTTCAGAGTGAGATTTGTTAACTCCTGGACCAATTTGCCAGAGTGCATTGTGACGGTACCGAGTGTGAGCTCTTTCAAGACCAGACTTGACCAACACTGGAGCAGGTACAAATACATTCTGGAGTCAGTACATGCCCAGTAATTGCCAAAAGAGACGTTATTGACCGTCCAAGTGGCTAACAAGCCAATCAGTGGCAAAGAGGAAAAAGTAAAAAAGATGATACAATGGTCTACAGCATGATGGGAAAGTTTGGTGAGATCTGACCATCTTTTGAATAAGCGACGGTTGATTGTGAAGAAGAGGTGTTGGTGGTACAGCAGTAACACACACAACTCATGTCAAAGGTGTGAGCCTGGGCCGGGACAAGGGTGTTATACAGTGTGACCCTCACTACCAAACACCACAGGTATACCAGACTCCTGTACCGACAATCGCTGGATAGACCGACTGCCCAAATGGCTACTAAACTGACATTAAAAGAAGAAAAAACCAAACCAAACAAAGGATACCTGTATTACAAGAAGCTCTATGATGAAGGGTTAAGTGAGAAAAACCGAGAGCTACACTCAGGTCCATCATCACTTCCTTGTAATTATTTCTTCTATGTCTATCAAGTTAACAAAACTATCATATTTCATCTCTATATAATAATATTATTAATGAAGGTTTAATGTACATAACTGCCCCAGGTTAATGTACTACCATATATAGTTCTTATATCCATTTCATATCCTAGTTGTGTTTCCTTTAACCCCATTTTAAAACTGAAACTGGCCAGTGTTTGTTATCCCTTAAGCCTACGAGGTTAAACACATGTTTAGTCTTAAGAAAATGTTGCTGATATGAATAACAAAACCTTTCCATAACAACCAAAGACTTATTAAGGTTCTCTCAGAAACACAAGTTGTCATTTACAGCAGATGGATGATAGGCTCTTTGCCATGTTATCATTCCAATCTAATGTTAGGTTTCAACACACAATCCACAGATTCAGTGTCAGTCACCTCATATACAACCCACGAGAAGAGGGAGGGCAACCCAGCCACTAAATATGGTTTTGATTTTAAAATGGAATTTGAGGACCAATCCATTATTTATAACTTTATAGCTTTCTTGGGCGGCCCTTGTCATTTAAGGGAGGAGGAGTGTACACTGTATCCAACTGCAGTGAGGTTGTGCACCCCACTATAGAAGATAAACAAGGGCATTAAAAGAAACTACGTATCTCCTTCAAACCAGTTATTGTGAGTAGCGCTGGGGCGGACGAGCGTGTACCACTTGCAGGATAGATATTTTGTACGTGTGTCACAGGAGGCCGGCAATAATGTTCTGCTCCCAGTGTTATTTGCTCGTGCTATGCCACCCAGTTACAACTTAAAAACCTCAACAAACAGTCTTGAATATATAGTTTATGAACTCCCCCACACAAGGAAGGGGGCTCTTCTGTTGTGGGGACCTACTCAGTCTGCCCTGGGATGGAACATGAGTCGGTACAATACACTATTCTGACAAATCTCTTTTGCAATTTTAAAATATATGATAACTTCCACAACAAAATAAGGGGATCTGTGTGTGATATCCTTGAGCCGAACAAACCAATAAGATCATCCTGAAATAAAATTGACATAACTAACCAATTAAGAGCCTGGATTTGGAGAAGATTTTCATATTATTTCTTTGGTGACTCTAAAGGAAACCACTACACTCTGTATACACTAAAACACTGTAACGAGAATTTTTTTACCTTTTCATGTTTTTATTCTAATAATGGATTATATTACTAAACTAAAACGGAGTTGTCATAACCTAAAAATAATATAAATTGCAAAGCAAAATGTCAATTATGTTGGTGTTCTGGAACCTTCTAGTCCTAACCCTAATGCTCATTGAATCAAGTGTTATTACAAAGCAATTTTTCCATAATGTGATGTTCTTCAGATACAACTCCTGTGTTATAGGAGAACTGACCTTGTTTTGGCAGCCCTAGTACAAGGACTATTGGCAACACCTACGACCTAAACACTGGCATCTCATTGTTTCGACCACTGTGAGACAGATCATCGAGCCAGCTGGCCAGAGCTAAACTCTCCCTTTATGTCACCCCCAAGATGGCAAAAGCAACAAGGCACCAGAAGTGGCTCCAGCACTAAGTGACTGGAGGATCAAATGGTGTAACACACTTTCAGAGAGCAGCTTGACAAAGGTTCAAAGTGCCAGATGGGGTATCCTTAAAGCTGTCATCACAAAAACCTGCAGCGAGACCCTTGGCCAAATGAGAGGAAAACTCCAAGATTGGTTTGACGAAAATAACCAGAAAATCAATATAGCAGAGTCCTCTGATAAACAAGCTGCTGCCTTCACTGACAGAAAATACAACTCTCAGTCTCGGACCAAAGCTGTTACTTTCTGCCAACAGAAGGCAATGGTTCAATGCAAGCTTCGGGTGATGAAGACTGATTGGTAGACTAAAAAAGTATGTAAACGCAAAAGTTTCTGAATCAACACCAGATATGTGAATTATTCAATTCCACCTAAGCAATCTAGGGTCCAACTACAAATGGTGCGCCCACTCTCCAATCGTCCGACGGCAACTCCTTAATTAAAGACCAGGAGGACGTCTTTCAACAAGTCCCTTAGGCCTGAATTCAAAACGGTGATTTGAGCCTGGGATTTGAGCTCGGCTCAGGAGTGCGAATATGAATTTCTTGAGCCGAGATTTTCTGCAGTGGATTACCCATATTCAGAATATCGGCTTGAACCCCGAATCGGGTAATCCGTTGCATTATCTTCAATTATGAGCAAGAATTCGAACACTGAAATTCCAGCCAATCAAGTTTAAATTACATACTGTACACCATTACGACAGCCAATCACCATCGAGAGTAATGTTTACAAGATTATGGCGGCAACTATGACTCGAGAACTTTTTACGGAGGAGGAGATATCTCTCCTTACAAGCTTAGTTGGTGAAGACAGTATAATAGAAAGTAAAAAGACAGATGTGGCATCAATTATCGAGAAATCTAAGAAGTGGAAGCATATAACCGAGCAGTACAACTCCAACTATGGACTTGCTGGCAGAATATGAAGGTCAGAACATGGAAGTATATTGACAGATGAGCTTTGTAAATGTTAACATTATTTTACCCTTATTTATCTAGTCATATGGATAATGATGCAGGCCTATAGGGGTGGGGGAAGTGCTGAGGCGGATCATCAGAAAATGCATAATGGAGGTGGTAAAGGATGATGTCAGGGCAGCAGCAGGGAACCTACAAGTGTGTGCAGGCCACCAGGCTGGTGGGGAGGCGGCCATTCAGGCCATGAGAACGATATTTGAGCAGCGTGATTGTGAGGCCGTTCTCCTGGTGGACGCTTCAAACGCATTCAACATACTTAACCGCAAGGCCGCACTGCACAACATCAAGATCAAGTGTCCAAGCTTTGCAATGTATGTTGAAAACTCCTATAGGAATCCATCAGACCTTTATATAGTAAACAACAAGGCTCTAAGAGGTGATACCATCATTCAGTCAACCGAGGGAACAATGCAAGGGGACCCTGTTGCAATGGCAATGTACGCAATAGGCCTATCAGTGCTCCAACACACAATAAAATTTGAAACAACTGAGGTCAAGCAAGTGGCATACGCTGATGACCTTACAGGAGCAGGAAAAGTGAAGGATCTTCAAAAAGTGGTGGGACCTGGTACCATCACGAGGCCCACAAATTGTGCCTGAAACGTGTCACATTGAGGGATATCAACTCTTTCATCACCTTCGTTCACATAGACGCGGAGGGGGCGTTGCCCTCTTCTGCTAAGATGACCTACGCCCGTCACGCCTGGATGTTCAAGTCCCAGCAGATGTGGAAGCATTATGGGTACGTGTTATGCCGCGGGCCCACCCTCGCTACACTGCTTCCATCATAATCTGTGATGTCAGGGTAGAACCGACCCTCCTTCCATTAGACGGTGAGATTTTCCAAAATAGGACATCAAACAAATCCAACGAAGCCAAAGTTGACGTCAGTGCTCGAGGATTCTGGACGCGGGGACAGGGAGCCTTCTTCGACATCAGGATTTCTTATCCCATGGCTGCATGTCGCCGTAACTTAGCTCTCGATGCTGCACACAGGAGGAGCGAGAATGACAAGATAAGGGCATACGGGGAGAGAATTCAGAACGTTGATCAAGGCAGCTTCACTCCTCTAGTGTTCACAACCTCTGGTGGGAAGGGACTAAGTGCAAGATGCTTCTATGCCAGACTTGCGGAGGTGATATCGGAACAGGAGGAAATCCCCAAAGATCATAAAAATGCCTCCATCGTCAATATCTTTATGAACAAGGGAGACCGGTCAGACTGTGATAACTACCACAGGATCTCGCTGCTGTCCATGGCTGGTAAGATTTTTGTTCGAGTCCTCCTAAACAGATTTCCTCCCGGAGTCTCAATGTGGCTTTAGACTAGCACATGGAATCACTGACATGATCTTTGCTGCCCACCAGATACAGGAAAAGTGCAGAGAACAGCGCTGTGACCTGTACATGGCTTTCATTGACCTCACCAAGGCCTTTGACTCGGTCAACAGGGAAGCCCTCCGGTGGACCCTCAGCCGTTTTGGCTGCCCACCAAAATTCATCCCCCCTCCTGTACTAGAAGTAGTCTTCCACTCATGTAACATCTGTGGCTGACCCTGTTCGTCCCATACCGGTCTCTTGAGCCACCTCAGAACTCACCAAAGGTGACATCACTAAAAACTAAAAATCTGAATAGGCTGGCCAATTTGCAAACAGGTAAAAAAAACCTGGTCGTCTTGCAAAAGGACCATAAATGTTTGGGATCTTTACTGAGTGAGAGTGAGTGTGTGTGTGTGTGTGTGTGTGTGTGTGTGTGTGTGTGTGTGTGTGTGTGTGTGCGCGCAAACTTGGGTATGTAACTCTGTCAAGTAAATAAAACAGATGTAAAGACCAAATTAATCTCATTAACCAACCCATAACAACCTTACCAATGTTCAGGCTGCCTAATGAGTTATTTACTATAGAAAAGAACATAAATCAGTCATTCTGAAGGAGTAATTGTGACTCCTGATACAGTTATCAATATCTGGTGAAATAACTGCTCTGTCAGGGCAAGTTGAGTAACTTATTGTAAATTTAGTTCATTCCACAGCACAGCATAATTTCAATGTTAGATCCATGGGACCAATTGAAACTGTAAAGTGATGCATTCCTACAGTTAAAACTACTCAACATTGTAACATTTCCAAATACTTAAAACAGTTTATAAATGCACTTATCTGTTCATTAGTTAGATGTGAACAGTTAACAATGCTGTATGGTTCACTGACGTCAATTTCATATTGTACCTGAACAAATGACAGGATATGATGTTTGCTGTTTGCAAAATAAAAATTCAGATCTCTTTCTACTTCAAATGGCAACTTCTGCTTCTGTGTGGACATTTTAAAGGCTTTAGTTACAGTGAGAAGTTATAAAAATACACTCGATTGAAATCAGCTAATGTATAACCTTAAGGGTAAACCTGGATTTAACCCCATCGATTTAGCCGCTGGTAATACAACAAGAGTCAGTCAGGGTGGTCAAAAGGTTATAAACATAACTTGATGGAAGGTTAAAATGACAATCCTTCATTATAGAGGTGCGTCAAGGCTTTCTTTAATGGAGGGGAGGTTTGTCAAACTTTCCTAACCAGCGGAAGAACTATTAAAAAACTAAATAAAATAAAATAAATAAGTTGTACCCCGCTTAACGAAGTTTCACTTAATGCGATTTCTCATATACGTGGCGCCTCGCCAGAACCAAACTCTCACTTAATGTGGTTCATCTACTCATATACGCGGGAAGCGGCGTGGGCACGATGCGCTCAGGTCGCCCAGTCATCAAAACACTACCGAGTTCTTCACCCGCCACCCACCACAGCCGGCCCAAGTCAGTGATAGTGATAATTATAGTGAGGATATGGACTTATATGGACTTTGAGGGGTTTGACAAAGAGGCCCTGCAAGCCTCTGTGGTGGATAGTGATACAGGTGAGGGCCAATAATCTGCCCTCTGCCTCGGAACCAACCCCCCATCCCCGTGTGCCCAGCCATCTTTTCTACTAATGTAAGTGTTAAAAAACCTAATATTATTGATATTTCTCTTAATTATTAATTGTGTGTGCATACCATCATAAAGTTAAGATAATATTTTTACTACAACATAGTTGTGTGTCGTCAAAAAGTGGAGTTTGGGGGTCGGGCCAGTCTCTATTGGAATTAATTCCCTATGTTCTGTTGTTCACTTAACGCAGTACCCTGTGGGTTCAATTGACAGCGTTAAGCGGGGTACAACTGTAATATTATAATAATAATAATAATAATAATAATAATAATAATAATAATAATAATAATAATAATAATAATAATAATAATAATAAGCCTTTTGGTCCATTAAACAAGTGTAATTGTCAGGTGGTTGTATTGCTTGATACTAATGTACTTCCAGAAAAAAAAAAAGTAAGGTTAGGTTTTGGTAATGATGAGACTGTTTCCCTCTCCATGATATTCTATTAAAAAAAAAATTGATAAAAAGATAAGAGAAATCATAAGTATTCTGTTTTGATTATCAGCCAATTTAAATCACCGCTCTACACCACTCCAAGGACAAATATTGACAATTATATGTTTTTTAATGACTTTATGGCAGAGGTTTTGAGATTAGAAAAAACTAGAAGGAATCATTATATAAGAAATTCTAGAGGATTGGTATTTAAACAATAGGTCTATGGAGCAGGGGTGGATCACTTACAAATGTATTGGTATCTTAATTGTATGAAAATACATTTTCATTGTATTTGTAATTGTATTTTGGCACCCAGAAGAAAAAGTAATTTGTATTTGGACACTTGTTAGTGTTACAGGCAGTAGGCTAGTTTAAGGCTACTGCCTTTTGCCTCTTCCATAAACAAAGGAAAAATTGATATTTTGTATTGCTACTTACAGACAATTTGTGAGGACGAAAACACTTGAATTTGTTTTATTTTTGTAATTTTGTTTATTTTTATTACTGCTATTGTTATCCGCAAGCAGTAACATTGAACATTCTGAATCTGTTGTGCATCTTTTCCCGCTTGTTTTGAATTTAAATGCCATGCCAATTTCCATCGACGCTCGGTCTGACTCGCTATTGCCGAGTTAGATCACAGGCTCAGATCGAGGGTCAAGGTCAATCTGGGCAGAAGTGCAGCCGTGAGTTCCTGTGACTCCCGAGTCCCGTGAGCTCTTGAGTTTTCCTATGTTATCACGGCCCGCCCCAACTCAACAAACACATTGTACATGGTGGGTGAATTAAGATATAATAATTTTATTAAAAATCCTGTCGAGAAAGTTTTTTTTTTTCTTATTTAATTTAAATATAGTAGTATGTGGTTAGGGAGCGTGACAATAGTCTAATATACTGTAGTACCAAATATGGCAAATAAAGAAAGCACTTGTCATTCGAGTGTTAACTCGGTTTGAACTTTAAAGTTTGACAAAAATTGGTTCTCATGTTGCAGATGGATAAACAAGATATATCGACATCTGATGACCATTCGATCGAGGATGAAGAGGACGTGCAAATGCCTCAACTGTCAGCTGCACTGACAAAGTTATATTCTGTTAATGCCAAGTCCACTGACAGGACTCTCATAGCCGACTGTCTACAGTGCAAAAAAGTCATATTCGGCATCGACGAAGGCAACATCTAACCTAGTTCTGCATCTCAGAAGAGTTCACAAAGTTCAATATAATGAGTATGAGACCTTGAGAGCTGCAGAGGAAAAGAAGAAGCGTGAGAGCTGTGTGTCACAGCCCAGATTGACCTCGTTCTTCAAACCTGCACAGGAGAAAAAATTTGACGCTAATCACATCAAACAGCGGTCTATGACAAAGAAACTCTTGGAGTCCATCGCATGTGATCAACTGCCTCTGAGCATTGTGGAAAGCAAGACGTTTCGGGCTCTTCTGCTCGAAGCAGAACCATAATTCATGTTTCCAAGCAGAACCAAACTCAGAAATAGTTTACTGCCGCAGAGAACGAAGCTCGTTGAGTCGCAGTTGATGACAGAATTCGAAAACCTCAGTCGTATTTACCTGACACTGGACCTCTGGACGAATCGGAGAATGGTATCATTTCTCGCCGTCACCGTACACTTCATCAACTCGTCATGGGAGTTGAAGTCACTTGTCATTGCTTGCGATCAGTTTGTGGAACGACATACAGCTGTGAACATCACTACAGCATATGAGGAAATTGTCATGAAATTCGGAATTCGTGACAAGGTGAGGAGGGTGGTTGCCGACAATGATTCATCAACGGTGAGAGGATTTGATGTCTGTCTGCCAGGATTATATGGAGACGAAGTAAGGACTGAAAGTAGTGGTGAAGATGAAGATGCTCTTGACATTTTGGAAGAAGAACTTGATCTGGATGAAGTGCTTGCTCTTCTTCCACCAGAGCGGTCCAGTTGCTTTGCCCACACACAGCAACTGTGCATAAGATATGCCTTCAATGATCCCAGTGTCAGAAATAGTGCAGTTGCAACTGTGATACACAAGTGCTACAGTATTGTGGCTGCAATATGTCGATCTACTGTGGCTGCACCGTTCTTGGAAAAGATTGGGGTTGCACTGCAAGCTGCCAACGCTACTAGATGGAACTCTCAGTTGACAATGATTAAGTCAGTTCTCAAGGACACCAGCGGAGTCAACTCAGCCATTCGTCTTCTAGGAACAAAGAAGACTGTAGAGGAGTTGAAGGGAATGGAAATGACAATGTTAAAAGAAGTGGTACAAGTTTTGGAACCATTCCAAGAGGAGATGTCGCAATTAGAAGGAGAAAACATAGTTACACTTTCTTGCATCGCACCAGTTGTATTTGGTCTTGAGCACAGCCTCAAACTGTTCATTGAAAATAAACCGCTCTACTGCTTTAAGTTGGCAAATACACTACAGTCATCTGTCAAAAAGAGGTTGCATCCATTTCTGGAGAGGATTGATGTCATTGCCGCAGCTGCCATGGACCCCAGATTCAAGTTGGCGTGGATTCCATGTGAGGAACTGCAGAAAGAAAATATTTCGAAGATTGTGGACTTAATTATTGCTGAGTCTACCAAGGACTACAAAGAGAAGGTCCAAAAGGAAGAAATTCAAGAGAATGAGCTTTCCAGGAGCATCAACCAAGACAAAGATGGTATAATTGCCAAAAGACCTCGTCTCTTTGCCTACATGCCTCCACCTGGGCCATCGAGGCAAGCCCGTCAACAAACCACACTACAGTGGTGAAGACGGAGCTTGAAACGTACCTAGAGGAAGGTGTTCTGCCTTTTGACATCAACCCACTGAAGTATTGGCGTGATATACAAAGCTTCAAAATTCTGAGGCACTTTGCCAAGAGCATTCTAGGCTGCTGTGCAACGTCTGCACCTTCTGAAAGAGTGTTTAGCAAAGCTGGTAATTTTTACACTCCTGAGCGAGCTAAGTTGAGCCCAGAAATCTTCCGGGCATTAATGATGATAAAATGTAATTCTGATATGTAGGTATTGGGTTTGTATTTTTGAACTTGGAAATAAAAGTATTTGTATTTTTACATCTTAATTTCAGAAGTATTTGTATTTATATTTGTATTTTTGAATTAAGGAATAAAAGTATTTGTATTTGTATTTTTGCATCATAATGTCACAAGTATTTGTATTTGACCGCGAAGAATCAATATTTGATCCAATCCTGCTATGGAGGGGATCGAGCGCTCTGTAGGAAACATCAGAAAACATGTGATGGCGTTCCACATTAAGTTAAAAGTGTATAAGGAGGAGGACGCTGGCTGAAGGTACATTATTGTCGGTTCATCTATAAAAACAAAACAAAATCTAAGCATTACATCTCCAACACAACCTCCATGATGTCATATACAACCCTTAAATAGTGTTTCTGTACTTTATGATGTTATTGTTCAAATGTCAATGTCCTGTTTCTCTATATTTCATTTCTCCATTTATCTGCTTTTAAGATCCCACTAACCTCATCTTATATTTGTTAAAGCCAGTTTTGTTTCATGTAATTTGTGATGGGGTACAGTTGATTGATGGACAAATTAGTTTATTTTTTCTCAAGTCCTCCCGAGTACTACTGTATGATATTTTCTCGATTTAACAAACTAATTCGAGCCGTCTCTATCCGTTAAATCAAAATTTCCACCGAGTCAAATTTCCATTACTTTCGAGTGTGATTCCATGAAATTTCTGCTAAATTGAATTTCTGTTATTTTCACTTGATTTAGCGAACTAGTTTGCTAAATCAAGCGCGATTCCGTTAAATTCCACGCCAAATGTGCCGCTTGGTGAGTGGCGCTTGTTTACATCTGCTCAGTCTGTGTCTTGCCGCCACTGTATGTGCTTGTTGTTCACTGCTACCTCTCGGACTACATCTCGGTCAACTAACTACTGTGCTTAGACATCATGCCGAAAGTCTCTCAGAAGTCTCAGGAAAAAAGTGGTGTGGGGGAGAAAGTCAAAAGAGTACGGCTATCAATTGGAAAAAAGTTTGGAAATTATAATTGAAAAAAATTGAAAACAATCATTGAACCCTCTAGTTTTAGGTAAGCCATGAATAATGTTTCAATGTACATATCATGTGTCTGAGGTGTCTCCGTAGGTGTGAGCATATTAAAGGAATTAATCTCAATTAAGCGAACTAGTTCACTAATTTGGTGAAAAATAACGGAAAAAATTCCTTCCGCTAAATCACAAGTTCGTTGTATCGGATTCTGTAAAATCGAGAGTTTACCGTACCTGTATAGTATTAATTCATCCCTGCATACTACAGCTACCATTTGCTCTCTCAATAATGTATTACAGGCAGTCCTCACTATATATACTCCTGCTATAGGAATACTGTACTGTATCAGGAATGAACAAACACTTCTCACTTAGCCTAAATAATTTCCCTACCTTTTTACAAATCAAAATTTAGTAGAATTAAGCCCCATATTGTACAGTGAATTTTAATGCACTGTATATGATGGTAGTTCATAAACTTATTATATAGAGGGTGAGACAGTCTTTTCTTTTTTAAACATGACTATGACTTTTGTGTATATGCCTGTGACCATTCTTCAAGCACTGACTGGTATAATTATTTTTATCAGTAACACAATAATCAGAATCACAACAGTGCAACAATTACATGTTATGACACAAAGTCAAGGTTTAATATTTGAAAAATCATCTTTTTGAGGTTTCTTGACATTACCCGGTACATTACAAAGAATATACAAGTTGACCACTGAATTTACGGTACCGTCAGGACCAGAGCAATGCTGGACCAGCGATTTTTCCGGACCGTCTGAAGTTTATACAGTAGTGTACTGTATAAGGTAAAATTTATAGCAACACACTTTCCTTCATTGTATTTTGTCATTCAATTCTTTCTTTTCTCTTAAATTAAGTGATTCAAGATATATAAAAGGACTTGGGCTATGATACAGTGCACATAGGTATATGTGTTCCAACTTAAGAACATCCTCAGGAATGGAACTTGTTCGTAACCCAGGGACCCCTTGTGTGTGTGAGACCTGTCAGGCTGACCCATGATACAACCTTGTCATGGCACAGTCATGGCACAGTACTTTTATTTGTATGATACTGGCAACAGGTTGACCCTGATTATAGTGTGTCAGGTCTGAGGGGATGTCAACAAGACCACGTTGGTCTGTCTGATGACCCAGGTGACAACTACCACACCCAGTATGCAAGAAGCCACTGCAGTAGTAAGAGCGCCTACACTTGTAAACAAGTTTTTTCTGTCTTAAGCTATAGGGTAATTCTTTATTTAATCATTTTAAGTAAATCCTCTGGTCAAACTTGAGGGTGTTAGGAGTACTGGCTGTTAAATTTATCAAGTAATGTGATATTGTGAACTTCATAAAAAGTCTCATGAATCAATGAATAAAGTTCTCCATTGCTCCCCTCCCTCTGCAGATGCCTATACTGTACAGTACTAGAGTATCTGTTGACCATTTTTAACAATGTTCAGGAGGCAAATAAAACAAATTCACAATAAACACCATAGCATGGGTGATGGCCACATGGGTCTGGTCAGGTTGAGCTTGGTCCATTACCTAACGTAGCATCGCGGTCATGAAGTAAAGCTTCCTCGCACGTTACACCTGTATTATTCAAAGTAAATGTAGAATAATTCAGCTTAATTATGGTGTAAATTGGCTTGTGTCTGAGATATTGAGATACAAACTAAATTTTTTAACACAATTGCTTCATAAACCGGGACTTCCTCTAGTTATTCTGATATAAATTTAGCGATTTTTTGTATTGAGTTAGGTTAGGTATGGATGAATAACGCATCTGAAAGCGAGCCATTTTATAACACAATGTCTCTGGCAATATAACATTTGCTATATTGTACTGTATTAATTTTTTGCTTTATACTGTAAGGTACATTACTTCCACTGTACAGTACTGAGGAGTGCCTGTAATTATACTGATCACAACCAATATCTGTCACCTTATTCACACAATCATACCAGGAAAACAACTTACGAAATCCAGGAAGGAGTTTTAAGGAATAGGCATTGTTTACGTATTTCTTCAGTAATTCATTTCAGCTTCGGTACTTTACTATATTTTGAATTTTAATAATAACCAATCTTAATTCAGTAAACCAATACAAAATCTATTTTGATAACTTACTTGAGAGAGAGAGAGAGAGAGAGAGACCGATTTATCAACAGACTATCATTTTCCACAATTTGTCGGCTAGCAAGTCCCAGGCACGGTAGATTGTTAGCTTCGGACACAGACATGCTAACAGGCGGTCAGCTAGGCACACGCCACAACACATAATGCTCCCCCAACCCTGCCTGGCTATGGGATTCAAAGTGCATCTTATCAACTGAGTCCAGAGAATTACAATACAGTCCTGTGAAAGTGATCTCAATGCCAACAAAATCCAACTTACTTAGAGCAATAAGGAGACGCATTCAACATGGCTACACTTAACACTAGAAAATAGCAGAGGAAAACTTGAGGCAGAATCTGCAAACAAAATCTCAAAACTAAAAGCTACTCCGAGAATAATACTGTTAATAGAATGTCGAGTTCCATAGTGGTAAATATATTTTCGTTGGCTATAACTTGGTCCCTACTTTGATCTGCTTATATGCAAGTTGGCTACTGTATTACCCACACTATATCCTACATCAGGTTACCCATTCCTATCAAATTCATTCCCCAAGTAAAAAATATAATGAATCAAACATATACAAATTGATGTTTATGTTGAGGCATCTTTATGAAAGTGTTTAAAGTGCGAAACTTGATCAAATAAATACTACTTGATCAAATAAAAGTAATTCCAATGTAAATTATGAAAGATTGCATTTAAAGGCCTAATTAATGAATATATGGATGAATTATTCGAAATATTATCGATAAAATGAAAAAAACAAAAATTTTTCCTTTGGAGTTCTTCAGTGAAAAATAAAGAGAGATTGAGAGGATCCTTAACAAACCATTGGATCCTTCCCTGACTTGTGGTGGCCAGTACAGTAAAGTGAACTAGGTAACATGAACACCTCGGCTCTTAAACCTAATTACCACCATTTGTATGAAAAATATCTGTAGTCAGTGGCTAACAGGCCTATTGGTGCAGAAGATAAAGTATATTGCAGGGTTTTCACTAAAATTTAGCCACAAGGTCCAACAAGTTGAGGACTGGGAGGCCACTACTGTAAACCATAACATAAATGGGACAGATAATAATGACTGATGGAAATATAGGAACAAACTGAAGGAGTCTGAACTATACAATAAGGCCAGTAGCCACTTGATCAAAACACCTTGTATTTACACTGCAATATGTCTTGTAAACACCATTATGCTGTTACTGAGGAAGAAGAGAAGTGAGAGATAATATAACCTACTGACACAAACACAGTTCAAGATCCCTCATACAATATGATGGTTCATCATCTTGCACTACACAGCAATTTTGAATGTAAATTTGTTCTTGATGTGTATTATCATAATACAAGTTTATGAGAAAAATATAGTGAAATAGTGAAATATACTGCAGAGCAATTAGGTGGCCAGAGACTCCTCTAGAGTGGCCACCTTCCCAGGGTGAGTGGCCACCTCCCCAGGGTGAGGCTTCACAGATAACATAAAAATACAGTTATAAACCAGAGGAACGCTTGAGGATCCTGACAGTGCAACATGTACAAGGCAACCAATCTTTGAGTTTCCTTCAGGTAATTAAAAATATAAATAAATAAAAACATATCCCCTATAGAGGCATAATTACTGTACAGTATTATTTTAACCCAATGATTAACTCTTACAATATTTTAACAATCCAAGCTAACAGGCAGTTTATCATAGAAAAACTGAAAGGGCTGGTTATCACAACTAACCTGTGGTCGGCAGTGGGCCTGTTTCTCATGACAATAAACATATACAGATAAACAGGCAATTTTTGTTTTCATCGGCAAAACTTACATAAAGTAGTTATTCAGTTTTTCAACAATGTGAAAAGTCTAAAAATGATCAGCACTAAGTTCAATCCTTCGGTATTCTCGTTGATGCTTGAAGAATCTTGCTTTGCTGTAAAAGAAATAAATTTGTTAACAAAATATTGGTGTAAGGTGTAATGATTGTTTTTTATTCATTGAAGATCATTACAGCTTTAATGCAGATGGACAAAACCTAGAAGAAACTCTCTCTCTCTCTGCTATGGCATCACACAACCCAACAGCAGCATATCCATCCACAAAAGTCATTCAGTACTGCATTCTTAAGTCATTCCAAACACAATGCTGCTTCCTGAATGTCCAGCCCCCTTCACTAGCAAGCTCTTCATCCCACCCTCCCACAAAGGTTGAGTAAGAGGGGTGCTATTGTCATCAAGGGGAGAAACCTCAAAGACAGACAAGAACCAGTGCAGCAAGACAAGTGCTCCTGTATGCATCATTGTGGACGGGTTATTAGGAGTATAGCCTCCCAGGTCGAGTATTGAGACCAAATATATTACTGCAATCAGTATTAGTGTATGTTGAGTGAACCAGCTGTACTCAAAGCTGGTACAGGCATCCCATTGACTTCCAATATAAAACTGGAGATGCGTTCCTAAGGAATTTTTTCGGCCCCAAAAAAGTAATTCAAGCATTTTTATTAATGAAAATAAACATTTATAAACACATACAATACAATACATTAAATAATTTATGATATACCTTCTTAAAACACCAATTTAGGGGTTAATATTGCATTAAACAGCTATGTGTATGCTTATTTGAGTGCCCCATCATAGGAGTCCGTTTTCTCTCACCTCAAGGCCGCCTAAGTCGTCCGTTTTCTCTTAATCTTAAGAGTGCACCAGAGACTACGGTATTATTTTTTTGTGGTGACACAGAATTTGATATTGCAACTGGGGTTCCAATTGTTGAGGCAACTTAGGTATGTCTGATTACAGTTGGAATATTCAAGATCCATTGTGAATGATGTTTAAAGCTTCAACTGTCTTTATGGTTGGTAAAACTTGTCAAGTCTGTCAGTCTGAATGGCATGTGTGAGGCCTTGTGTTTGTTAAAATTTACCCCAATTTCCGTAAGGGTGTATTCACGGGCCGTAACGCGAAATTATTGGTCATAATTTACAAATTCCGTAAGAGCGAAATTTCATAACCCGGGCTTCCGTAACACGGGGGATGCCTGTATATGCTGGTGTATTTGTCTATATTTGTTAATTAAGTAATACTGTAGTGTGGTTTAAAGCTCAAGTAGTTAATGGTGATAGAAGTAATAATATGACTGACAAGTGTTGAGAGTAACCATCATTCCAGTGTCACTGTTGTGTAATATTGCCCCTATGTTGGTATGTTTATTGAGTGTTGTAACTGTTAACTCAAATATCTATTTTGTTACTTGGTCAGTTTATAAGGTCTCCAAGTGTTCAAGTAAAGTAATCAATATTAAGTGAAATTAAGTTCCTGTTGTGATTGAGAGTTCAAATTGTCACAGTATAATTGCTTACTTTTAATATATAATGATTCAGAAGAATGTGTGTATCGCCGCTCATTCCCTCTGATAACTGCCGTCGCTGAAAACACTCTTTATAACTCACATGACTAACCTCATTATTGGTGTTATATTGTAAAGATAAAAGTCTGGGTGGTGGCAATATTGAGAGTTAAATAATGACAAGTGTGTAACAATGGACAAGGACGAGCTTCACCCACACAACAGAAGAGAACTAAATAAGATGAAAGAAATAAAATCATGTCAAAAACTTCTCACTCCCCTAACATCTCCCACTCAGCAGCCCACAATCCCTTTATAAGAACAGCAAGTAATTTCACCATAATGCCCATATTATTGAGGTCCATTTGGTGCTGGGTTAATAAAACATCATCCAAAAATTATTAATCCCCCCCGCCCCCCAATCCCTGATGAGCTATTGCACCATAGTATATTCCAGGTCTCTTGTTTACAGAGGTGACAGCTGATTGGTCCACCTGACTCGCTCTCCCAAATAATGTTGCCAGAGTTCACCATCTCACCAGGACTGTTGTTGTCACTACTCAAGAGGATTGGTGCTTAGCTCAGGATCTGTCTTGACAACTTAGTAAATAATAATGTAGAGTATTTATCATAACTTAATCAAAATTACTGTAATGTATAATGCATCTCCATATGCCCTGGTTTATTCATCACTGATCAGTTGTGTAAACCATCACTGATCAGTTGTCTAAGCCATCACTGATCAGTTGTCTAAGCCATCACTGATCAGTTGTCTAAGCCATCACTGATCAGTTGTCTAAGTGAAAAAGTTGCCAAATTGAGCCATCATATATGAGCTAATTTTAAGATAGAAATGAAAAATTAAAATGTTATAAGACAATGGTTTAGTAGAGCTGTTACTGTGTGTGTTGTGTAAGTGTCTTGTCATGTCACCACACCCCTCACCTTGTCACCTTACCCCTCACCTTGTCACCCCACCCCTCGCCTTGTCATCTTACCCCTCACCTTGTCACCTCACCCCTCACCTTGTCACCTCACCCCTCACCTTGCCCCCTCACCTTGTCACCTCACCCCTCACCTTGTCACCTCACCCCTCACATTGTCACCTCACCCCTCACCTTGCCACCTCACCCCTCACCTTGTCACCTCACCCCTCACCTTGTCACCTCACCCCTCACCTTGTCACCTCACCCCTCACCTTGTCACCTCACCCCTCACCTTGTCACCTCACCCCTCACCTTGTCACCTCGCCCCTCACCTTGTCACCTCACCCCTCACCTTGTCACCTCACCCCTCACCCATCACCTTGTCACCTCACCCATCACCTTGTCACCTCACCCCTCACCTTGTCACCTCACCCCTCACCTTGTCCCCTCGCCCCTCACCTTGTCACCTCACCCCTCGCCTTGTCACCTCACCCCTCACCTTGTCACCTCACCCCTCGCCTTGTCACCTCGCAGTGTTGCAATTATTTATTACTGTATTATTCATTTTATTATTGCTGTATGTGTATTAAAACTATATACAGTATATATATTTGCACGTTAATTACAAATAGATTATTTTGATGCAGCCAAGGTATGGCCAGGTGTAAAAACTGAACAGAAAACAAGCGAATAATCGAACTCAAAATTTCGGAAATTGTCGAACAATGTCAAAATATTTCAAACTCGGTTAATTTGGATTTTTCGGTAATTCGAGTGACCCGGAGCTTCCTTTTGTTCAATTAACGAGGGTACAGTGAACATTGACTCTTGGGGGGGGGGGGGGGGGGATTGCCCCAATATTTGTAAACTTATTATTCACAACGACTTTTAGGAACAGATGCTTTGCGATAACCGAGGTATTCTTGTATAACACATTACTATAATCTCTAAAGCTGTCTTTCTAATCTCACAGGATGACATTGTTGGTGTTATGGCAATGTTACTACACCATAGAGGTAGGAAAGGGAGAGGAGGAGGAAAGGACTGTAAACTTCTAAGTAGAGTCATCATGCTTAAAATGGCAAAAGTTGTGGAGAAGCATAATCTTATCTAGATAAAAGTACAACACTGGTGATGCAGATACCACGTGAGACTGGGCCGGGCCGCCTAGCAAGAGCCAACACTCCTCCGCAAGACTACGTGACCTCAAATAGCACCCAAGTTTGCCCACACATTACTCTACATAGAAAATCTGCCACAGTACATGATATGCCTTCTGTCACCTCTCACTCTCATTTACAACCTTGACTCATAATACACATGAGATCTTTCCTTAGGCTATCTGAGCTTCACCACACCCACAAGATAATACACCATAACACACACACACACTGTACCTCTACTAGATATATAAATGAAAATGTATAACAGAATAAAAGTTTATAAAAAGGATTCATTAACAAATAAACTGACCTGATATTCCTGTTCAGTTTCAATAAGGCCGACCACAACCACCATCTGGTACTGCTTGGCTCTCATGCTTGACAGGGGTTTACGTAGTAGTCTCATGGCGCCGGGAGCTGTGTGTGTCTGTAGGAGCTGGGATACCTGTGTTGGAGAGTGGGACGGGTCTAGTACCAGCAGCCGGATTCCTCCTTCATTACCGCCCAGCTGCTCCACGCCAATGATAGTTCGGCTGTGGCCTGTCAAAGAGAAAGTGACGCGTAGTACAAGTCGTGGATGGGGCTGCTATATTATTCAGATGACGCAGCAGTGGACTCTCTTAAGCCTTGGTGATACTCTCGAGGAATGGCTACGCAATGAACAAAAAACAAAACCTAAAAGATACATAAATACAGTATTCGTAGAGGCCTTATTTACACGTCACTGATGTAATGGACAAAATCACTAATGGGAATTTTTCAACACAGTATAGAGAGGAACTTTTTGGATGTATAAACAGCGGTTGGTAGAGAGCCAGCATATGTGGTGTTGGTAGAGAGCCAGCATATGTGGTGTTGGTAGAGAGCCAGCATATGTGGTGTTGGTAGAGAGCCAGCATATGTGATGTTGGTAGAGAGCCAGCATATGTGGTGTTGGTAGAGAGCCAGCATGTGGTGTTGGTAGAGAGCCAGCATGTGGTGTTGGTAGAGAGCCAGCATATGTGGTGTTGGTGGAGAGCCAGCATATGTGGTGTTGGTAGAGAGCCAGCATATGTGGTGTTGGTAGAGAGCCAGCATATGTGGTGTTGGTAGAGAGCCAGCATATGTGGTGTTGGTAGAGAGCCAGCATATGTGGTGTAGGTAGAGAGCCAGCATATGTGGTGTTGGTAGAGAGCCAGCATATGTGATGTTGGTAGAGAGCCAGCATATGTGGTGTTGGTAGAGAGCCAGCATGTGGTGTTGGTAGAGAGCCAGCATGTGGTGTTGGTAGAGAGCCAGCATGTGGTGTTGGTAGAGAGCCAGCATATGTGGTGTTGGTAGAGAGCCAGCATATGTGGTGTTGGTAGAGAGCCAGCATATGTGATGTTGGTAGAGAGCCAGCATATGTGGTGTTGGTAGAGAGCCAGCATATGTGGTGTTGGTAGAGAGCCAGCATATGTGGTGTTGGTAGAGAGCCAGCATATGTGGTGTTGGTAGAGAGCCAGCATATGTGGTGTTGGTAGAGAGCCAGCATATGTGGTGTTGGTAGAGAGCCAGCATATGTGGTGTTGGTAGAGAGCCAGCATATGTGGTGTTGGTAGAGAGCCAGCATATGTGGTGTTGGTAGAGAGCCAGCATATGTGGTGTTGGTAGAGAGCCAGCATATGTGGTGTTGGTAGAGAGCCAGCATATGTGGTGTTGGTAGAGAGCCAGCATGTGGTGTTGGTGGAGAGCCAGCATATGTGGTGTTGGTAGAGAGCCAGTATATGTGGTGTTGGTGGAGAGCCAGCATATGTGGTGTTGGTAGAGAGCCAGCATATGTGGTGTTGGTAGAGAGCCAGCATATGTGGTGTTGGTAGAGAGCCAGCATATGTGGTGTTGGTAGAGAGCCAGCATATGTGGTGTTGGTAGAGAGCCAGCATATGTGGTGTTGGTAGAGAGCCAGCATATGTGGTGTTGGTAGAGAGCCAGCATATGTGGTGTTGGTAGAGAGCCAGCATATGTGGTGTTGGTAGAGAGCCAGCATGTGGTGTTGGTGGAGAGCCAGCATATGTGGTGTTGGTAGAGAGCCAGCATATGTGGTGTTGGTAGAGAGCCAGCATATGTGGTGTTGGTAGAGAGCCAGCATGTGGTGTTGGTGGAGAGCCAGCATATGTGGTGTTGGTAGAGAGCCAGCATATGTGGTGTTGGTAGAGAGCCAGCATGTGGTGTTGGTGGAGAGCCAGCATATGTGGTGTTGGTAGAGAGCCAGCATATGTGGTGTTGGTGGAGAGCCAGCATATGTGGTGTTGGTAGAGAGCCAGCATATGTGGTGTTGGTAGAGAGCCAGCATATGTGGTGTTGGTAGAGAGCCAGCATATGTGGTGTTGGTAGAGAGCCAGCATATGTGGTGTTGGTAGAGAGCCAGCATATGTGGTGTTGGTAGAGAGCCAGCATATGTGGTGTTGGTAGAGAGCCAGCATGTGGTGTTGGTGGAGAGCCAGCATAAGTGGTGTTGGTAGAGAGCCAGCATATGTGGTGTTGGTAGAGAGCCAGCATATGTGATGTTGGTAGAGAGCCAGCATATGTGGTGTTGGTAGAGAGCCAGCATATGTGGTGTTGGTAGAGAGCCAGCATATGTGGTGTTGGTAGAGAGCCAGCATGTGGTGTTGGTGGAGAGCCAGCATATGTGGTGTTGGTAGAGAGCCAGCATATGTTTGCTCAGTTTTGGAAGCTTCAGGCCATAATCCTGCCAAGCTCTGTGTGCATTTGTGAAGTCTTTTTTTTATTAAATGTTATATGATTTATTTATTATTTCTACAGGACAGTAAAACCCCCGAAAGTTCAAACAATTATGGGGGAAAGATGGATCTGGATTTGCCTATTGTCTGGACTTTTACCAAGTTGTTTTTAGGGTGTTCTGGGGACCACTGCGCACTCACCAACCACTCATTAACCCTTTTTAATATGTAATACAGTAAGTCCTCGTTTAACGTTACCCCCGACGATGTTATGTCGTTATAACGTCGTCACAGACTAGTACTTTGTATGGTGCATCGCCCTCTCTCATCTTGGCGCGCTACGCTCTCTCGCGGAGCATCACGGCGTCCCCAGTCTTTGTTAGGCTTCCACAGCGTTCGTGCGTGTTTAAGTGTTTTTGCTCTAAATACCGTACAGGTACTCTAACCAATCAAAATGGCTTCCAAGTGCCCATTAAGTGCTAGTGTTGTCAAGAAACAATGCAAGACCATTAACCTTGATACAATAATGGAATTTTAAACCCTCTGGGTCTCAGTGACTTACCACCCTCCTCCTCCTCTCCACTACCCACCTCCACCCATCAGTGAGTACAATACAAAATGATTTAGTTTACTTATCTTTTTGCATGTATAATACAGTACACTCGTATAATATTTTCTATAAAAATTCCATTGAATTTATGTAGAGGAATATATCTCATGGGGCAAAGGGAGGCTGGGGAACGTAAACAGTGTATTTTATCTATTTCTTATGGGGAAAATTGATTCCGTTAACGTTGTGTTTTTCAAGAACGTAACCAAGACGTTAAGCGAGAACTTACTGTAAATATAATATGTGTTTCCTTTACTCTGAAGTTAAATTACAAACTATAAGTAATATTGTACCTGTTAGCTGAGATCCCTCTTAACAGCAACTCTCCCAACAGCCAGAATTGAAATTTGCTCAGAATTTTTCCGCATAATTTCTCTCAATTCCAGGTTTGTGAACGACTTTCCGAGGTTGAAAATCAAGTGCAATTTCTGGAAAATTCCAAGAAATTTTCAGGAAACTCTCCAAATCACACCGTTCTGGGCCTGGGAATAAATTTTCAGGGCATTCCGAGAGACTGCATCATGCTCCAACACATCCCCACGTGCCAGGCGTGTGGGTGGGGGTAGCTGCTTGGATCACTTAGTTCATATTCTGTACAATTTGTGTTGTGCAGCACTGTACATGACTGTACCTGAACAAAATCAGCCAAGAATTCAGTGTTATGAATGTAAAAAGTGATTACAGTTATCTATAATATACAGTCATGCGCCGGTTAACGTCCGACCGAACAACGTCCGATCGCATAAACGTCAGTGGCCGCCCCCCCCCCCCAAAAAAAATCTGTGATGCCTGCTGGACCACCACTCCACGACCCCCTGACGGAGACACGATGATCCTCCCCATACTGGTCAGATATTATGTGTTAAAGGAATATGCTTCCTTGATTAGACTTTTTTAAACATTTGCCTCCAAGTGTAATGTTAACCTACATCTATTGAGGATAAAATCTTTCACCCACAAATCGACAATAACACATTTGCTGTAATCAGACATATCTAGTTGCCTCAACAATTGCAACTCCAGTTGCAATTTCAAATTCTGTGTCATTACTACAAAATAAAGAAGTATCTGGTGTACTGCACTCTAAGATTAAGAGAAAACGGACGACTCAGGAGTCCTGAAGTGAGAGAAAACAGACTCCTATGACGGGGCTACATGTTTTGTGGACTACCCACTTTACATTATCCTTTTCATCACTTTGTAATAAACCTAGCCATGCCTATGTGTGTTTATGATATTTACCATAACATTATACAGTATATATATATTTAGTGGGTCTAAATGGTTGTAAAATGGGAAACTTGGGGTTGGGTGCCTGGAACCCCCATTAAAATAAATCCGATAGGTCTATGTAATTTCGGACAACGTCCGTTTCGGTTAACATCACGTTTCCAAGAACGTATCTAGGACGTTAACCGGCGCATGACTGTACTGTATATTCAGTAAGTAGGAAACACTGAAACACCTTAGCTTTCGTCTTTATTCCAGACATCTTCAGGTCATGAGGCCCACTAATCCCCCACATACACAATGGCTGACCTGATATTGCATCAGGCTAGGTCAGTAACCCCCGCCGCCATCCAACCTCCAATATAAGTGTTAAGACGTGATTGCAGTTACCCGGTAAGTATTACAGTCAGTTGAGTGAACAGTGTCTGCTGTTGAGTACAATATATACAGTACAGTAGTAGTAGTATACATTATTTTCTTTACAGTATTAACATTATTGTATTTGTACAGTGGTGCATAAATAAATACCTCCCGAGAGATGCATTGTTTAAACTAAGGGGAAAATACCACTGTTATATTAGAGTACAGTATTCAAATAATTTTTCCAGCACTTTTCAGAATTTCATTACATGTAACAGAGGCAACATGCACAGCCATCTTACACGCCACAGCTCACTGGCGATGTATGTTATATGGACACAGACACACACACGCACACCACCTCTCTCTCTCTTTCATTGGTTTAACTGCTACATAACTGTGTGTGTTTCTGTTCAGTATAGTATTAATAAAGTTTGTTGTTGTGTTATTAAGTGTACAGCATTTGTTACTCTGTAGACTCAAGATTTTATTGTGTGGGAACCCGTCGCCACTCATATAATAAGGGTATGGAAAAACTGGTCTCAATAAAAGGAATTTCAATTTAGGGAAAATTTGTGGCACCCAAGATTTTCCGTTTCCCAGAAAAAAGTTTACCCGTTAATTATGATTCACATGTTTTACAATATGTACTGAGCTTTGAAGACTTGCCAGGGACTTGTGTATTAGTGAGCGGAAAACACCCGAGGAGAGAGAGAGAGAGCCTTACCCTGATGCTGGAGATATATAGGAGGCTTGAACTCTGCAGGTTTGGAAAAGTAGTCAAGGCACCATCGGAACAACTCAGGGTGGGTCCCGTCTGCTCCTGTTGGTCGATGGCAGTCAATCAGTTGACACCTGAAGTTGAGAGTTGAGTCAAACCCTTGTGCTAATCTAACTTGATACGGGATTAAAACTGAAGTACTATAGCTTATATTCATTTAAAACATCAATGATAAAATATTACTAAAGATTCATTAAATGTATGGAACTTCCCTAATGTATTATGACCTAAGAAATGGAGAATAAATATCAGTATTTAGTTAGAGACAAATGGTACTCAAACCCTCGGGAATATACGAACAAATAAACTCCGTAAAAAAAAAAGAAAAAAAAAAAGCGCCGTATTTATCCAGGCCAAAACATTCTGACAATCAAGGTTTATTTCTTTACGTTAAATCAATAATTAAATATCGAGTGATAGTCATTTTCTTAGACCAGGTCACATCACCAAGGCAACAAATAACTCACCTGATTCTAAAGGATGAAAGTAAAGTAACAACCTCTGTGGCACCGATCCATTTCCTCGTGTTGGATAACTTACCACCTAACTGCTCGCATCCCTGTAGGTATAAAATGGTGAGGTAACTTCCACGTACAGTAAATAAATAAATAAATGTTCCGCACCCCTTGAGCTGACGGCCTTCCGATTGTGTAATGAATCGTGTAACCTGTACGACGTAGTCTGTTTATCACGTCAATACAGAGAAATTAACAGGAACTGCACGAATGTATTACCCACACATTGTAAGAACGTCTGCCACCCTGGTCAATGAGTTGGAATATAGGATTTAAGGATATTATGAGATGCAGCAACTTAGGTGTATCCTGACCTATTGAGTCATGTGAAGTAACAGTTTTAAGGAAGAAAATGAAAGAAATTAATAAGGTAATAAGCCATACACACAGGGAGCCGAGTTGTTGTACACAAACAAATGTGTTATGGAACGAGCTTATGAATACTCTTTATTATGACACACATGTTAAGATTTGGAGGTTAAGGGAGGGTAACTCTTAGTAATATTCATAGAACAAAGACATTGTCAATGGCATCTAACACAGTGTAGTGCTGAGAGTTTCACCAGAAGAAGTGTGCTGCCTTATGTATCATGATTGTGTTTGAAATGATTTGGGTTCAATCTGTATAGAGCAGAGCATCAGAGCAAACGGCAGGAGTCAACGCCAACTGAGGATTTTCCATCTGCAGTTTCCTGGTGACCACGCTTTTCACCCTACAGTATAACATTTCACCAACCATGGCATTGAATTTCAAGTCTCTACGGATTATTGTGGCGTCTGTATTCCTCCGTGGTCTAGTGTATTCATCCATAAATGTGAGGAATGAATATGGATTAGTGTGGCGTCTGTATTCCTCCGTGGTCTAGTGTATTCATCCATAAATGTGAGGAATGAATACAAATAATTTCATGCTCTTCTTGCATACACGGTCATCACTTACAAGATTGGCTGAACTGCGACCATACTTGTAGTGTGTGTGGACAGCCGTGAGTTGTCTGGGTAAAGGTATAGCATTAATTTAATGATCCTTTACTTATTTAAGCAATACAGGTGTACAGTAATACTCCAGATATGTTCCTGCATAATGAGTTACGTTCCAGAAGCTTGTTTGTAAGTCCAACTTTACTCTTGTAGATACCAAACAGATTGTAAAAAATGATAAGATTATGGATATTTAATACAGCCTTAAATACAGTCTCATCCACATTAAATACCTGTTCTGGCAGGTAACCCCCCTCAGTGATGATGTTTGTATCTCTGAAAGTTTGTAAGGTGAATGTTCTTAAGTAGAGGAGCACCTGTACTGTGCTGTATGAAGATGCATTTCTGATGACATAATTTTTGACCTATGAGATATATACTTTACAGTACTTTATATGAAGGGTACAAGTATTAATAAACACAGATTATTACAGTAACGCATCTTTCCTAATTAATGAATAACAAATAAACAACATTGTATCGCCAATGACAGTCATCTGATGAACAGTAGTGAAACTAATTCATCACTGTATCACTGTGTGTGGTGTGGTAGTGTAGTGTGGTGTGGTGTGGTAGTAACAAATAGAAATCAGTAGACCCATTCATAATTCTTATCAGTTTCTGGCAGTCACCATTTTACAGAAATCCACACTAGAGAAAAAAAAATTATCCAATGTTCCGACTTACGCAAAATAAAATCTGAAGCTAGGATTATTTTTCACTTTTTTTAGGGGAGGGGGGGGGGCATCAGTCTGGCGGCAATGGAAGATATTAAGGTACAGACACAGGCATCTCAGAGCTTCATCTACTGTACTGGACCACACAGGCATCTCAGAGCTTCATCTACTGTACTGGACCACACAGGCATCTCAGAGCTTCATCTACTGTACTGGACCTTATCAGTTTATAAAGACAATTAAACTAAAACCAACATACAATACTGTACTGTATTAAGAGTGGTTAAGTAAATACTGTATATGTTAATGTTTTAGTTATCATGACTCAACGTTAGGTTAGGTTAGGTGCATTTAATATCTTAGAGTTTGATCTGATGTTAATGGAAAAAATACAATGTGAAATATGTAAGTTTAGCATTTTTTCTTCTGATAAAACTTAATAAAAAATAAAATCTATTTCAACCCAACCCAACCCAACCCAACCCAACCCAACCTAACCTAACCCACAGTATATCTAGGATGGGCCTTGAAGTCTTGTGCTGCATCACAAACAATGGTACGATGTCTCAAAAATGTCTGTGTCGTCCACTGTATGAATTTTACTTATTAGATTTGTTCTTGGCTCATTATTGTGTACACGAAAAATATGGGGAAGGATTTCTTTTTGTAGGAATGTAGTCGTCCCCAAAGGTATTGTCAGCTGTGGGGACGGTGTGATTCGAGGTTTTCCGAGCAATGTTACTAGACCTGTTTCTGAACGGTTGGTAGTTGTACATCCGTGACCTTCGAGCATGAATAAGTACGGTGCATATTTACATTTTTGAACGTTGTGAATCTCCCGAGGCTTCAGATCGTAAATTATATGACTCGGAGAGTATGTTGTAAATGGACACCAATGCCATGCCTGTTTTATATATGAGGGTCACTTACACTTACAACCACATATGTCTTACTGTAGGTGGATGGGGGGGTCTGTTGCCTGCATGTCCCTTGATTTAAAACTTTATTTTGGTGTTAAACCAAAGCAATTTACATATCAGTATCATGGCAGACCCAAATTGACTGATATAATGTATATTGCTGTGGCTGTTCACTCCAATATCAAGTAGAGTACAATTTGCTCGGTAACTCTTCATAAATCAGATATATCGTGAACAACGTTAGTCGGCATATTGTTAAACTCGGTATGAATGAACTCCGTGAGTACAGGTAAACGATGAATGGTACAATGTCTGTTTTGAAGTCTGTCATAGTCTCAATTATAATGTTCTAAAACATTTTCATTTTATGGATATTTCAGTGTTATTGTCATCATCAGTCAATGACTTGTTTATATAAGCCTTGCTTGTACCCAGTGTGCCACAGGAGGACAAAGCCCTTCCCCACCTCCAGCTGTTGCTCATATGGTGACCAGGTGTACCAGCTTATGATGATGCACTGGGGATCATATCAAAGCATTCTGTCAGGCGTTTCAAATTGTAGCGACGGAAAATCTAACAATACTTTTTTGGGAACTGTACCTCAGATTTAAAATGGGAGTCTATGGGAAAATGTAGTCCAATTTACAAAAGGTTTTTCAGGACAAGAACCCTCACACAAACTGGGGACTGCCAGTACAGTACCTGAAGTACTGTACTGTCCTCAGTCATCAACAACTGTCTCCTCACTTAAGATATATTTTAAGGTGTAACAAATCTTGTGTGACCAATTAATGTCTCTATATAGTATATTGTATAAAGTAGTTTATTCTTAAATAGACCTGCAAACTTTAAAAGTCAGCATATTCTCACCTGGAGGTCAAACCCATTTCTCCAAGCTTGCTCAATAAGCTTCTGGACTTGAGAGATAGAAGGCATCAAGTTGGGTCCAGAGAAGAGGCGAGCATAGTAGCCTGTATGATGCTGAAGAGAACTCAGCAGCATCTGTATATTTCTGAAACCATTTGAATACTTTTTAATTATTACGACAATAATACGTTACACTCACAATGATAAATCAAGAAAAATATTACATATCTGTGTATCTGTTAATAAAAAAAACAGCAAGAACAGATACAGTAAATCATCATGCATTTGTTCACTGACAGAAACACAACTGTTGGGCTACCCAGGGCAAGTTTAACCATTCTCTTACACTCATCACCCCCCCAGCACTGGGAGAGGTGCTTATGATGAAGATCTCTGAGACTGAGGCACCCCACAAGTAGGTGTTGAATAATCAATGGGACCAGACAGTCATCACAATGGGGAGGGAACGCCTTCTCCTTTAAAAAACCACGAGTCAGCAGTGTGTGGCCAATATGGAAGCGGGACAGTCCCTGATATCCCCAGGCACCCAATGCAGGGTGGATGCTGTGGAGTTTGTTTGCTCCGACAGCATCTCACCTGCACTGCCAACTCGAGAGGATAGCAGCTCTTATTACTGACTTCATATCAGAGGCAGGTAGAGAGGTATGATGTGCCACAGGGCAAGAAGCAGCTGCTTTTGTCACAGCATCACCACACTCATTCCCCCTCTCCCCCACCTGAGCAGTAACTCAGCAAAAGTTGACTTTCTGGCCCCAACGTTGAATGAGAAACAGCCACTATAAAATATCTATAACTAAGGGATGGGGCGATGACACACTAGCTAAGGCCTGGAGAGCACTATGACAATCGCTAATAGTTGTAAAATCACTAAGGGTGGGTAAAAATAATCTTGAGGGCAAGTAAAATACCCGACAGCTCTGCCATAAAAATAGATGCCATAGCGGGAAGACAACCGTCCAGACAGAAGTCAGGAAAGACCACCTCAAAACCCACCACTGCATCAGCCATCGCTGTTAATATTGGTGTTATATTGTAAAGATAAAAGTCTGGGTGGTGGCAATATTGAGAGTTAAATAATGACAAGTGTGTAACAATAGACAAGGACGAGCTTCACCCACACAACAGAAGAGAACTAAATAAGATGCAAGGAATAAACAGATAAGGAAATGACCAAACATAAAGGGGTAACTTGACCATTAAAGATGACCCCCCCCTTACAGCTGTACCACAAAGTAAGAAAAATACAAGCAAGCAATACTGAAAACAAAACATCGCTGGGGTTCAGTAAACAATAAGCAGCCAAGTGCTGATAATAACAACCAACAACAAACACCATACTACACTACAGTATATATTATCATCACATATCTTTAGGCATTATAATATAAGGTCCTGAGTGCCACAAGGAACCGAGCGCTATCCCCCCAAAAAATTTAGTTATAGTGTTATCTGTACCGCCCAAACTTATCTCTATCTGCCAGAAAAAACAAAAATGTCCCGGTAGAGCAATACTTGTAAGGCCGAGAGCCATATTAATGAAGGTAGGTAAAGAGTGATCTGAGCCTCGAGGCGGACTGAGTGGGAGAAGGGGACAAGCACCCACGGCCCCTCACCTCTCACTCCTGGCGACTCATTATGTTCCACTTTCTGAGCTAATGGGAGTCCATGTTTCTACAAAACTGTCATAGGAATGGTGTCTGTCATAGGAATGGTCTGTCATAGGAATGGTGTCTGTCATAGGAATGGTGTCTGTCATAGGAATGGTCTGTCATAGGAATGGTGTCTGTTATCGGAATGGTGTCTGTCATAGGAATGGTGTCTGTCATAGGAATGGTGTCTGTCATAGGAATGGTGTCTGTCATAGGAATGGTCTGTCATAACACTTTGACCTTTTTTTATTTTCTAACTGGCAAAAAGGAGGGAGTGAGGGCCATTGAGGGAAAAATAAACAAAAAAGAGAGAAGGGCTGGTGAGGTGGGTGGGCCTGAGGGCTGGTGAGGTGGGTGGGCCTGAGGGCTGGTGAGGTGGGTGGGCCTGAGGGCTGGTGAGGTAGGTGGGCCTGGGGCTGGTGAGGTGGGTGGGCCTGAGGGCTGGTGAGGTGGGTGGGCCTGGGGCTGGTGTGTTATGTTCCTGTCCGAGTGACAAGTTTTATCACACCAATAGGGGGGAGACAGAGGGAGGAGGAGGAGGTGTTAGTAGAAGGCTTATAGCACTAAGTGAGGAACGTGGTGCTCTGTTCTCTAAACATTATTCCTTCATCTTCCAATAATTAATGTGTCCAATGTAAAAGTGTTTGTAATTTATGATGTGTTTACTCTTTCTCTTACTACAGTATTAAGGTTTTACAATCAACACGTAGATTAACCAAAAATATAGTATTATTGATAAGGATCAAAACTGATTGTTTACATGTGTAATACAAGGTTTTTAGATATTTAACGAGGATTAGCCCATCCGGGCACAGGTCAACGACCCACAACGGGGCCTAGGGGGCGAAGAAATAAGAATAGGAAGAAATTAAAAATAGAAAAGAAAAATCTTATACTGTGTTAATCTACACCACAAAGATGCCTGAAAACCAGCTTTTTGAAGTGAGACAGATTGTATGAGTATGGAAACACAGAAGAAGGCAGAGCATTCCACAGTGTGAGGAAAGAAGGAGGTACTATAACGGGTTATTATAGTGTGACCGAAATCCACAGAGAAACGGTGGGCACCGCGGGCAAGACGTGTGTTATGAGCCCACGGCCTTGCCGGCGGTACACAGGATGCCAAACCCACTGAACAGATCTAATTTGAGAATTAGGGGGAAGGGAAAAATGTAAAGAAGAGTGAAGAGTACTGTAGAATCATGAGCGTAAGAATGGATAGAATTAGTTGTAGTGTGAAGTAAATCATTGATAAAAAGAAGGAAGAGAGTAGGTGAAGGAACAGAACCCTGTGGCACACCACTATTGGTAGAGAAAGAGCGAGAGATCGATCCCTCAACTGCCATGGATCGGTTCTCAAGGAAGCAAGAGATGAGAGAACAAAGTGGGGGAGAGAAACCATAAGAGGGAAGTTTAGATAGCAAAGACTTGTGCCATACCCTGTCAAATGCTTTGGAGATGTCGAGGGCCACAACGTAAGTTTCCCCATAATCCCTAAGAGAGGATGACCAAAGATGGGTGCAGTAGGAAAGCAGATCACCAGTAGATCTCGCCTGGTGAAAGCCATACTGGTGATCCGACAAAAGAGAATGGCGTTCAAGGTGACGGAGAAAATGGGAGTTTAAGATAGTTTCGAAAATCATAGAAAGGGATGAAGTTAGGGCAATGGGGCGATAGTTAGAGGGATTAGAATGAGTCACCCTTCTTTGGGATGGGCTGAACCAAGACATGCTTCCAAGAAGAAGGAAAAGTTTGGATTTTGAGGCAGAGGCAAAAGAGGCGAGCAAGCACAGGGGCCAGAGCTTCAGCACACTCCCTCAGAACACGAGGGAGTATTCCGTCCGGTCCATGTGCCTTACTCACATCCAACCTGGATAACACACTAGCAACCCTACGAGTGGAGATTATAGGAAAGTGCATAGGTTCAGTAGGAGGAGTAGGAGGGGTAAAGTGGGAATCGTCTAAGGTGGAAATAAAGGAGAATAAGGTGCCAAAGAGATTGGCTTTATCAGGGGGAGAGTTGGCTATAGAGTTATCAGGTCGGAAGAGAGGAGGAAAAGAAGGAGTGCAGAAGTTATCACAGATGTTTTTGGTTAAAGACCAGAAGGATTTACTAGAGGAAGAATTAGTCAGGACAACGGTCTTTCTTTTTATAAAATTCCGCTTGGCTCTACGAAGACTAGCCTTACAACGATTCCTAGAAGTAATGAAAGAGGTGTGGGTAATAGGAGAAGGAGATAGTTTCATAGCTTGATATGCCCTATCTCTCACCCTGCACGCAAGAGAGCAGGAGCGATCAAACCATGATTGTAAAGTGAAAGTTTTGGTAGAAGATGAGATAAATGCACTCATACCACCCTGTATAACCCCAGCAATGCTGTCAGCAACATACCGAGGCGTCCCGAGTGGAAAAGCAACATTCCTCCCAAGGAAAGTCGGTGACGAATTCTGGTAAGGATTGCCAGCTTGCCCTCCCATAGCGCCATAGTTGACATTTAGGGGGGGGGGGGAGGTGGTCATGCCCAGTTTGATTTAATAGAAATAAAATTGTGATCAGACTTAAGTACCTGCATTTTTTATTATATTTTTTGGTACTTGGCCCCTTGTTGCACTCGGTGCCTCATATACAACACACAGACACTACCTATGTTGTTATAATAATGTCCATAACTTAACTGAGAGACAGACAGAGAGAGAGTCACAGCATAGGTGGCAGTGGTCAGCTGATTGGGTCACTTTTTATGAGTGAGGTTTGAGTCAGCCATTACATGAGGCAGCACTATGGGAGTCAGGCAAGGTAGGGGAAGGGTTGGCAAACTGCACGGGATATTGAAACAGCTTTTTGACTGATGTGGACTTTAGTTGTATGTTTGTGGTGGGAAGAAAGGTTGTAGCTGTTATTGCTGGTCAAAGGATTAAAGACAACCAAGTTCCCTACCACAACGAACTCCAAGTAGTTAGTGTATTGGTGAATAACAAAGACACAAATTACTATTTTTTAAATTAATCTAATATGTTATCACAAGTCCACATTCCAAATTTGAATAAAATCCAAAGTTTTCTCTGATTTACAGGGTTAACAAAACTGACTTTGTAATGCATGCACAAACACTGACACCCACCATTTCTATGTCCATCTGTGGCAGTGCGGTGAAGGACAAACAATATTTCTCTTGTAAAATGAATCATAAACTCACCTGTAACCACAGCCCCAACCACGGTCACCATATGTGGAGCCATAATGATCAACTGTGGTACAGAGGTAGGTTCCTTTGACATTGTTGCCGCCTTCGCTAACTGCCCTAATGGGCCCCAGGAGACCTGAGATAAGGGAGACTAATAGAAGTTGAAGTAAAGAGTTGTGAAAGAGTTGATCATCAATATGAAATAAAATCTTTATCAGTAAATCTCTTTATGGTCTTTTGTTCGTTCCCTTTTGTGTGGTGTGGATCATGGAGTGTGGACATGAGGCATAAAACAAGCCTGGAGGGTGACCTGGAACAAGCAGGGATATACTGTATCTATTATGCTATGAGAGAAGCTTGGGGTTGAAACAAGATAAAACATAAAGCAGTTTTGTAATGGAATAAAATCAACTACAAATAATGAGATCATTAAACAAGGAACAAAAAGTCAGAGTAGCAGAGAGTAACGAGAACCTAACTGAGTAAAGAATTAACAACAGGATTGATGTCTGGATGTGACAAATTCCTACCCGGTCTCTCTATCTCTCTCAGTCCGTATGCCATGCTTACTCCCCCGCTGTTAAAATGGACTCGGTCCACATGTCCCACCACTAGCCACAGCGCACGCTCCCTCCTCGGTCTCGCTTGTAGTCTCAGAGTGTGCACACCATTTCACTACCTCTCAATCGCACTCTTTTGTTGCTCTTCGTTTATTTTGGGTTTTGTGACAGTTGTGTGGTGATGGTACCCAAAAATAAGCACATGCAGCTTACTGTAGCTCAGAAACTGGAGTTGTTACAGAAGTTAGAGAGTGGTTTGCCTGTAGCGAGATGCTGTAGCGAATCTGGCGTTGCTAAGCATACGATGTCTGATGCACGAAAGGCTAAGGGTTTCCTGCACCGATTTGCAATAAAATATGGTCCCGATTCTTCGACCTCTAAGACGACTGTTGAAGACAGCAAGCTGATGAGAGTAGTGCAGAATCAACGACTGGAAGATGCTGTGATCAAATGTTATTCACAGCAGAGTTAAAGTGGTGTGGCTGTGCATGGCGTTGAGATGCAAATGGCTGTAGAGAAGTTAGCTACACACCTTGTCATAACTAACTTTAATGCCTCTGATGGTTGGCTGTGGAGGTTTAGGAGGAGGCATGGGAGTGTCAACCATAAGGTCTGTGGGGAAGCTGCAAGTGCCCCAACTGAGGGTATTGAGCCTTTTCAGAAGATGTTGACAGAGTTGATTGTTGGAAAAGGCCTCTGCTTTTGTCACAGGTACATAGTGCAGAGGACTTGGGACTTTTTTGTCGAGATCGTTACCCGAGAATACTCGGTCCTGGCAAAGGAACACTCGACACGTGGGAGGAAGCTGGATAAGGTTTGTTTCTCTGTGATGCGTGCTGCCAACGCTGACGGCACGCACCGCCTAACTCCTGTTATTGCAAGAGAGGCTAAGCGTCCTCGTGCTATCAAGGACATAATGGATCATCTGCCTGTCCATTATTCAGCCAGTGCTAAGGCCTGGTTTACGGCAGCAATCTTTAAAGACTTCTTTTTTAAGCACGCCTGCAACCGGATAAGCCGTTATCAGATGGACATCTTGAAGATTCCTGCTTATCGTGTTAAGGCCATTATTCTACTTGATAATGAACCATCTCACCCTGATGCCCCTGAGATTGTTAGTGATGATGGCATGATGTGGTGCATTTTCCTTCCTGCCAACACATCATCATTAATCCAGCCAATGGATTAAGGCATCATTTATGATGAAAAGAGGATATAATCATAAAAGGAATTTTTTGCAAGAAGTCATGGTCGTGTTGGGGCATGAAGTCGATAAAGATGAGGACACAAGAGGCCAGCACACTCTACAGAGCCTCCGTAAGCATGACATCAAGGCAGCATAAGATGTGAAGGTGTTGACACTCACAAACGGCTGGAAGAAATAGCTAAAAGATGTAGACGATTTTGAAGGATCTGAGGTGGCTGACTACCACCATAATTTGAAGAAGGCTGGTGAGGACACGATAACTGAAGAAAATGTCTTGGAATGGCTTCACAGTGATGAAGGTGATCCCGGCTTCCAACTGATGACTGAGGAGGAGATAGCAGCTTCCTGTGCAGCCCCTGAAGAGGATGATGATGACAGTGAGGATGAAGACATCCCCTTGTTTGGTCTGAAGTTGTCAGCTGTCCGGGCAGGATTAGACAATGCTATCGAGTATCTGTATGCCATTACAAATGACCCGAGTTACAAAATTACTACTCCCACCTTCGTGAGTTGAGGGACTTGATAAGCAGGAAGCGGCTGGAGACTAATCAGCAGACTAAGACTTGACTCTTTCTTCCATCCCAAACCCCCATCAATCCCAGCAGTACTCCGACACCTGGCCCTACTTCTCCCTCCTCATCAGCAGACTAAGACTGACTCTTTCTTCCATCCCAAACCCCCATCAATCCCAGCAGTACTCCTACACCTGGCCCTATTTCTCCCTCCTCACCCGTCATCCACGCCGTCAGACATTACAGTACCTTTGCTGTCTGACGAAGACGACTAAACAGTCAGGAGTCCCACTATATGATCACGACAAAACCCAAACCCCAGCACCTCTCACCAAGAGGTTAGTGATACATTATATTACTGCATCAAATATAAAAGGAGGTAAGTTATAAAGATGTCAGCACCCGAGGAGGTGGGAAACATAAACACAGTTGTCAATTGTTGTTTGTGGGAATATTAATTCACTCTAGTAATGATACAATGTTTCTTATTATGTTATCACAGGTAACTGCACTGTTTATATAATGTATTTATCACTGAGCTCGTCACCATTTTCAAATCAGACAACAAGTTATGTATTCATCCCATACGTACACCTGGTAACAGGAGCAGTAAGGGGAGTGAGTGACCCCCAGTTGAGCGTCGTCTGCTCTTGTAACTCCCCTCCCTCTCTCCCTCCCTGCCATATTTCACTGGGTTTACTGTTATTATTAGTGTTTACTGATATAATAGTGCTTAATAGTGATTAATAATAGATTTATAGCCAGGTTAGACTCATCACTGTAACCACCAGGCTACTGGGCCAAGCTGTGAGGTGTTATGTTTTTTTCAACTCATATTTTTGGATAGATTTTCGTAACTTTATTCACTTATTTTTACTCAGTTACACGCACACACCATCCTACATACATATTGTGAAAAAAGAATACAGTATTACACCACAATTACTGACACCCTTCATGTTGGGTTGGCTAGATGGCTACGTTAAAACCCCCGTAAGTTTGATCTACGTATCAATCCAGCCGGCGCTCAGATGCCATTCGTTCTAAAGAGACATTTTTCTGAGGAAAAAATTGCCGCATGTCGACCCAACTTTAATACCAAAGCACGGAGTTGACTTGAGTGTAGACTCCCACATTTTTTCTACAATTCAGTACATTTTGTTGTCTTGTTTCTGATTATTTGTCAGAGGATTTTGCCATTATTATTTATTTGCATGTGGTGTGTGTGTGTATGTGTGTGGCTACACATATACATGCACATACAGTACAGGTAAAAGAAAGGATTATCCTAAGGGCAAACACATAAAGGGAATATGTATTTCTTTGCACACAAGTAAAAATGTCCCCCCCCCCCCCCCCCAAGTAAGCACATGTTATTCACGGATTTGGCAATTCGCGACCATTTTGAGAACCTAATCCCCGAGAATTTGAAGGGCCTATTGTAGTACAGACTCGGGTCCATCTTTTGGGGAAAACTACAAGAAGTGAAAATAGTTGGAGGGAGAATAAGAGGAGGTGAAAAAATCCACACTGACTACTGTACTCTAATGTATGATAAAGAATGTGTCAGAGAAGGAGGACAATTAGGAAGACAGAGGCAGATCCAGGGGAAGGTCTTAGGGGTCTGGAACCCCCATTCATCAGATAATTCTAATATTTTTTCTTTAATGCAGTATTGTACTCAGGTACTTTTATATAGTAAAAAGTAATTACTATTGACCTCAGAATATCTCTTGGCCCGCTCGGTCTTGTACGATGCCACAGTGGCGTCGAACATAAAAGGCCAAATAAAAATTACGCTCAGCCTCGCTATATTTTAAAATAACTCAAAAACTATTCGGTGAAGCTGACCGAACTTTGAATACCATTTGAGAGACGACGTTTTCTTTTTGTCAGTCTTATCACCTTCCCCGAGATGGTCTTGGCAGCCAGCATGAAGCCAGTGTCACTCTGGCCATTAGAGAGAAAGGAGGGGGCGCTGCTTGGCCCTTTAATTATTCTATGAGTTTTTGTGTTATATTATTTATCCTCAGACCACAATATTCTACAAGCTTTGTTCTTTATTTTGATATATAGAACATATCAGTGAACACTATAATACAAGCACAATGTGAATGGAAATCGAGATGTTACTAAACATTTCCCAACTTTTTCAACTTATACTTAAAAAAAGTAGCTTAAATTTCACGAGTTTTCACGTTTTTATGGTTTTATGCAAATTTTCAGACAATTTTACACTAGATGAGACCCCCATTACAACTAATAAAACAATTCCATGGCAGTAACATGAGCCCATAAAAAAAAAAAAAAAAATTGCAAGGAATTTTTGTAAGAAACCACTGAGGCTGAGTGTAAGTTTTCATGCACGCACGTGTCTCAGGTTTTCAGGCTGAGGGTGCACATGGCCTCAAAATGCCCATGATATTAGTCATATTAAAAAAAAAAATTCCATGGGGGGGGGCTTACAGTACCCCCAAAATCCCCTAGCTGGGTGGGCTCGCTATGCTTGCCATGTTTCCCCACCCACAACTTCTTAGACCCCCCCCCCCTTTTGATATTCCTGGATCTGCCCCTGGAGGAGAATGAAGTAATTACACAGGCCCCACTGCAAGGACAATGAATAAAGCAGCTAGCATACCTAACAAGCACAGTTATCCGATGATTCAAGTTTTTTTTTTTTTTTTTTAATTTGTCAAACAAACTTAGGTGGGACAAATGCACCAGGTATGTACAGACAGACAGACAGCCAAATGCTGCATACACAATGGGGACATAAATAGTTACACACTGACAACAACAATCTCTAAAATGCATCTCTCTCTTCTTGAGGAATATTAATGACTAACAAGATATGAGAAGAAACTTGAACTATAAACATAATTATATTCACCTTTTGTACAGGAGCGACCATCGTCGACGCCATTCTTCTCGGCGACCTTCAGTTCAATCTGTCTCTCGTAATAGTCGGCTACAGTCATCTCTCCCGCATAGACTGCTCTCTGCATGTTACTCAGAGACTGCTGTGAGAAATTTCCTTCATTATCCATGCCATACTGAGCCTATGGGAAATCAAATTAAGGATTAGTACAAAGATTAAAAATAAAGACATTATGTGTTTGAAGTTCTACTAACTATCAAGGACTGAGGTGATGAGTAGACCAGTTATTATGGTATAAACACAGATAATGCAGGTAGAACGAGTACATGAGGAAGAGTCCAAGTAAGAGTACACTACTAATACTGTACTACTGTATATACAGTAAGGAGGAGGGGGGGGTGAGAGGATTGATTGATTGTGGTAATTACATCCCTGGCGATGCAACAGCTTAGGCCATATTTTGCCAAATTAAAATAAAAACTTATAAGTTTAAAACAGATAATGTAAAATAACAAAATAACAATAATACATAGTACAAAACTTTCATAAAAAGATTTGAACGTTAATAGATAAAACTCAAACCTTGTGTAGAAGGCCGACTTCCTCCATAAAAGAGAGGACGTCCCCTCCCACACTACCCCCCCTCCAGTACCAAAGAGAGACGGTAAGACTCATCACCCCCCCAGGCACTAGGAGAGGTGATTACAATGAAGATCTCTGAGACTGGGTCACTCCACGAGGAGGTGTTGAATAATCAATGGGACCAGACAGTCATCACAATGGGGAGGGGACGCCTTCTCCATTAAAAAAACCACGAGTCAGCCGTGTGTGGCCAATATGGAGGCGGGACAGGCCCTGATATCCCCAGGCATCCAATGCAGGGTGGATGCTGTGGAGTTTGTTTGCTCCGACAGCATCTCACCTGCACTGCCAACTCGAGAGGACAGCAGCTCTTATTACTGGCTTCATATCAGAGGCAGGTAGAGGGGTATGATGTGCCACAGGGAAAGAAGCAGCTGCTTTTGTCACAGCATCACCACACTCATTCCCCCTCTCCCCCACCTGAGCAATAACTCAGCAAAAGTTGACTTTCTGGCCCCAATGTTGGATGAGAAACAGCCACTATAAAATAACTATAACTAAGGGATGGGGCGATGACACACTAGCTAAGGCAGCTACCAAACAGGGAGGTACTACCGCCTGGGAAGATATTAGAAGCAGAGTGTATTCACTAATGGTAGACCCTGCTGCCACATGGCATCACAAAAATTGTGACCAAGTCCCAGGTTGCTGATCTGACTTTCTGCCTCATTTACATGCAATTGCAGGGTCTCAATTGTTTCTCTTACACTGACAACACAACATACATATATCGTTTCTCACTATTGATTTATTTCATTTTTGTATTTAATTATTGTTCTTTATTATTATTATTATTATTAGGTATTATAATATTACATCCCCCCCCCCCCCCCCCCCAGGATGTGGGTCAGTGATGGGTGGGCGAGTGATCAAGGGGAGAACAATTTAAGTACTGTACCCTCAGTCTCTATATTCTATTTTTATTGACATTATTCAAAACCTAACCAATAATTTTCATATAATGACAAATAAAATAAACTTTTTCTCTTGAAATAATCCAAACTGATCCTTATTTCAGTTGAATAAGAAGATTAGCTGAGTGGCTGGACTTCAATAAACACTACATCAACTGACATACCCTAAGAAGAGAGAATTCTTGCTGTTCCCTCATACGCTGCACCTCTTTCTCTTGTTTTTCCAGGTCCGTAACGAGACGTCTCTCCCAGCCACCATCATCTGGCGTCACTGTCGACAAAACAAGAGACTGTTAAAATTAATCCCAAGAGACGACTAAGATTGTCCTTATGCTCTGTGATGACTTATTAACTATATATAACACTACAGAGTAACCAGATACCAGATGAACAACGATGTTATTGAGAAATCCGACTGTGAGGAAGATTTAGGAGTAATGATAAGTAGGAACCTTAAGCCAAGTAAACAATGTGTATTTGCTCGAAACAAGGCTAACAGAGTACTTGGGTTCATACAAAGGCGTGTTAGTTACAAGACTAGCAAGGTCATCCTAAAACCATATATTACACTTGTTAGACCTCACTTGGATTACGCAGTTCAGTTCTGATCACCGTACTACAGAATGGATATAGAATCCCTAGAAAGAATTCTGAGGAGAATGACAAGACTAATCCCGGGCATTAGGAACCTTGAGTACAGAGACAGGTTAAAGCACATTTCTTTGTTCACCAGCAAGAATTAGCAGGCTGAGCAGGAGAGCTATGTAGGGGTTTTTCAACTCATAATTTGGGGCAGATAAACATAACTTTGTTCACTTTGTTTACTTAGTTACATGTACAAATGTACAAACACTCCTTCATATATACAGTAAACCCTCGCTCAACACTGGCTTGTCCAACACACCCGTCCTTCAAATTCGTGGGGGTTAGGTTCTCAAAATGGCCGTGAATTGTCAAATCAGCGAATAATATTTGCTTACTGGGGGGGGGGGGGGGGTACATTTTTACTTGTGTACAAAGAAATGTATATTCGCTTTATGTGTTTGCCCTTAGGACAATTATTTCTTTTACCTGTATTGTATATGTGTGTGTGTGTGTGTGTAGATGTAGACAGACACAGACACACACACACACACACACTCACAAAACACATACAAATAGACAATAATGGGAAAATACTTTGTTATTAATAATGCAAGGAGTAGGCTTGAGGGTAGACTCACATTTTGAATAAATTTGTTTCTGATTATCTGTGACAGTAATTTCCCATTATTGTTTATTTGTATGTGTTTTGTGAGTGTGTTTGTGTGTGCTGCCTTAAAGGAAAGTTCTTTTTCCAAATGAATGTTCAGTGATGACATAAAGCCACATTTACACAATGCCTCTTTTGTCTGACGGGTGAATCCTTCGCGACGTCCACCCCAAACTATGCCACATATCCTAAAAATTGAGAGCTTCCTGAACACAAGTGGCAAGGTCCTGCTTTATGAGAAAAGTTCAGGGATACTCCAGTTACCACAAAGGAGCATTCCTAAAACACATTATGAATCACAGATTTGCAAACATCTGGGCAATTTTCCCCATAAGAATTAATGTAATTAGAGGGGAGAGATGTGTTCCCAGGCAGACACTTTCACCACATATTCCTTTATATGTTCTCCCCAGTATCCGAGGCTATTAGGTACCAAGGTCACGTGTGTGCTGTAGTACTGTTAAATGTGAGGAACTAATACAAATTATACTACACTAATAAAGATAAATTACCGCATTAACAGTTGGCAAGCTTCACTATGAGCGGGAGACTGGAACGACTGAAACTTCCAACATTACTCCCACCTCCCACAATCCGGGCACTAACTACTGTGCACGTATATCTACCCCAGAATACGAGTTGAGAAATAACAATAACGCAGCCACGGCTCGGCCAATTGGGGGAGGTTGAGATCCCGACACAACTCCCACCATTCCCCTCCCGCACTAACTCCCGCAGACATTAGAATTGTTTATTTTCTTTGTTTTTGACCTAATGATAACCATTTCTTTTACGGTGATATCTCCGTTAGCGGGAACAACCGGTGCAGAGTACTTCAAGGAATGAGATTTCCGGGTAACGAGACGACTCTCTCAGAGCCGGAAAACAAATCCCTCATCCCTGGAAAATAAAAATGTTCTCGGAAGTTCCAGAATATATGCCCGATTTTCAGCTCTCAAACCCGGTCACTATACTGTGCCTCTTGGCCACCACCATATTAGTTTACCTGGTTGATTGATTGTGGTAATTACATCCCTGGTGACACAACACCTTAGGTCATAAGCCAAACTAAACCAAGGCTTAAAAGACTACAATAAAATACAATTAATACATAGAACTTTCACAAAAACCATTTAAATATTAATAGATAAAACTCAAACCTTGTGTAGAAGGCCGGCCTCCTCCATGAAGGAGAGGACGTCCCCTACCATCCCCCCCCCCCCAAAGAGAGACGGTGAGACCAGAACAAATATAGTATATTGTGTTATGTTTATGAAAGCAGGAGTATCCTTACGACCCACGCATCACCATAGCAGCCAGACGTAATATTGCCATACATTGGGTTAGTATTTATATTCAGTGTAAATGTTCTTCAGTTGCCTCGAAAATTGTCAGGCAGAATTAGGGAAAAAAAAATGCTGGGAATAATCCCTACTTGTCAGCGTCTGGGCCAACATGAGCCTCACACCGCCCATCAGACACATGAACAATCAAGGCTATTCACACAAGTGCCCTGATTTTTATATTTTTGGAATACTTGTATTTTTTTCTGATCTTAGGGAGGAAAAGTATTAAAAAAAAGAACAAAAAAGAAAGATCACCACGCATGACATTTTTAAAAAACTTATATGAGATTGTATGAGTTAAAACATGACCAACTTACTGCTGAAAACACAGACCTGGTTGATACACTTCCTAACAACAAGAGGCATAACGGGGAACTGAGATTCTCTTGAACCTGAAGCCTGCCTTAAGGCGTACACTGGGCCATGGGAAAACGTGGACAACGGCACGACAGTGAAGACTCTCAGTTCTCGGCTTCGTCAACTGGTTCCTCCCGGGGCTTGTGATGGAGTCGGGGAGAGATCGTACCTCTTTGTTTTTTAAGCTTTTCAAGGATTCTGGAACATAATTCACTCATTCTAATGGAGGACACCTGAGAGCCCTTAGAGGTGAACACAAACTTGTTAATGTAAGACAGTAAACAAATCAACTGATCCTCTTCATTGGTCATAAAATATTCATCATCATCATCGCTTTATGGCCAATTTCCACTTAAAAAAAAACAACTGAGTAAATAGGCATCACCTCTTAAATTATTTATCTTTTACACTTTAATTATTGCAAAAGACAAATAATTCCTGCTTCTGAATGATGTAAACAACCTCTTCAGTCATCCACAAAATGATTAAGACTGCCGAGAGAAATAAAAATAATATACCTACCAATGGAGGATTTTCGTGAGAAGTGGGTATCAATATGAGTTGCGAGGTCATTATGGGAACCAAATCCCGCTCGACTACACACTGGACACACACCAATGTCACTGTCTTCACTTTCCACCGGAGTTACCACATCAGACTGTTGAGAAAAGCATATGTGAGTGATGGCAAATTATGGAGTGAAAATTCTTGTAATTCAAAGGAGCTAAAATAAGCATTATAGACAGTATACAGGCGGTGTATAAATTATCCAGCCTCATGTTAGTGCTTCAATAGTGTACATTACTCCACTTCTGCTGAATAACACATCACCTCTATGGAACCCCCAGAGTGGTCAATGGATACAGGGAGCATTTTTTTAAACGGCTAAAAATAAAAATCCTGCGTCCAATGTGTGAAGTTGCCGTCTCTCTGAGGCTAATGAATCCTTAGTTGGTGTCTCCAATAGGCTAAATTCTACTTAACACAACTCCAGAATTAAAATATATGTTATTGCTTACTTAAACACATTATTATTACTTTTAATTAATGGGAAAAAAAATATTGTAAATACTGTACAGTATATAAAATGGATCCATAACTACAGTACTGATGATGATAACCCGAGACGATTATCATCTGTACAGCAGACACCCAACTCTTCAGAGCTAAGCAGCACACTGTACCTGTATCTGACCTATACAAGCATTATTATTTACAGTAAACCCTCAAAAGTTTAGACAATTTGGGGGTAAATGGGGTCCAGACTTGCTGATTGTCTGAACTTTTACCAAGTGGGGGTTTTAGAGGGCCACTGTGCACTAAGCCTTCCCCCATGACCCTAAATATTGTGTTTTAATGTGTAATAAATGTCACGTGTGTTTCCTTTTACATTTTCCTTTATACAGTATACAGTAGGCCCTTCAAATTTGCCAAATCTACAAATAACATTTGCTGACCGGAGGGGGAGGGGGGAGGGGTAAATTTTTACGTGTACAAAGAAATGTTTATTAACTTTATGTGTTTACCCTTAGGACAATTATTTCTAAAATATATATACATATATAATCAGAAAGAAATGTATTAACCCTTAAGCCCGGGGTGACGGTCCAGAACATCCTATCAACAAGCCCCGTGTGACGTTCCAGAATGTCCGCCTATTCCCGTCACTGTTTAAATACCCAGCACAGGTTATCAGGTTCCAGTGTGGCTATTTGCCTGTCACACTACATCTTGGCCACAGGGAAGCTTACTGAACATAATTACCAACTTTTGTTTGTTTAATTTTCATTCTTTGTCCATTTTATGATGTTGTGTCATATACCGTGGTGCCTCGGTTAACGAACACAACTCGTTCCACAGAGTCGTTCGTAAACCAAAAATTTGGTTTACCGAATCCATTATTTCAATGGGATATTGGGTAATTGGTTCCAGCTGAGGAGAGGTTGCCCATGACTGAGGAGAGGTTGCCCATGACCGAGGAGAGGTTGCCCATGACTGAGGAAAGGTTGCCCATGACTGAGGAAAGGTTGCCCATGACTGAGGAAAGGTTGCCCATGACTGAGGAAAGGTTGCCCATGACTGAGGAAAGGTTGCCCATGACTGAAGAAAGGTTGCCCATGACTGAGGAAAGGTTGCCCATGCCTGGTATACACAATGTTTTGGTTTACGTATGTTCAGCTTCCATTGAGAAACAAAGGAAGGTTCACCATAAAGAATCAACTTTTAAGAAGCCCCAAGACTTGTTCCTCACCATTTCTTTGTCAAATTTACTACAGTATATAAATTTGGGCTAGACGTTAACAAAGACGTTCCTTTATTGTGTGATAAACGTGCACCATGTAAGCTATGTGGAGACACTAGAACCTCCAGCCTGATATGTTCTCAGAAAGAGCTAATTATCCTTCATTAGCTGTGGATTACCTCTACAAAGATCTCCTGATAGTTATATTTTAGCTTTGAAGGAGAGTTTAATCCAAAGAGATGAAGCTTGAGTTGGAAGTACGTATAGTACAGTACATTATGGTACATATACTGTTCCCAACATAAGAGTCGTAAACTTTATAAAGGTCTTATAAGAGGGATGTACCATTAAGTGTCCTTCAAATCAAAACAACACTGTAGACAAAATTCCCATCCTAATGGTCAACCAGGAACAAGAGCAATCACCTGTTAGGACCCAAAATTACTGTGGCTCCCAGAAGTCTCGATTAAAATTACTTTAACTTTATCCACGAACTATTTAATCATGTTACAAAGTGCCAAGGACTCGAAGCCTCCTGCTCTGGCATCCTATGATGGGGAAGAGGTCCCATCTTGCACCTAAGGTCCTTCCTAACCATCCTAGGAACCAAAAGGGTAATATGCTCCAAATTTCTGAAACTGTGATAGTTTACCCTCAACTGGGAGTGACGACCCTCCATTCTCTTTATGTGGTAGGGTCTTCTTCTGCTCCTCTTCCAAAAATCTGGAAGCAGAGGATTCCATTCTAATTCCCTTCTGAAAATAGGTCATGATTTATGCAAAATGACAACATAACCTAAATTCATTTGGAACCATTCAGTCATATCCCAAGAAGGAATAAAAAGTGATATACAATAAGCACTGTACTACAGCCTATCTACAGTACTATAATAAAATGATTTGTTTAGAAACCTCCTAAACTACTACAAAAATAAAGAGTTAACTACAGATTACAATGACCCTTCACTAATATGACATCCACAATTTAATATTCTGGGCCAATGCATTTTATTTGGTGGTATACAGAGCTGTAGTTACTGTACAGGAGTATACTATATGAAACACATGTGTATAATTGTTGGTGTCGTTCAGCTTTAATTCATTCCGCAGTTTGCTAAGTTTTGCGTCTGTGTTCTGGACTGTACAGTATTCGCCCTTATGGAATTTGGGTAAATGTTTAAATTTTTTCAAACATAAAAATCGTGATATAGAACAAAAAAATTACTGCCAGTCTACACCACCTCACCTCACTACCTCCTACAGCTCTCAACATTGTTTCTGCTGAGTTAAAATAAAGTGTTGTGTGTATTTATTATCATGCTACACCTTGAATGAATCATTTTATGTATTTAAATCTATTTATTTTCATTCATATTTTTTGGGCTGAAAAAAAAAATCCTTTTGAATGTATCTACATATATAATGGGAGTCAATGGGAAAATTGCTCCCATGTTATGGAATTTTGCGTTATGGAAAAGTTTTCAAGAAATTAACACCTTCCGTAACCTTGGGGATGCCTGTATAATGACTAGGTGAGTGTAGATGCAGTTTCAAATGAACAGGTTAAAATATAAGTACAGTACATTAATCAAATGAAGTTCATAATTAACTAATGATTACATGTCAAATGGCCTACAGTCTTCACCATTAGGATTACAGCTCAATAGGACTAAACCCTTATCCTAATGGTTCGGTTAGCTTGTGGCCTACCGAGACTGTGGATTATTTGACCCATTAATTCTAGTCATAATTACCTTAGCAGGACTCAGGATATCCTTATGTTCAATATTGACATGAAGCTCGAGGTCTGGACTAGACTCAAACTGCTTCATGCACACAGGACAAGTATAGATGACTTCCTCTTGAGGGGTGACGGCTGGGAACGACGGCGACATCAGATCAAAGTGCGCTCGGTTTACGTGTTCTTCGAGCTTCGCCGGCGACGGCTCCTTCATTCCACATATGGGACACAGCGTCACCCGGGAGTCCAAGAGGGGGCTGCGCACGCCAGGACTCGCTAATCTGTTCCGTCTCTCCAACTGGTTCAGGTTAAGGGAGAGTTGGGCACGGTCTGGGGATCCCTGGTTATTGGCATCCCCTCCCTTACTATGAGATGGACTTAGGTTAGCATTGTAGTTATCGTTTTCTTCTACCATAATCACAGGCACATGATTGTCCAAGGATTTGTTATTCACTTGAGCTTTCCTCAACGGACTCGCAATTATTATGTGGTCGCCAAAACCGTTTGTTACAATTAAAGTATCGTCTAATGATTCATCTTGCGGACTCAAATAGTCCAAGTGGGCAGAATTTACGTGATGGACCATTTCATCGGGACTTATATCTCCTAGATCACAAAAAGGACACGAAGTTGTCCCCTCTATATGAGCAAACAACATGTGGGACCGCAAGTCCTCGTCCGTAAGTCCGTCCAATCCACACACTTCACACGAATACAGCGCCTCTGGCATCTTGGCAGCCATGATGAGATACCCTCTTCTTGCGCTCACACTACTGAAATGAACCAAAAATTAACAAGTTATATATTAAGAAAAATATTAAAAAAAATTTTTTACAATTAGCCTTCCATCATTTATTCTTACCCCTGTACTGTACCGTAATAGTTGTGTTCTGCCGTGGTGCTCGCGAGGCCACAGGCAAATATATTTACAGCTAGCGAACAAGTGTACAAACTTTTATTTACAGCATCTGTTTTAATTGTGTTAGAGAGATAAATTTTGTACCACAATGATCCTGAATAAATTCTCTACATGACTGCTTCAATAAAATATCCTCAAACAAAATATTTAGACATGATACAATGAAGGACTCGATTCTTTTATGAAAAAAAAAAGGTTATAAAAGTCCATGGTGGAGTTTATGAAATCAATATTAATTAGGTTACACACTTTTTTACTAATATAATCCTGAATAGTTTATCAAAAAGTTTGTTTAAATATATATATACAGTCCCATACTATACATAAAAAATAAAAAATTCATATGATCTGGGCATCAAACGGAGTAAATCTGGAGTGTGAGGCGTGGACAGTGTCACAGCCGAGACAGTGGAATTTTACACCCCGTATTGAGGAAAGTTTTCCTACTCTAAACTACACATCTTGCACAGACTGACACAGAACTGTATTTATTGTACACATACAATACAGTATATTGTAAATAAACAAAATACAATATACAACTGCATATATTATACTGAACTGTGGTCACCAACAGATGCTGTCAGGCCAAATGGTGTTACGATGATATAGGATGACCTACCTTTGTCCTGTACCATCTACTGTAGCAGCTAACTGTGACTCTCCTCTCCCTCTATCAAGGAGGGATTGGATACACACTGTAAATACACTGTCTATGGTGACCTGTGGTGTAATGGTCAGCATGTTCATCTCCCAAGCATGCGGACCTGGGTTTGATCCCCAGGCAGGGTGAAACTATGGTCAAGTTTCTTTACGTAATTTGCCTCTGTCTGCCCAGCAGTAATTGGGGACCGGATGTTAATCGATTTGCAAATCATTTTCTGGGGTAATGGCTAGCCAGTGCAGTTGGCGAGTTGTCCGGTCTTCTCGGAATATTCCTTGACACTGGGTCGTGCAGCTCGTTAACTCAGGGTGTGGTTGTTGTGTTGGCGACAGCTTCTACACCTTAAACAAATTCACGTCTAGGTGGCCCTTGGGCCGGCCACCCTCGTTACACGAGTGACAACCATTATTATATCATACACTGTCTACTTTGCTACGTATACTTATAGTACAGAACATATTAGGGATAATAATCATATCATGGAGAGGAACAACAGTATAAATGTACATAAATCATCATTCATCAGAGAAACACTTTTGGTTGAATCAAGTCTAAGTAGAGAAATAAATTCTATAACCTTAGTGATGGGCAGCACAAAACTGATATTTTACATAAATTTATATGTCAATGGCCTAAGGTTAAAAGTGCTTTGGAAAGTAATTGGTCACCAAAACAGATGAGAGGATGTGAAACTAATCTTCAGGTTTTTCTGGCATAACTTTAACATCAAGAATGCCTCTGATAACATCACAGTGTCCTGGGACGCAGCTGCCCCATCTACAATGAATGTAGTGTGGCCACCAATCTGGCCTGGTTAAGTGAATGATTTTGATAGCTTCAAAGAATCAGTGATGAATATACTAAACATTGTGTACCTAACAAGAGGTTTGAGTTAAAGAAGTGGAAAGTCTACTGGCTTCATGCAGGGAATCTCTGTAAAATAAGGAGATTATGTAGAACATTATCAGATGAGGATGATGCTGTTGGAGAGATCCTCCTCCTCGTAGTGTACTTGGCCATCAGCCGGCTCCTTTGGTCCGCACAAAATATTTTCTAACTGATAGCATTTGGCCAAATTTTCCCACATACCGGGTAAGCTTGGACCAGCCAACATTTGAGTGAATCTTAGCCCTGTGTTAAGTGATACCAGATAAAAAAAAAGGTGTTGGAGCAAATCTATGTTGAAGGAACCTGTAGTAAGCGAAGGGGTGATGTACCACACAAAAACCCATCGGGGCATGAATGATTGATTCACTGATTGTGGTAATTATATTCCTGGCAATGCAACATCATAGGTCATATGCTGCCAAATTAAAATAAAGAATTAAAAGACTAAATTCAAATAATGTAAAGTAAAAAACATAAATAGTAAATGACAAAGAACTTTCATAAAAACCATTTAAATGTTAATAGATAAAACTCAAAGCTTGTGTATAAGGCCGGCTCCCTCCCACCCCCCACCACCAGACAGCAAAACGTCTCTTCCCTCAGCACTAGGAGAGGTCCTTATGATGTAGATCTGTAAGACTGCGACACTCCACCAGGTGTCGAACAGTCAAAAGGACCAGGGAGTCATCACAATGGGGAGGCGGTCCCTATAAGAAACAGCCAGTATAAAATAACTACAGTAAACTCTTGATAACTTGGCATTTAATATCTCGGAATTTCATATAATTCAGCACCTCTAAGATCTGGGATATTATTAAAAATAACTTGGGAAATGGCGAGTTATATAAAATTATCTGGGAAAATCTCGGCATATTTGGCCGCGTGAGCAACATTCGCTGCGTTCCATGCTTGGTCTGGTGTTTGTTATTGTTGTGGTCGGGTGTGTGTTGGCTCACTCCACCCAGTACATGGATGTGGGAAGGGAGGGTATAAAGTACTATACATAGTACTATAAAGTACTATACGTCTAGGGCACCATAACTAATATTCAGCACTCCCTGGTATTATATGATTCCTGCAGTGCTAACCCAATAACACCCAACAACCTCCCCCATGTCAGGCCACTGTGGACATCCCAGGACAGTACAGTATATATACTGTAGAGTAAAAACCCTAAATTTATATACCTGTAAAAATTAGCAACCAGGGTAAGTGCAGTACTTTTGTTTTCATAGATTTGTGTTGAAATGTTCACCACAAGTGCAGCACCCAACACTAAGAAGGGAGACCGACTTATGGAGGTGTCAAACATTACTAACTATGTACCATATGTACCAAGCTTGGCTCTGCGCATGTATGTACCAACGTCTTATGTAATGGGCACTCTACACATGCAACATATGTATCTACTGTACTGTATTAAGTGTGTGTGAGCATAATGGTACAGTTGTTGTTTGTGGAGTCATCTATGAAGGAAACAAGAGAAATACTGAATATTAGATTATTATTTTGATCATGTACTTGAGTCTAGACACAAAAAGCATGATTGTGAGAGGTTAATAACCCCTTCCCACCAGACATACTGGCACCTGACAGCAGCAATACCACACTTGGATTTACTTAATACAACTGCAGGTTTTTATGTACTATACAATATTCATATTATGAAGAAAGACTTTATTGAAAAAAAAAGGTGTAAAAAAATAAATAATGCAGTGCTGTAGAGAAGCCACAGTGAGCATATGAGCATTGCAGCAGTAACACCCAGCTGAAGAATCTTGCATGTCAGAGAGCCATCATTTCTTTATCCACCCCAAGGTCCATAACCATCAATTATTTACCACTACAGAGAACTGGACCAGAAACATAACATGGAGTGAACGTCCTCACAAATGAATACATTATCCATTGGTAGACAACATATGTGATAATATATTCTACTGTACTGTCAATACTGTTGTGTATTGGTGGACAAACTTTACTCCAAGTGTGATAAACAATAACACCAAGGCAAGGTACTGATCAATATTAATGGCATTGACCCACATACATACACAGAGAGGTGGTGGGTGGTACACACCTCCCAAAATAAAGGGACAATATTCCCCACAGCATATTACTATCACAAATATGTAAAATATCTAAACAAGTTATAAGTTTAAATTGTCCCTGAAGTACATTATGCCTTTAAAGCCTGAAGAAAATATACACACTGTATTGAACTGTGTACTGTACTGTACAGTATACTGAACTGTATACTAAACTGTACAGTACAGTATACTGAACTGTATACTAAACTGTACAGTACAGTATACTGAACTGTATACTAAACTGTACAGTACAGTATACTGTACTGTACAGTTTAGGGGCAGCTTGATGTGAAGTAATAAGACATAATAAGAGTGGTGATGGACCAACAAAGATTGGTAGAGACTTGAACTTACCACCCTAGACTGTCTCTACCATCCTCAACACAGGTAAATAACTGTGTCAATTTTTGCTTTACATTGCTTATTTAAGGCTTATTAAGCTTGCTTTATATGTCTGCTCTACTTTCTTGGTTGACAGTGTACAGTACAGAGATATATCAAGGGTAGATGGGAGTTTGTGGAGGGTGGCCGGTCCCTAACACCCTGAATTTGTTATGTTCTTATGGGATGAACTGCTTTGATAACCGATGATTCACTAACCAACGACTTTTCCCGGTCCCTATCTGTGTCAGCTAACGGTGTACACATGTACAGTGATATCCCCAATGAGCCGGAACAATTGGTGCAGACCATTTCCAGGGATGAGAGATTTCCGGATATCCAGACGATTTTCTCAAACCCGGAAAAATTCCTTATCCGTGGAATTTTTTACCATTTCCAAGAAAAATTTCAGAGTCTAAACTACGTACCTTGCACAGAGAGACACTAGCCCACCTCCTCAGAATGTTTCTAGGTGCTGGGGAAATTTTTTCCAAGAGTCTAAACTATTAGAGTCTGTAAAAGCAGTTCTCATTAAGATAGAAACCCCATTTCTTTACTCGAATAATCCTGAATAGTTTATCTAAAAGTTTGGTGAAATATATTTAAAAAATAAATAGAACTCTATATGATAAAGGCGTGTGAGGAGCCTCGTGAATGAATCTGTGTTAGAGTGAAGACTGGTATTTTCCACTCCCATGGAGCTCTGGGGATTAGTGGGTCTCATGTTACTGGCCTGACTTGATGCAACGTCAGGTGGAGGTAGGGTGGGGGATTAGTTGTCTAATATTACTGACATGAGGCAATGTTAGGTCACCTATCGTTGGGTGGTTGATTGAGTGGGTCTTATGACCTGAAGACATCTTAAATAAAGATGAAAGCTAAGGTATTTTTGAGGTGCGAGTCTGCTAGAAAAAATGTATAAGCTTTTATTCACAACTTCTGCTCTGATTGTGGCAAAGAAATGAATTTGGTACTGTTGCTTACTTGGAGATGGGTTCCTGATGAACCTATTTTATACCTATGGGATATACAGTACAGTACAGTAAGGGTACAGTACAGTAAGGGTACAGTACAGTAAGGGTACAGTACAGTAAGGGTACAGTACAGTAAGGGTACAGTACAGTAAGGGTACAGTACAGGTAATATATGAGAACAACACCAGAAGTTGTTCAATTTTGTTCAAATTTTCCACAGATAATCTTATCATTATATTTTAAAATAGGTGAAAATTGTTATTTTAATTATATTTTTGTTCTTTTTTTGTTTTTCTCTATCTACAATCATAAATCCCCTGTAATGGGCAGGGCATGAAAGATGAGGGACATTGCAGGGTAAAATACAGTGAAAAACTGATCAGATGAGACTAAAATGATGTTTCTACGTGCTTTGTATGCGAAGAAATTAATTATTTACCATAAACACAACTCTGAAAAATCTGACGAGTCACTGCGTGTCTTCTGTCTGTTTACAGCAGACCCACCCGGTCCAAGCGTACTCTCACGACCACAAAAAACATAAAATTACACCATGGTGCTTCATCAAAGTTGCTTTTATTGGTACCAAATATCATAATAAGTACTTCTGTTTAATATGACGGGGTCCGCACCCTGGCTAGGGAGTTAGGTAAAGTAAGGTAGGATTTATTATCTTTTTTTTTTTAAAGGAAGATTAGCCCATCCAGGCACAGGTCACCGACCCATATCAGGGCCTGAGGGGGCGGAAGAAAAAAGCAAATGGAAAAATAAAACAGATTAATAGTGAGAAACATAATGTATGTTGTGTTGTGTTGTAAGAGAAACAACTGAGACCCTACAATAGTGTGTAAATGAGCCAGAAAGACAGATCATCAACCTGGGACTTGGTGACATATGGCAGCAGGGTCTACCATTAGACAACACATTATGTTTCCAATATCTTCCCAGGCAGTAGTACCTCCCTGTTTGACAGCTGCCTACTGCCTGCTACCAAAAAGTATTTGGGAAAATAAAAAAAAAAAAAAAAAAATAACAAATAATTGTAGTCTTACAAACTGGCTCTGCATGATATAAACAGGAAATAAATACATGTGTTTACCACAGCATGGCAAGACTGGGGCTAGGCAGAGTAGAGAATGTTTAAGTGTGCGTGATGCAGCAGTACGAGGTAAACAACAATAATTTGTCTGCAGTACGGGACACTTGTATTATAACTATTAACACTCATCATTAATACGTGTACTCCAGTAACTGATCACTGTACTAGACTTGTTTGGGTGTTGGGGGCAGACACACATGGTGAAGTGGGTTAAGGCCAAGGGTGAGCTGCCTACATCACAAAAGTTGAGAAGAGATTGGGAGGCTCTCATATGTGAGTGAACCAAAGATAAATACCTACTTGGCAACATAATTTAGCCAGGCCCGCCTTTTTATTCAATAGGCCCACGAAAGATCAAAACATCATGCGACGTGACCCGATGCCTAGGGGTTAAACATTGAAACAGAAAAGAATAAGTAAATGGGGTTGAACTACAGTAAAGTACAGTACAGTATATATAATGTATGAACTGTATACAGCATAAAAAAAAAAAACAGTAAGATGCTATTTGAGACAGAAGAAGTAAAAGAGAGATGGACAGAGAACAAAGAAGAACTATACAATGGTGAGGATAAAGTAGAGGGAAGAAACAAAAAGGAAATAAAGTTCAAACTACCAATTATGGAAACAAGTTGAGGCAGCTGTGAGCAACATGATAACTGATAAAGCTTGTGGGGCTGATCAGCTTCCAGTAGAATATATAAAACAAATGGACAGGAATAGGATGAAATGTTTGACTAAAATATGTACAGTAAAGTAATTATATACAGTACAGCACTTCAAAGGCGACCTTCACATTGACTTAAAATAATCAACACTGTGGCTATTTAACTATATTATTACTATACCTTAATATACTGGAGCTTTAGAGTGCACCCAATTTAGAAGAATTAGTCATGTCAGTAAAGTATTATAAAACATAATTTTAAGTAGAATAAAATTTATAATAGACGGTGAGTTATCTGAACATTAAAATGGAAAATAACTAAAATAACCAAGAGAAGTTGTATTTGGTTCAGAAAATTTGAGTGAAAAGGCTTTAGAGGTCCAAAGAAACTTAGAATCAGTTTCTGCTTTACACACAATAAACTTACAGATATCTAAGAAAAAAAAATAGGCATTAAAGGAGATAGAGGAATTCAATTTTTTTGGGAGGGGCAACAGAAGGCTGAAGTGTTGGTAAATAATGAACTTACTAATTACTTCACAGTTAGACAGGGAGTAAGACAAGGCTGTGTTCTGTCTCCAACATTGTATAATATATATTCAGAATTATTAATGAGAGAAGTTATAAGTGATAATGAAGGACGATAAGTTAATGGTGAAGTAATATGCACTACACAGATGACACTGCTCTTACCACAGATAGTGAAGAGGCATTACAAAAACTCAGGAACAGATTAGTGGAAAAGGTGAAGAATATGGGTCAAGAGTTAATGCTGTAAAGACTAAAATAATGGTCATTTAAGGTGAAGAATATGGGTCAAGAGTTAATGCTGTAAAGACTAAAGTAACGGTCATTTCCAATTTGAAAATAAATAATATAATAAATTATGGTCGGCAACAGAGAACTTAAACAAGTGGAAAATTTTGTGTATCTGGGAAGTAACATTAGCTGTGTTGGTCGATGTGTGAAAGATATAAAAACAAGACTAGGTCAACCAAAAGCAGCATTAAATAATCTAAAGACTTATTAAATAGGTTAAGATGCTGCTGGAATATTGTAGAGTATATATAACCTGATCCTAACCTACCTACATAACCTAACCTAACCTTTACTTCCTAGGAACTTAGTCAAAGTTAGGTTAGGTCAGGATAGGTCAGGTCAGGTCCGGTTTATCTCATCTACAATAAATTCATTGATATTGCTTTGGAAGAAAAGTTTACACCATTTAAATACAAAATGCTGCTAAGGCAAACTTGCTAAACTAATAACCTGAAATTTGCAGTACTGTGCAGTACATCCTTTCTTGTGGACAGTAGCATTAATATTATTATCGTATAAATAAATTAAATCCAATTATTCATATCTATTTAACAGAAGCTCTGGAAAGCGATTTGTCTCTGGACGCAAACGTAAACAAGTAATGGTGTCTTTTCCGAGAGTTCCCTGCATTACGGAGAAGCATTTTCGGTATTGTTATAGGTTAGGTTAGGTTAGGTTAGGTTAGGTTAGGTTAGGTTAGGTGAGGTAAAGTTTTCAGTTAATATTGATGACTGACCCACGGACGAGTTACTTGTTTTACTGATTATTTTCTTACTTTATTTTCATCAGTGAGTTCTTATGTGATAATCATTTCATGTACAGTACAAATGTTTTGTTTGGTGGATAATTATTAGGCCTCTAAGCACAACTACTGTGTCTTCTTGGCAGTAATGAGGCAGTGACGTCTCATCCCAGGATGTAAACAGCCAATCATATTGACTTATTTCAAAACAGTCCACTGCCTGTGATTGATCAACACCGATGCTCGGTGTAAGCTTATGAACCATTCAGTACAGACGGCTACTGTAATGTCCACAAAAAACGTAAATTTACACCATATCATAGTAAGTTCTTTCCGTTTAATATACCGGGGGGGGGGGGGGTCTGGGGGGAAGGCAGAGCCCCCAGGCTAAGAATTTAGGTAAGGTTAGATAGATTTGCTTGGTTAGGTTAGCGAGATCTTCTAACAATGTTTCTGTTGCTTGTTTTTCACATCAATTAAGGTTAGGTAAGGTTTAATTTAGAAATAATTTTTTTTAACACATTTGCACAAACTACGACAGCGTTCACTATAAGACAGTGAAACTGCAGCGTTTTTATAATAGTTTTCCATGAAAAATTGGCCGCTGGTCAGTTGTGAATAATTACCAAGTATTCAAAGGTTTGTTTGGTGTTCTTTTTACTATTTTACCCCACTTTTCCCTCTTCAAAGCCCTGCCCACTTTGAACAACCAATATTGTTGGAAATTGGTTAGATCTTATTGGTCAATATACTCGAGAAATATAAATTTGCGTCAATAACGTAAAAAAGTAATTTTCTTTCCTTTTTTTGCTTTTTCTTCCCATATAAATAAAATATGAAATTCCAACTTTGATCTAAAACAAATCTTTACCAGAAATTTTAATATGTAGTTTTTAATTCATGTGATTTTTGGTTAGGTTAAGATTGGTTGAAAAATAATGATCTTCACTTATGGTTCCTTATCTAACCAAATTCATCAAAATGAAACACCAACAAACCTAACCCAAACTTAACTAAATTCAACAAAAGGAAATATTACCAAACCTAACATAATGAAATCTACCCTAAATTCATGTACAATAGCTTCTTTCTTTAATTACACAGATGAAGAGCATAATTTTGAAATCAGGCAGAACAAACTAATGAATATTTACCTGTGCAGCCTATGTAAGGAAATTTTCTGCCCAGTGTTAAATAGGAGAACTCTTCTTTCCTAACAACTTGTGTCACTCATTCAAGGCTCTGACCATTCTTCTTAGATGACTTGACACCTTCAATAACTATAGGGAGGTCAGTCTTCATCAGAATGTAGAACTGTACTTAACATTTGCAATGAATTATCTGGAATTTTGGACAATAATAATAACAAACTATTAATTAGTAATATGTACGTCTTTTTTAGCTTCAGTTGATCTTTATTTCACGTACTGGTATGACACAGACAACACCGGGGTCTTAAATGTCAAAGGCTTCCAGAATGAGCCAATGACACATCAACTTGAAACCATTATTATGATCTAAAACACCATTTAATGAGACATATACCACGTGAGAATCCTATGAACTGACAAGTAGTAATGTTAAATATATATACACATATAGATGGATAGATATACGAGTGACACCGGCGCCTTGACAGGGATTACACTGCACCAGTCTGTAATGCCAGGGCCACCAACCCTCCATACTAACACTCCCTTTATACACCCTATTTGACGCCATTTCTTAAGATTTTCCTTTAAAAAATACAGTAAAGAAACTCACCCACACAAACAATAGCCAGTCAGTCCTCTCAGTCACAGACAATCTTATTAAAAGTCTTGAGAATTACCGGTGCTCTCTCCTGCATTGATTTTTAACCTGCCATCAGCTGTTTTGAAATTCCCGTTTTCTGTGACTTTGTTTTGTTTGCTTTATGGGTCTCTCTATTCCTGAGCTCTGATTGGCCAATTTCTCTTATAACAACCAATCATTGCTGCGCTATAAACTATGACGTCAGAATGTCTTGGCGCCAAAATCTGTAGTGGATTTTGTAAACAGAGTGTTGATGAGGACCCGAGTGGCTCCCTGCAGTGATGTTCCTCTCAGACCTCCGGAAAGAGTTTTATGACGTGATTAAAGGGAAGGTAAGACTACAGACACGCTGCATATGATGAACAGTTAATGCTAATTGTAATATATACCGTCATAATGTTTATTGTCAATGTTTATTTCGGTATAATGTTTATAAGGTAGCAGGAACTTGAGGGTTTCATAGTTAAGCAGGTAACTACAGGGGTTATATTACGCCGGCATATTGCAATATTCCTGTATAATAATATATCGGACTAACCCGCAGGAGAAATTGACTGAAAACAATTATAAAAACACCGGATTTTCATTGTTATATTATAGTGGACACTTGTAGTTTGTGGAAGTACAGTATGTTAAAAAAATTATATATTTTGAAGTAAACGCTACTTAACATTTGTGGGTATGAAGAACAGACCTAACCAACCAAACCAAACCTACCTAACCTTACCTAACTTACCCGGTATATTAAACAGAAACAACTTACTATGATATGGTGAAATTTGAGGCATTTTCTGGACGCGAGATGATATTGTCACATCGGTGTTATGCAGCCTGGCGGGTTAGTCTTGTATATTAACCAAATTAAATTATTGATTTTTCCTTTTTTTTTCTTATAATGTTTAGATTGTATATCAAGTCACTGATGGAGCAAAGAAGTGAGGTAATACTAGAGCAATAACTTTGGTTAATATTTGGTGTTTGTCAACCATAGAAACTACAAACAAGAAGATTTTTTTCTTGTGTATTTTGGGTTTTTTCAAGCGCATCTCACCTTCATTTCCATCGAAAATGAGCCTCTAAGGAGATGTGACCCCCCCCCCCCCTCGTTAACAAACAATATTGGTTGTTCAAAGTGGACAGGGCTCTATAGTAGAGGGAAAACGTGGGGTAATGTACTAAAAACAATGGTAATTATTCGGATAATGACCATCCTCTTTTTTATTGAAAAAGGGTTGAAAATACTCAGTTTTCACTGTTTTAGGGGATACAGCAATTGTAACCACTCATTTGTGACGCAAATGAAGATCAAATTCGTATGACTCACACCAAATACCACAGGAAAAATAAACATTTATGGTCAAATAGTAGTTGGGGCTGAAACTGTAAATTTTACCACCTATCCTAACTTAACCTATCTTAGCTCACCTGTATCTAGAAAGCTGAGTATTTGCCAAAGAAAATGAATAGAACTGAAAGTAATCAGTGTACAAAACTGTGTCTAAAAACACCTCAAAATTTCCGAGCTGCTGACGGTCACCGGTCGTGTATTACCCAAAAGAACACCGAACACGCCTTTGAAAACCTTACCTAAATTTTTCTAACCTATAAAAAGGTTAAGAATCTCTTGAGTTTATGGGTCCCTCCTCATCTGAACACCAAAATCAATTCCACCATCACATACTAAACACCGAAAACAGGAATAAGGTATAAGAACACCTCTACCAGCAGCAGAAGTTGTTCAATTTAATTCATTATTTTCAAAAATTATATTTTTATTATTGTAAATAATTTAAATGAGGCGACATGTACCAGAACCTAATAGAACCTGACCAAACCAACCAAGGAAACCAAACTAACTTTACGTAACTTTCTAGACAGGGGGGCCAAACCCCCGTCATATTAAACACAAGTACTTATTATGATATCTCGTACCAATGAAAGCAACTTTGATGAAGTATCATTGTGTAATTTTGTTTTTTATGGACGTGAGAGTACGCTTGGACCGGGTGGTTCTGCTGTAAACAGACAAACGACACGCAGTGACTTGTCAATTTTTTTTTAGTATTTACGACACATACAGGGAGTCCCCGGGTTACAAACGGTTTCTGTTCCCGAGGACGTTCTTAAATTGGATTCGTACGTAAGTCAGAACACATGCTATATGTATACCATACATACAGAACAATGTTTAAAATCCCACTACAGTGGGGTATGCTATAATGAACGGATTCTACTACGAATATTCCTTTAACGAACGGTTTTACCTATAAAATTGGGAATGCTATAACGAAAGCAACTCCTACAACGAACGCGGATGAATACGGGACTATTTCGTCTGGCGCATGAATATTGTTGTGACGCGGCTCACAACAAGAGCGTCAGGCGCCATATTTGTTCATTGTGTAGTCAGTGCACCACTGAACTTGTTGAAATTTCGTCTTTTGATGTGGAAATTCGTGTTATTTTTATAACTATTTTGTTATACAAGTGTACAATTGTAACAAGGAATCGTCAAAAACGAGTGAGAAAGCTAATAACCCTTGAAACTAAGAAGGAAATTATAAATAAACAGACAAAGTGCCTGTAAGACAGTCACCAAAGAGGGCTAGGAAGGATGACTCCTCTCCTTCCACCTCTTCTCCATAATTCTCTCCTCCCCCTCCCCCTCTGCCTCCTGTCCTGCATGCTGAACAACACTAAGGTAAGATAAAGTACCGTATTTTTTACAATTTCCACAGAAATTTTTCAGCGTTCAGTGGTTGTATTTGGGGGCCTGGAACGGATTAATCCTATAACGAACGAGGTTCTAGAACCAATTAGATTCGTTATGGCATACCCCACTGTACATCATAGCCCAAGTCCTTATATACATCTAGAATCACTTAATTTAAGACAAAAAAAGAAATAGAATGACAAAATACAGTAAATGAAACTAAAAAATAAGTCCTCAGGTAAATAAAATGCTGTAAGTTGCTAGTTTAACCTCGTTTGTTGCAGCGGGCGTTCATAAGTCAAGGACCCCTGTAATTAATTTCTTTATGTACAAAACACGTAGGAACATCATTGATCAGTTTTCACCGTGTTTTACCGCTTTGTTTTCCCCCATACTTCATGCCCTGCCCACTACAGGTGATTTATGATTGTAGATACAGAAAAACTAAAAATAAATAAATAAATCAATACTGTACTTATAATTTAAATAATGCTGTTGCCTCATTTAAAATACTTACTATAATGATAAGAACATCTGTGGAAGAAACTAACAAAATCAAACAACTCCTTCTGGTGGTAGCAGTGATCTCATACATTCCCTAAGTTTTTGAAAGGTTAGGTAAGATTTTTTTTTTAGTATTTTACCCCACATTTTCCCTCTAATTTAAAGCCCTGCCCACTTTGAACAACCAATATTGTGGGTTAATGAGTGTGTGTGTGTGGAGGGGTTATCTCCTTAACGGCTCATTTGTGATGGAAATTAAGGCAATACAGGAGCATATGGCTAACACCAAAAGGAATTGCTAAATTTTGTTCACTTTTTACACATATCTTCTTTGGATGATAGTGGTCAGGGTATGAAAGATGAGGGAAATTGCAGGGTGAAATACGGTGAAAAACTGATCATGTAGCACTAAATTGATGTCCGTGTGTGCTTTGTGTATGAAGAAATTAAATATATACCGGATAATATTTAGACCTTGGCTGTTGTTACATTCCCCACTAATGTTTATAGAGTCAGGATGATCTGATCAATATAGGAAATATTGTATGTGTCATAGAGATGATTTTTGTTATGGAAGTCCATTTTGTTATCAAGAGTGAGGTACTTCCCCGTCTGGTCCCTGAGATATGCTAGGGACTGTCAGTTGATTGATGATATTCAATGGAGGGTCACCAGACTGGTGCCTGCACTTCGGCACCTCAGCGATCCAGAGAGATTAGATTTCCTGCAACTGCCTAGCTTATATTACAGATGGTGACCTACTCGAGGTGTATAAATATCTTAGAGGGCACTACTCTGTCGAGTGTCCATACCTGGAGCTGGCAAATGTCTACCCCACAAAGAGTCACAGCTCAAGGTGGAAGAAGCAGCAGGTCCAGAGAACTGTGAGGGCAAACTTTTTCTGAGTGAGAGTTTGCTGTGATGGTACCGAGTGTGAGCTGTTTCAGAGCCAGACTTGACCAACACTGGAGCAGGTTCAGGTACATTCAGGAGCCGGTGCATGCCCAGTACTTGCCAACAGTGGGTAACAGAGATGTGACCGATCGCCCAAGCGGCTAATGAGCTGATCGGTGGTGAAGAGGATAAAAGTAAAAGGTAGATGGCATTGTCCCATCCCCTCTGAATGTTTAGGTTAGATTATGGTTGATTAAGTTAGGAATTGGGGGGGTCTGGGGGACAGAGCCTCCCAGTTACAGTTCCAGGTAATAATTGGCGACAGTTTCAGTTTATCACGTGAGGCAGTGAAGTGAGGTAGTTTACCAAGTATACTTAGTGGACTGTATTGGGGGTGCTACAGCCAGGTGGATCACTTGCTTCTTGCCCTAAGAGTTGGAGGGTCACACCCGGGGCACCTTCGCTACACCCATCTGCTGACCACTTTGTATTGAAGGCTTTATATACAGTTAGTTCTCAGGGCAACATCGGCCCTTTTCACGTGCTGTTACTTTATTAGCCAATAACTCCTGGCTTCATCCATGGTGGAACAAATGATATGTGGTGTTTGGATTTTATGAACTAGATTTGTTCATCGTGGTACAGACACAAGAACTTTAGGGTTATGTGTCAAGAAATAAAGTGGCATTTGTTCCATCCATCCTTCTGTCATTACCTGCCTCAGTTTTCATTCATGTCTTAAGTTCTTTCGTACGTTTATTTTTGTTGATGAATATTGAAATTGTGTTAGTGTAAACCTTTCCTCTTTTAAACAGCGTATCCTGTTGCTTGTGCATTTTGACATCGACGGCATATGTGCAAGTAAAATTCTACAGGCGCTCTTCCGGACCGATCACATATTGTACACGGTTGTTCCTATTCAGACACGGACTGATCTCCTCAACGCTTTTCAACAACATGCAGAACAGGTACGTTTAACCCATTCATTGTGGCAGCTTTTCAAAAACAGGCAGACCAGCTCTAATCTTCTCGGCATTCTTCCCGGTCGACTCGTTCGCGGAGAAACCACTCTGACAGGGGCGGCGGACTGGCCTCTTTCTAGTCATAAGAATATTTAAAATAAACACAGTGAATAAAGATTTAAATAAGAATAATAAATACACTCTGCTTATGTATGAAGAATGATGGTGGTGGTGTAGGATGTTGGGCAAATTATTTGGTCACATGTATTTAAACGTTTATAGTCAAAATCGCATTGGACAAACCAGCGTTGAGTGAGGGTTCACTGTATAAAAATAAAACTTTCTCAGTTTCATATGACTTGTATATTATATAAAATTTTACAGCTTTATAACATTATTGAAAATTTCCCTCTTTCAGGTAAAACATGTAGTGCTAATAAACTGTGGAGGCTGTATTGACCTGGTGGACTTCCTGCAGCCTCCAGAGGATCTCATCTTCTTTGTGGCCGACAACCATAGGCCCCTTGATATATGTAACATTTATAATGGGCAACAGGTAAGGATAAAATATATACCAAATATAGGGTGGCCCAGAAAAAATGTCCCTTCTTCCCTCCCTGCCTGCTCCCTGCCTCCCTCCCTGCCTCCCTCCCTGCCTGCTCCCTGAGACACTAAGTTGGAGGGAGACAGGGACATTTTTCTGGGACACCCTATATGCCTTCTCATTGGTCCTGGACTTGTTCGGTGGAGCCTTTCTGGATCTACTTTTGCAAATTCAATGATGGTTGAAATTTTCCATGAATGTAACCCTCACATACACTGATGGCTCATCATGTAAGTTAGTGAGACAAGTTTAGGGTTTCTGGGAACACTGGGGTTAAACCTATAAACTTGTTGATGCTATTTTGTTAAAGTGTAGCAATAACTTTTACAGTGTAAGTACCGCATTTGATGGCCTATACAATGCATGACTGTATAAGATACACAGCTGTATAAGACACGTGGTGCATAAGCCTTTTTTTTTTTTAGGGAAATTGCCCACCCGGGTACAGGTCATCGACCCACAGGGCCTAGGGGGTGAAAATAAAAAATTATAAAATAGAAATTAGAGAGAAAAAGACTATATCAATCTACACCACGAAGATGCCGGAGAAGAATCTTTTTGAAGTGAGACATTGTATGAGTATGGAAATGCAGAAGGCAGAGCATTCCACAGTTTGGCTGTGTGAGGAAAGAAGGATGTACTATAACAGGTTACAGTGGTCCCTCGGTTAACGAACACAATTCATTCCAGAAGGTCATTCGTTAACTGAAACCATTGTTTCAATGGGATTTTGGGTAATTGGTTCCAGCTCACCGAAAATTACATACAAAGTAAAAAAAAAAAATGCAGTAAAGTACGCTTACTGTGAGGTGTGCATGTAGAAGGCTACTGGTTGATGATGATGATGATGGGAATTAGAAGTGTGGGTGGAGGAGAAAGGAGAAGAGAAGGAAGTGGGGGTGAAAGAGAAGTCATCCCATGCTTGATGCCGTCATTTCACCCATAAAATTTGAAGTTCACTTGGTGTAATTCAAGATTATTTTCTTTAAATCAACACTGCACGGCACTATATATTGTCAATATGTTAAATAAATTTCAGAATGACCAATAATTGTACTTTAAAAATGTAAAAATACTCTGTGTTCAAGAGACCCACAAGCAAGATGTTTCCTCCACTGAACAGAGATACAAACTGAGGCCTTGGTGGGTGAGTGAAGTGGCTGATGGGTGCACCAGAAACTAGTTCCCTGTACTGCAATTATGTTAAATAAGTGTTAAAATGACTAAAAAATTTAATAAAAAAATTGGAAAATTATTGAATAGTACAACCTTCTTGATATTTACTCCAATTTTAACGAATGTAAGCCCTAGAACCGATTTCTGTATTGGCGGACTAATCTTCCAGCTGGTGAGCAAGCCAAAGCATGTCGAAACATTTTCGTAAGAATTTCGTGAACCGAAATGAAGATTTTTATGGAAGGTAATTCGTTAACCGAGGCGTTCGTTAACCGAGGGACCACTGTATACTAGTGTGACCGACATCCACACAGAAACGGTGGGCACTGCGGGCAAGAAGAGTGTTATGAGCCCACGGTCTTGCTGGCGGTACACAGGATGCCAAATCCACCGAACATTGCCCGTTAAAGTACCTGTAAAAGAGAGAGAGTGAAGCAACATTGCGGCGAAGAGAAAGGGAAGAGAGATTAACAACTGAAGGAGGAGAGTTAATAAGATGAAATGCCTTTGATTCCACCCTATCTAACAATTGGACAAGAAGAGCCACCCCAGATATCAGAGCAGTACTCCAAGTTAGGACGATTGAATCCCTTATATACTTGAAGCAACTGCTCAGGAGTGAAGTAGCTACGGCATCTGTACAGCATTCCCAGCTTTCGGGAGGCAGCTTTAGCAATGTTGTTGATGTGTGGCTTCCATGATGTATTTGAGGAAATGGTGTTTTTTGTATAAGCTTTTAGGAGAAAAAAGTGCATCTTATAGGCCAGTAAATACAGTATATTGCAGGCTGGTCTGGATGAGAAACTCTTGAGGCTACGGAGGAACCATGCGATTTAAAAGACACTGTGTTTGTGTGTACGTACCACTGCAGCTGTAACATTAGGAATCAAGATATTTTGAGGCTCTCCTTTATATTGAAGGCCATTATGTTTACTTTCAACTTGTATACTTTTACAGATTCGGATCTTGACAAAACTTGGAGATGATGAGGAAGTGCCAGCTTTTGATGATGTGTTTCGTGAAAATGAAGTAAGTGGTATACTTATGTTAAAATAATATTTAATGATTTTGAACGCTGCCTGATTCATGTTTACGCCTGTAAACATTCGTCTGTGATATCAGATCCTTATTGGGAAAGTATTAACTGTGAAACGGCTTCCTCCAATCATAATTAGAGTCCCAAAACGTGTATAATATGGACATGAAGTAGTACCTTAAGCTGTGTATTCTTATATTACTCTATTAATTATGTATAGTAAAGTATTACAGAACACGTATTAATCCTATGTAATATTTCCATGTTATGTATGTGAATTATCATATTTACATTTTATGTATTCAGCTTGTGAATGCTGGCATCTGTACATGCCAGCGCGGAGTGATACAGAGAGTTGAGACCGCTAGTCCTTATGGTGTGGAAGCCGACTGTCTATTAGTTCCTCTGTACAGTATATCTCCCGTACGAGAATACGAGAATAAGAACCTATTTTCAAGATAACAAGTGTTTGCGTATACCCTCAGTTGTGTAGAACATTTTGGGGGTATCAAAGACAAACATAGAAAACGTTCTCCAAGAAACAGACATTGTTGTTAGAAGTAGATGGGCTAATAAGCCGAGACAGCCATGTTATTTGTGCACATATTGTCATACTTGTGAACTCATTACAGGGACCTGGTACAGTAGTAATGGGTCTTTAGTGTAATGATAAAATTTAGTAGAGTAGCTCATCGTCTCTTGAAAGACAAGTTTTAATAAAAGAATTTGTTTCCTCTTTTTGTGAAGAAACAGATTCTGTAATAAAGACAGCTGCCAGGATTAAATATCTGAACCGAATACTTTTATTTGTTGAACTAGATGTGTGGATCTGTACAGGGAATAGGGACCCCCTCGGGAGACCTGCATCAGTAAGATTATTTGGTTACACCTAGAGAACAAATTTTATTTCAAACCATAAGACATTGACGAGCCCATACTCTTTAAAAAGATATATCGAGTGTCAAACTTTATGACCTTTGAGAAATGCAAAGCATCACCGAGTATAGTATTGTTGTACAGTATTTTAATAAATGAGGTCTTATTTTGTAGGTATTTTACTGTAGGTTATGTGTGTAATAATGACCACAGAGGCAGCAATAAACAAAGACGTTAATGACTTTCTGTAGAGTGAAGATGAGGAGGAGAGCGACGAAGATGGGGGTAAACGGCCGCGCTTTGATGAGGAGGCCCTAGAGAAGCGGCGAGCAAGACGTCAGTGGGAGCAGCAGCGACACAAAATTGTCTTTGACTACACACAGTTCTCCTATTATGGAAGTTCAGTAAGGAATATCTAAATTTGGGTAGTTTTCTTTTTCTTACTGTCCACTGACCCTCACTCACCCCAGAGATATATATATATATATATATATATATATATATATATATATATATATATATATATATATATATATATATATATATATTATGAAAATTCACAATGAAAACGTGGATAAGATAAATCTTGATAAAATCACACGGGAAAATGGAAACAACGGAGTACCTTAGCTTTCGTCTTTATTCAAGACATCTTCAGAGGCAACTGGAATACATGGACAGAGAGAGGCTTAAATATACAGGGTGACCTAAAAAACATGAGGTCAGGTCAAAATGATGACATCCACTAATCCCCACACCAACACACACGTAGAGGAGCTTAAGAGAAGGGTGGTGACGTGACTAGTCAAGTCAGGTCAGAAAAAAGGGGGCCCACAAAATAACTATCATACATCTAGATCAATGGTTTTTAAAGCATTTTTAACCTTGGGCCACTGACAAATAAATTTATGTAACATATTATCGGTTTTGAACTGACCATCACTAAGGTTTATTGATTTTAATTCCTTAATCAAACTAGCTTCAACAAGAAGTCTTTCTGTGACACAAGTTGATTTGAAAACTTCTAAGCTTTTTTCCCAAGCAATGGGGTGATTTTTATTCCTAACATGAACGAACAAGGCACTGCTTTCAGATGCAGTTCTAATATTATACTTATGTTGTTTCATTCTAAGCTGCAGTGTTTTTCCTGTCTGACCTACATAATTACAATTACATTTGCTACATGGAATACAATAAACACTACCATTTACATTCAAACTTGGGCTATTCCTTATTAACATATTAGTAATGGTTGAGTCATACTTGAAAACAACATTAATATTTAGAAGCTTGAGGGACCGAACTAACGGGACAAATTCATTACGATAGGGCAGAGTCAAAATATTCTTAAGTGTAGGAACTTGTCTGGTTTGAGAGGAATGAAAGGATTTTTTAGCCCTATTAAAACAACGATCAACAAACACAGAAGGGTACCCAAGTTTATGTGCAATAGAACGAATGTGTTTCAATTCATCGTCAATATATTCAGAGTCACAAATACGCAGACATCTTAGGAACATAACAGAAAAAACTGACAAGTTCCTACACTTAAGAATATTTTGACTCTGCCCTATCGTAATGAATTTGTCCCGTTAGTTCGGTCCCTCAAGCTTCTAAATATTAATGTTGTTTTCAAGTATGACTCAACCATTACTAATATGTTAATAAGGAATAGCCCAAGTTTGAATGTAAATGGTAGTGTTTATTGTATTCCATGTAGCAAATGTAATTGTAATTATGTAGGTCAGACAGGAAAAACACTGCAGCTTAGAATGAAACAACATAAGTATAATATTAGAACTGCATCTGAAAGCAGTGCCTTGTTCGTTCATGTTAGGAATAATAATCACCCCATTGCTTGGGAAAAAAGCTTAGAAGTTTTCAAATCAACTTGTGTCACAGAAAGACTTCTTGTTGAAGCTAGTTTGATTAAGGAATTAAAATCAATAAACCTTAGTGATGGTCAGTTCAAAACCGATAATATGTTACATAAATTTATTTGTCAGTGGCCCAAGGTTAAAAATGCTTTAAAAACCTTTGATCTAGATGTATGATAGTTATTTTGTGGGCCCCCTTTTTTCTGACCTGACTTGACTAGTCACGTCACCACCCTTCTCTTAAGCTCCTCTACGTGTGTGTTGGTGTGGGGATTAGTGGATGTCATCATTTTGACCTGACCTCATGTTTTTTAGGTCACCCTGTATATTTAAGCCTCTCTCTGTCCATGTATTCCAGTTGCCTCTGAAGATGTCTTGAATAAAGACGAAAGCTAAGGTACTCCGTTGTTTCCATTTTCCCGTGTGATTTTATCAAGATTTATCTTATCCACGTTTTCATTGTGAATTTTCATAATATATATATATATATATATATATATATATATATATATATATATATATATATATATATATATATATATATATATATATATATATATTCTATGGCCAGAAGGACAAGCCAGGACACAACAGGAAAAACATGATATGGCCAAGAAATACAGTAATCTCTCTGTTAACAGGATATGGCCAAGAATTAAATACAGGTACAGTAACCCCTTGAAGATTTGTCTGTGTCTTCTGGTCAGGTATTAAATGTATAAAAACAATAAGTAATGATATAAAATACACCTAAAATACAGTACTGTATTTTAGGTGTATAAGACGCTCCCCCCACCCCCCCCTCCTCCCCACCATTTTAACGGAGTATTTAGGAAATAACTTTTGTGTGTATTTTCCTCCTGTAGTCATAGATTTTGTTAAGATAATATACAGTATACAGTACTGTACCAGTAAATGTGAGGAATAAATAAAAGTAATACCAATAAATAAGTTACAACAAAAAATACCGTATAGGAAGTCCCTGACAATACAGTCTCTCCTCAACTTACGACGGGGTTAGGGACCGACGACCAGGTCTCAAGTAGAATTGGTCGTAAGTCGAAAAGTAAAAAATAATACAAAGAAAATTTAAAATGGGTGTCTCTTTTTCTTCTCTGCACCACGAGAACTTTCACTTTTACACTTGTCAGCCATTTTGAAGGGAATTACAAAAAAAAAATTTTGTCAGTACACAGCGTGATCACTAACGTCGGGACTCGAAAATATGTAATGTGAAAAATATTTTATACGACCATGGCCGTCGTATGTTCGGGTTGTCGTAAGTCAAGGAGAGACTGTATTTTATTTACCTGTTGAATTAATTTTTGCTTTCATTCACTGTATTTTATGACTCTAGTTCTGCTTTTCTCTTAAATTATGTGATTTCAATTGTATATAAGACTTAAGCTATGATATAGTGGGATTTTAAACATTGTTCCGACTTACGTACGAATCAGACTTAAGAACGTCCTCAGGAAGAGAACCCGTTCGTAACCCGGGGACTCCCTGTATTGCCAAACCAGTAAATAAAAGCCAAATGAAAATTTAACACAGTCAGACAGTCGCCATTTACATACACTCACTGCTTCATCATAACAAGAGAGACCAGCGGGTATGCCACCTCCGCCGACTCCCTAGCAATGCTGCCCACCCCTGCACTCCACCCTCCTCCCCTCCCTCACTGAGCCAGCTAACTCTTGTGCTAAGAAATGTATATTCCCTTTATGTGTTTGCCCTGAGGACAATTATTTCTCTTACTTTTTTCACAATGTGTATGTAGGAAGATGTTGGCATGTAACTGAGTAAAAATAAATGAAGAAAGTTACGTATATCTGCCCAAAAATATGAGTTGATAAACAACCATAACACCTCACAGCTTGGCCCAGTAGCCTGGTGGTTACAGTGATGAGTCTAACATGGCTACAATGACATGATTAATCACTATTAAACACTATTATATCAGTAAACACTAATGATAACAGTAAATCTAGTGACATATGGCAGGGAGGGAGGGAGGGGAGTTAAGTGAAGGCAACACATTAACTAACAGTCACATGACTCACTCCCCTTACTGCTCCTGTTACCAGGTGTACGTATGGGACAAATACATATCTTGTTGTCTAATTTGAAAATGGTGACGAGCTCAGTGATAAATACATTATATAAACAGTGCAGTTACCTGTGATAACATAATAAGAAACATTGTATCATTACTAGAGTGAATTAATATTCCCACAAACAACAATTGACAACTGTGTTTATGTTTCCCACCTCCTCGGGCACCTGTGTCCCGCGTGCTGACATCTTTGTTACATGGGCCTGTGATGATCTTTGCTCTGTTTTAGGAGTGTTTTTTAGGGAGACTCTTAGCCCCCGGAACCTCCAAATTTTGTCCGAGTCTTCCGAAATCTGTGTGTATCTGAATAAATAGTTTTAAGAAATAACAGGTGTTACATTTCTACCATGCCAAAATATGTCAGTCGCCTCTCACAACTGAGTGCTAATGCTATTGTTATATGTAAGTAGCCACAGACTTTGCAGAGAAGTTGTCTCAGTGTGCTAGTTTGCCTTGTGACTCGCTGCACACCTCACTGCGGACATTTAATTCACATAAGTGTTCCAACAACAAAAAGTTTAAGTTGAAAAATCCTTCAGTTTTTATATAATGGAGGGTTTGTTTGTGAAGAAATGGAATGGGAAAAAAGAGTACGTTTGGGTGCATAGCCGAGGAGAGGAGACGGCGGGGTAGGAGTGCTGGCCAACTCGTCAGCCACTGAACCGTTTACAGCGACAGTATGCAGATTCACCGTAATTTCCATATTTCAGTACTCTTAAATTCCTCTGATGCCTGGTTAATAAAACAACATCATAAAATAATAAAAATTTCCCCCCCAAAAAAATCCTACACTCAACCCAAAATGAATTATTGAGCCATAATATACTCCTGGTCTCTTATTTACTAGTACACTATTGTCCTCTACACACTCCTCACCTCTTTCATGAATCAAGAATGCCTAAACAGTATTGATGTTTACTATAATGGCTCTATAATGCAAAGTCTTGGGTAAAATTTTTCACTGACCTACCATGTTTATTCTGTACTTGAAGGAACACTGTAGATACAATGCTATAAAGTACTGCATGTATATCCAGTTAGTAATAATTTAATGTTTAGGTCTTAAGTACCCAGTCCCTAATCCAGTCAATTCAGTAATGTTTAATGTTCAGGTCTTAAGTACCCAGTCCCTGATCCAGTCAAGTACAGTAATGTTTAATGTTCAGGTCTTAAGTACCCAGTCCCTGATCCAGTCAAGTACAGTAGATGATTAATGTTCAGGTCTTAAGTACCCAGTCCCTGATCCAGTCAAGTACAGTAATGTTTAATGTTCAGGTCTTAAGTACCCAGTCCCTGATCTAGTCAAGTACAGTAGATGATTAATGTTCAGGTCTTAAGTACCCAGTCCCTGATCCAGTCAAGTACAGTAATGTTTAATGTTCAGGTCTTAGGTACCCAGTCCCTGATCCAGTCAAGTACAGTAGATGATTAATGTTCAGGTCTTAAGTACCCAGTCCCTGATCCAGTCAAGTACAGTAGATGTTTAATGTTTAGGTCTTAAGTACCCAGTCCCTGATCCAGTCAAGTACAGTAGATGTTTTCCTCATTATTTTTTCATAAGAATTATAATTTTTGGAGGATCCAGTTGAAATATGTCACAGAATTATGATGGTGTGAGGACTCCTTTGTGTGATAATTGTGTCAACTTACGCTGTTCTGTTTCTTTCAGACGGCAGCGTTGTTGTTTGATCTGGCATGGAAGTTATCAAAAGACTCTAATGAACTATTATGGTAAGTAATTAATATTTTTGGTCCTTGAGTTTAAGAGTATCAAGTAGGAGTCTTTTGTGCCCATGGTTCTGGTTAAGTGGCCTATGTGATCGCTTCTAACCAGACATCCAGCAGTGGAATCTGTAATTGTCGTGTGATGCAAAGGTTCAGCTGCAGGATGTCTCTCAAACTAATACTGTATGCGCTGTCAGTTGTGGGTTTTATTCCGTTACACTGAGAGCCTTTTGAGGTGTAGTATCTGTTGGTGCAGTAGTTGTCAATATAACGAGCAAAAGTAGTAGTTCGGTAGTTAAAGTTGCCATAATTATCTTGCTGCTGTTCATCATACAGTATTGCTTTTTGATGGGTTTTAGATGGATAATAAATGCCATTCTTACTACGATATAAATATTGGCGTTTTATCAGTTCTGGCTCAGTATTGGATGATGGTTGTGTTGTTATACAGTTGAGTTGAGATAATTCCGTAAACACAGGTTCCCGTTCTTAAATTACTACTGTACCTCTATTTAAAATTTTCCCGTCAAATATTCATAATTCGTGATTGAGCGCCGGCTGCTGCAATGTTTACGTCTCATTGTTCTAATTTGATGTAGAAAAGATTATAAAGATGACTTCAGTGATCTTAAATGATTTATAGATAAAAGAAAATACTATAAATAGGAAGAAAAAAATTGTGAATTGTTTGTGGAAGGCAGCTCGGTAGTGGAGTTAGCGCGCCAATAAACCAAATTGAAGGGATGGTTTGGCTGTGACTGCAACCTTTCAACAAAGAACCAGGAATTTAATACCATACAATAAATCATATGGGGTTTGAGTGTGGGATTTTATTTTTTTTTATGAAAATTTATTACTAAACGATAGATCTTATTAACCTGGTACCAAGTGAACCTAAGTAATATAGGAATTATGGTGAAATTGCATGTTATTGTTTTAATGAGATCAAAGGGTTTGTACTAAAGAGGTTAATGAGGTCGAAGGGTTTGTACTAAAGAGGTTAATGAGGTCGAAGGGTTTGTACTAAAGAGGTTAATGAGGTCGAAGGGTTTGTACTAAAGAGGTTAATGAGGTCGAAGGGTTTGTACTAAAGAGGTTAATGAGGTCGAAGGGTTTGTACTAAAGAGGTTAATGAGGTCGAAGGGTTTGTACTAAAGAGGTTAATGAGGTCGAAGGGTTTGTACTAAAGAGGTCAGATAGAGGGCTGCACTCAACTCAGGATCGCGGTAGGGGGGCTGTTCCTCGGTCTTTGTTGACATGGTGCGGTCACAGTCAGCCTGGTGTTCCCTCTGCATTACAGTGCGATCTGGGTTTATGAATACAGCTCCTCCCCAACTTACGACGGGGTTAGAGAACCAAATCCAGGTCGTTAGTCGAAATGGCCGTTAGTCAAAAATGCTTAAATAATACATAGAAAATCTAAAATGGGTCTCTTTTTCTTCTCAGCACCACAAAACTCTCACTTTTAAGCTTGCCAGTCATTTTAAAGTGAATTACAAACGAAAATTTTGTCAGTACACAGCGCAATCACTAACGTTGGGACTCGAAAATACGTAATTTGACAAAATTTTGGTACGACTGAGGCAGGTTGTAAGTTGGGGAGGAACTGTATACCCCAAAATGTATCGCTCCTTGCTAAGTTTTTTTGCCTGTTGAATGACTTCCCATTTCTTATCCTAATGTGATCCTGAGGAGGTGTGGCTTGTCCTCCTGCTGTTGTCCCAGCCTCCTCACATCCTGAAGGTGGGCTGACAGTTTCAGAGCAGCTGTACAAATATTCTTAGTGGCTACTTTGCGAGAGTCGAGGAAGTCAGTGATAAAAGCCAAGGAATCTTCGAATCAAGTTGAGGTTTACTTCACCTAAAAGCCTCACAGAAAGATGCCTCATATTTTTGTCTCTACAATTACACTGTATGAGGTGTTTTGATATGACTAAACTGTACTGTACTGCAATCATAAAGATGTAAAAAGCATTAACTTACTAACTCCTTAAAGAATATGTTCACTAATACTGTATAACATTGATATGCTCCATTCTGTTATATGGTATTATCATCATTTTCTTTTTTCTCTGTTAATTAATTTGGATTTCATGAGTTTGTTCTGTATCTCACTAAATTATGTTGAGGGGAGAACTGGCAGTCATCAATGTGTACTGATGTGTGCAGTCATCAATGTGTACTGATGTGTGGCAGTCATCAGTGTGTACTGATGTTGTGGACAGTTTGGCTTATGAAGCACACTGCAGCTACCGCAAAAGCCACTAGACTATAGTATAACCTAACCTGACCTCACCTCACCTCACCTGACCTATGATAATTATTTTTTTTTACGGAGGGGTGATATGGTGATGAGTATTTGCCAAGGAAACTTATTTTAAAACTGACATACACAAATGGATATATTAAAGAACGGTGTATTTATTAATTTTTTGGGGGTGTGTGTGTTTTTAGGTGGGCAATTATAGGTGAGACGGAGCAATTGATGTCGGAGAGAATGGAGCAGGACAAGTATGTGTTGGTTACGGCAACGCTCCAGAACCATGTATCGCGTCTGAACCACAAAGCCCAAGACGAGCAGCCACAAGACTGCCTCAGGATCACGTTTGAAAAAGAGTATCCTTTTTTCCTCGACTGTTTTTTAATGTTCGTATGTTCAGTGTTGATTGAAAAAGACCGTAGATCTATTGGCTATTAGTTCTATTGTATGTACAGTAATCCAATTGGCTATTAGTTCTATTGTATGTACAGTAATCCTATTGGTTATTAGTTCTATTGTATGTACAGTAATCTTATTGGCTATTAGTTTATTGTATGTACAGTAATCCTATTGGCTATTAGTTCTATTGTATGTACAGTAATCCTTTTGGCTGTTAGTTTATTGTATGTACAGTAATCCTTCTCCAACCACAGGTACACTAAGACCTGTTTTTTGAGGATCTACATTTTTAATTTTGTACATAGTTCTACCCCCAACAGGTCCCCATGACCGTAGGAGATATTTAGCTCGACACAGCAGTAGGATGTTTGCTGGTTGGTTGGGTTATTCTTGTACTTTGTATTGTTTGTTTCATTGTGAATATGTTCCTCAAGCAGATTGTTATCATCTACTGTGTTTTAGTCCTCTACCTTCTCTACACCGGAGTTCAGGTGTTATATATTACATCACCTAAAATACTCGTGCTGGTGTTTGGATGATACACGTGGCATACAACTCTTTAAAAATCACCTATATTCCATTTTTCGATCAGTTGGTGTATTATTTGGTTTATACGGTGTGCCAGCCTTCAAAGCACGGTAGTAGACATAATAGGTAAAAGTTAGATGCAGTACAGTGCTATATTTTGCTCAGTTATAAGCCATCCCCAGTTTTATACAATAAAAGTTTGGCCTTTATTCTAAGTCACACCCCAACTTTGAACCATCACTTTAACGGTACCGGTGTATGTACAAAAACTCGGGTAAAATAAAAATGGCGTAAGACGTGTTATATTCTTATTAAATTAAAGATGTACACTGAGAACATGCAGAATATGCTGTCAGTGTTCCCTTCTTCTGTACTGCAACCCGAGACCCTTGTCTGGGCTGTCCATACACTCACTTCAACACTCAACCAAAGGGAATTCGTTAACTTGCTTTTGAAATATTTGAATTTATTTCATTCTTTTGTAAAAAAAAAAAAAAAGTGAAAGTGATTCCCAAAGGCATAACTACCCTTTAGGGACAGTGTGGAAACTGCACACTGTTAATGCTAATAAGCCAATTAAGACTCGATAATGTACAGGTATCCCTCGAGATAAGAATGGATTAGGTTCCCCCTCCAAAAAAATATTCGCTGGGTGAATTTACGTATCATGAATAGATAAACATGGGAAAAATAGGGTTCGGTTCCCCAATGATAAAAATACGACAACAAAACCTATGTAACTAATGATAAATAGTTCACAACTACTCTAATTTACTACCAAACTGATGAGGAAAATCATTAAAATACTGTTTGACATCTGTACATTAGGGGAGCAGTCTGGGGGTATGAACAGGGGTGAGCTGAGGAAGGACCTTACTCTGAAATGAGGGGGGCTGTTCACCTCATCACTGTTGTCTGCCAAGGACACCACAGTCACACAAGAAGTGGTAGGAGTGGGAGAAAATAGGAGATATTACTATATAGGGCTGCACCAGAATCCCATCATCAACTTTGGGTTAGTGTACAGTATTATTAAAGTCTTAGAATTAGTTTAGGAGCTTTCTGTACCACTCAAGCGGACAGCTTATATGCAGAGGCTCATGAACCAACACTCAAGTGCCTGTATGTCTTCAGTGGCTGGAGAGTTGGTGAGAGTACAAGAAGTGAACCACTGCCCAAATGGATAGTATGTTAAAGGTGATGTGTGTCATATGTTGTATGTTAAAGGTGATGTGTGTCATATGTTGTATGTTAAAGGTGATGTGTGTCATATGTTGTATGTTAAAGGTGATGTGTGTCATATGTTGTATGTTAAAGGTGATGTGTGTCATATGTTGTATGTTAAAGGTGATGTGTGTCATATGTTGTATGTTAAAGGTGATGTGTGTCATATGTTGTATGTTAAAGGTGATGTGTGTCATATGTTGTATGTTAAAGGTGATGTGTGCCATATGTTGTATGTTAAAGGTGATGTGTGTCATATGTTGTATGTTAAAGGTGATGTGTGTTATATGTTGTATGTTAAAGGTGGTGTGTGCCATATGTTGTATGTTAAAGGTGATGTGTGCCATATGTTGTATGTTAAAGGTGATGTGTGCCATATGTTGTATGATTTTGTGATCTTTGAAGTAATTTGAAATTTATTCTCACTACCCTATGCTGTATATATATATATATATATTTTTGTCAATCGATGGTGACTTAATTCTTATATTTTCAGAAGAGTATTAATGTTTTCCAGAGATGTAACTTTTCCTTAATTCAGAATAGATTGCAACTTGCACTATACCGCCACTGGAGTTTGGTGGAGAGTATGCGTCACTCTCTCTACTCAACCACCACCCTCAGACTATGGACACTCAAGGGGGAAAAGAGACTATATGAACTGTTGGCTGAAATGGGGTAAGAATATTATATATCCTAAGTGGTATTATTTTGTATAACTGGTGTATTGTATTGTATCCATTGTGTGTTTGGTTTACACTCCAAGTTCATCCCACACTGATGGCTGGTATTAATTAAACACTGAATATTACCTTTCCCTATTAAATGTAGCTGTTTAGAAGTGTTGTTAGTCATCCCTTATGGCTAAGGTCCTATCTGGGTTACAGCACCACAATGCCATGTTCAGTCATTTGGCAATCTTATAGAAATTTTGCCACAGAAACTTGAGTCCAATTCTCTCTCTTGCCCGTCCATTGGTTTTAATGCTTCACGTGCGGGTATAGAGCTTTATTGATGTGCAGTAATACCACCCTTAGCACTCTGGATACGTTCGTGGAAAGTGCTATATGGAGCAGCATTCTAAGGGGTCATTATACCATTACATATAAGGAGAGGAGCTGCTGATAACATTATTTTTTATCTATGATATATACAGTTCATATAGTATGATGCCTAACGAGAGGAGAATGTTGCTTTCTGCTCACTCCCTCCCCCATAGCAGGAAAGTGACCGCATCCCCATAGCAGGAAAGTGACCACACCCCCATAGTAGGAAGTGACTACTCTCTCCCATAGCAGGAAAATGATCACTCTCCCATAGCAGGAAAGTGACCACTCTCCTATAGCAGGAAGGGGCTTGCAAAAGTGAAAAAAAAAGAATATTCATTTAATTTCATAAAACATTTGTTTATTTTTATTTATTTTTTGTTTCTCCACAGACTGCCTCTTGCACAGTGTAGGCAAAAATATTGTGGCATGGACATTTCCCTACGTAATGAGCTCCAATCTTTACTAGAGTCTAAAGCAGAAAAATATGGCCTGGACAACCTGCTTTTTGCTTCTTTTTCCACTTCTCAAGGATTTCGGAGCAAGTTCAGCGCCATGGATTATGTGTATGCCACATTGGCTCTTTTGGAAACTACGGATAAAGAAAAGACACCGACTGATGCCTTTTTGGACGTCACAGATGGTCTCACTATGTAAGTATTGTTTCAGGTGGTGAACAACCCTGCCTGTATAACACATTAGTTCTCCCAACCTGAACACACTGTCTTATGGTTAGGGTGTTCACTTTGAGCCTTGGCCAGTCATTTTATTTGATAAGATTAACGCCATCACCAGTTCAAATCGTTAATATGGTAAGGCTGTCAGACGTCCCCTATATGGGCGATTGTCCTTTATTTCGATGCCTTGGTGGTGGAGTGGGAGGAGGGTGCAGAGTATGGGGGAGGGGGGCATAGCTGAGGAATCGGCGGAGGTAACATCCCTGCTGGTCTGCGTTGCTATGGCGAAGCCGGGAGTATATATAAATGGTGTTCATGCTAAACTTTCATTTGGCTTTTATTTACTGGTTTGGCAATACAGTATTTTTTGTTGAAAGTTATTTATTGGTATTTTATTCCTCACATTTACTGTTACCGTATACAGTATATTGTTTTCAGAACACTGTGGCTACATGAGAATAATACACACAAAATTTTTTTCCAAAATACTCCCAGCTGAAATCGTGGGTGCATCTTTTACGGCGGTGCTTCTTATATGCCATAAAATACAGACACCAGTTACCTTTCATGTACAGTACAATATTTATTTTTATGATGTATGACTCCTGTAATGAATAAAAAATAAGTAGGAACTTGGCAAAGACCAGGCCAATCCGCCACCCCTTTCCTATGCAGAGTACCTTCTAAATCAGCTTGTCATTTAATTTTGATGTCTAATTACTCATTATATATATTATATATTTATATAGTATTTAATATTTATATTATCAATGATAAAACACACACCATGAGAGGCTGATCGTGCACAAATATAATATTGAATACAGGTAAATAAATTACTGGAGATCAAGGCTTCCCTCCCTCCCTCCCACTGCACCTCAGGCAAGGAATTTAAACTTTGGATGTTGGGATGTGTGGGTGGTGCTGTATACTTACCCACGCTGGTTGTTATAAAGTATAATAATGTTTGCTATTTCTTTGTATACAGATCTAAGCTGGTTGTTATGGAGAAAGGTTTAGAGTGCAGTAAACAGCAATTAGAAGCCATTTATAGGCAAATGCAGACCTTCCTAGACATGAACCAAGTTATATCAGCTGGTCCATTCCTGTATGCAACTGTTATTGAGGTAAATCAATTGAGGTTCTTGTTTTTATTAATCTTATTATGAGTGCTCACAAATGACTCATGATTTACATTATTTGATACATCCACTTGAAAGATCTATTGTGCCATGCTTTAGAAATAAGAGCAGAAGTGCTGCTCACACTCTTCTGATTAGTACCTGGATCTCTCACTTATAAAATAATTGTGTGATTTCTTGGTATTTCTGTTGTCATTCAAGATTGCAGGAGCCATCCACTTCCTGAAAAGTTCTCTGAGAACATTCACATTTTGTTCAGTGCTCACACATGATATGAGACAGTAGCCAACCTCACTGTTTCCCTCACAGTGAATGGATGTGTGTATGGTGCTGGCTTCTTATAGTCTTTAATACACAGTAGATCCTCTATACACAGGACTTCTCTATTTCGGAATTCGATTTTTTCGGACTCTGTGAGGTGCTCTTGACCATGAGGTACTCCTGACCACCCCTTGATTCACCAGAGATATTTAAAAACGTCCAGAAAACCCGGCATCAGTCTGGACAGTGTGTGTGTGTTTGTATGTGTGTTAGAACATTTATGTGTGACTGTCACAAGCGGTGCCTCAGTCTGAGTCCTGCTTTCATATACAGTACTGTACAGCACATCATATTAGTGTGTATTGTGTTTAACAGAAATACTTGAAGGTTTTTAAGAAATGGGTCAAATTGAAGAAATAAAATACAATGAAAAGGGCAACATTTGTTTAGTGAATACTGTACAGTGATCTAATCAGATTTGCTGTAGGCCTGACGAGGACTGCTAAGTACGAGAGGTAAGATACTGTAGGCCTAACGGGGGTTGCTAAGTACGAGAGGTAAGATACTGTAGGCCTAACGGGGGTTGCTAAGTACGAGAGGTAAGATACTGTAGGCCTAACGAGGACTGCTAAGTACGAGAGGTAAGATACTTTAGGCCTAACGAGGGCTGATAAGTATAAGAGGTAAGATACTGTAGACCTAACGGGGGCTGCTAAGTACGAGAGGTAAGATACTGTAGGCCTAACGAGGGCTGCTAAGTACGAGAGGTAAGGTACTGTAGGCCTAACGAGGGCTGCTAAGTACTAGAGGTAAGATACTGTAGGCCTAATGAGGGCTGCTAAGTACGAGAGGTAAGATGCTTTAGGCCTAACGGAGGCTGCTAAGTACGAGAGGTAAGATACTGTAGGCCTAACGGGGGCTGCTAAGTATGAGAGGTAAGATACTGTAGGCCTAACGAGGGCTGCTAAGTACGGGAGGTAAGATACTACACATGTAAGCAGAGGAGGAAATGTTGCCGTGTTCACCAGATTTTTTTTATTTGTTCATTGTTCTAGTCTCATATGGCCGGCATCTTGTTTGATTCTTCATAACATAGCATCTTTAATAATATGAAAAGGCATTATATAATTTGTAATATAATGTGAAAATAAAAATATAAGTTGTGTTAGAAGATATTCACTGCCCTTAGAAGGTATTCACTGCCCTGACCCCTCATCTGCTCCTGCTCCAAATGCCATCTTATTCTAGATTCATTTACATTATAGTCACATATGGTCAGCCTCTTATGGTGTTTAAGTTGTCATATTTAATATAACATCTTCACTAACAGAAAAAAATACATTATATAATCTGTCCCGAGAATAAATAGTTACATTGTACTGAAAGTGACGCTTCACTCCCTCCACCCTCTTCTCTCCACCCTCCATCCTCCTCACAGGGGACACCTCTATGGTTCCTTAGTCTGGGGAGCCATCTCCAGGGGTTAACTCTGGTGTGGGATCATCGGATGGGTCTACATCTGTGGCCACAAAGCCACAGATGTATCTTTCAACCCTGGGGTGAGACAGAAAGGCCCCAAGGTACACTCCCAGTACACCCTCTCCAGGCTTCAACACCCAAAGACCTAAGTTTATGAAAGATGTGAGGATGGAACTTAAAAGACCCAAGTGTATGGCCCATTCAATTCAATTCAAATTCAATTCATTGTTCAAGTCATGTGGACTGTCTAGAGCAGTGGTTCCCAAACTGGGGGCCATGGCCCCCCAGCAAAATTTAGGGGGCCATAAGCTGAGGCTATGTACACATAAAAATCCCAAGCCCCACCACACTAGAACAGCCAGTCAGCAGCTGAGCCAACCAGAGATATGGATTGGGAGAGGGGGGCCATGGATAAGGATCATATATGAAAAGTGGGTAATGATCAGAAAAAGTTTTGGAACCACTGGTCTAGAGAGATGGCCATCCTTCACACCTAGAATTTCTGAAATTGTGAGGGAAAAACAGTATCATCCACCTCATTGAATTTATTGGATGTCTTTGTCTGTTGTCTTCTGTGATCTTGTGTCTCATTGTTTACTGCGGCTTAGTTATCTTTAAGCTTGTTGTCATGTGGTTGTATAGAAAGTGTTGCGAGTATGACAACACCAGGCTCTCACGATCGCCTGGGTAGCCACACTGTGCAATTTTTCTGTACACTAGTCACTCTGTTCAATATGGGAACATGTCCAATCCCAACTCATATCACCCTACACTACAGTTGTTGATTTATTTACCTATAATTAAAGTTGTGGAAGTGTAGGGCTGTGTAGGCAATTAAAAATTTTTACAAATTTTTTACAAGTTTTTGGATAGGTGATGCTTGGATTTTTAAAGTGCAATCTGTACAATATTGTCCTGCTTTTAAATTTTTTATTTGTTATGTGTTATTGTCATGTTGTTTGATACTATTACTAGGGTACCCCAGATGCAAGATTCTTCGCAGCACCCCATTGTCTCTCCCTCCTGGCTCGCTTCACACTGAGAGCTCATGTTGCAGTTTCCCGTAGCAAGAAGTCTCGCTCACTACCCCTCATCATAACCACACCTGATGTCAGATCACCTGAACCCAACACTTGTCTTGTTTGTGGTATTCCTCCAACTTCTGAAGAGTCTCCAAGAAAGTGAGTATTAAATGCAATCTATTTAAAGTCATATTTTGGGGAGGATTTTCCTCGTTAATAAACTGGTTGACTAATTCATCTGATTATCTAGGTTGGTTCATATTTGTCCTGGAACAATATCTTCATTTATCTCATAATATATTTTAACTTGGTTTTAGTTAATCTTTAAACATGTTTGTGTTCATTTTATTACTTTGTCACTTTAGTTTGTCTCATCCATTTGATAATTTACGATATGTAAGCCACAACTCCTATCATCTCGAACTTCAGATCCTTTTTCGCTTTTTTTTTTTAAGGCTTTTCAAACTTTAATGGTGAGTGAGAAGAATCAAGAACTAGTACACAGGCATCCCTTCATTTGCTGTAATTCTTAACTGCTATAACAGATGTGGCCTACTGAGGTACTCCCCTTCTACAACAAGGTTCCCAAAAGTCACTTGATGGTCTGCTCACTTAATGACACTCGCTGCTGCATCCTGGCTGTTTACATATCACATTTTTAGCACAGTATATCCTTGACCTAATCCTTCCATCTTGATCTCCTCTTCATTATCCTGCCCCCACCTCTGAATCATACAATATTAATCCAGTCCTTCACAGCTCGGTCTCTCAGTATACAGTATTACCTCTATACTGTATTCCAAAATTCATTATACAGTACAGTATGTTGAACTGCTCCCCAGTATTACCCCTCTACACTGAATGATTTTGCTATACTGTACTGTATACTGAACCCCTCCTCAGTTATCTCAAATATTCAAATATAATTCGGTACTGTAATACAAGGCTGTTACACATACACACATACATACGCGCACACACACGTACTCACACACACACACATACCACATACATACAGAGAGAGAGAGAGAGAGAGAGAGAGAGCTCTTTAACCACACTGAAAACCTCCAGACCCTAGTTATGACCTCTCTCTCTCTCTCTCTCTCTCTCTCTCTCTCTCTCTCTCTCTCTCTCTCAGTACTACAGCCTACTATATGCTAATGATCTCTGTTCTTATTCTTCACAGTTTCTTTGGTAAAGCGTTTGAACAAGCAGCCAACAAGACTGGGTCAAAAGCAGAATTAGAATTCTTTGACACAAATAGTAAGTATTAAATTGTTTAAGCTGTAATTTCCATTAACAGAAGTCGTAATGTAGCACAAAAATTATAATAATCAAACCCACAATAGAAAACAAACTTATAATCTGAATTTAGTTCCTAGAGGTGACATGAATAACCTGACACTGCATCAGGTCAGGTCAGGTCTTCCCCATAATTTTGTAGCTTTCATCTTTATTCAAGACAACTTCAGGTCATGAGATCCACTAATCCCCTATCCAAGAAAGTGCTATGTTAAATTTATTGAAACAGTTCGGTAAACCGAGCGAACACGGTGGAAATTTAGCGGAAATTTCAGTTTAACGAACAGGGGTGGCTCGAATTAGTTCGCTAAATCGACAAAATACTGTACTGCCAAAACAGCTTCTCCACCAGTCTTAACTGGTGTTCACACTGGGTTCTCCTGCATCATGGTTTTTCACACTTAAGGTAGAAGAATTACAGTCATAGGGATATGCCACCATATGCATTTCCGCATTCACTTGTTCTATCAGTACACATCACATTTACTATATTGAGAAGAGGAACAAATGTGGAAATTTAAACAGGAACATTAGACCAAAACTGCAAATTATCGTTCTTAAATAGTGACTACTGAACTGTACCACACTGTGGGGCCCCACTACAAGTGGTATCCCTATTAGCTGGATCAATTGGTGCAGAGTCCTTCCTGGGATAAGAGATTTCTGGGTATCCAGACGACTTTCTCGGACCCGGAAAAATTCATCATCCCCGGAATTTTTTCCAGTTACTGGGAAAAGTTTCCGAGAGTCTAAATTACGCATCTTACTCGGACAGACTCTGGAATGTTTCTGGGTACTGGGGAAAGTTTTCCAAGAGTCTGAAGTCTGCATCTCATCTCAACTCTTTTAACTACACATCTCATCATCTCGTCTTGGACGGACAAACACTCTCCCATTACATTTAGACCGCGGGCACGAGAGAAAATATTAATGGCTAGAGAAAAAGTATAAACTTTTATTCACAGCATCTGTTCTAATTGTCTCAAGAGAGATAAATATGGTAACAATGTTCCTGAATAAATTCTCTACAAGGCTTTTCCAATAAAAGATTCTTAAACTAAATATTTTGACACGATATAATGATGGGACTCGATTTTATTGTGAAAAAAAAGTAAAAAATTTTGATACCAGAGTATGTAAAAGCTGTTCCAATTAAGTTATAAACGTGGTGTAGTAACTCGTCCTAGGGGGGGTTGATATTAGGGACCTCACGTGGTCATGGAGACACCGGGTGGAGTGGTGTTCACGTGGTACAGTGACTCGTCCTCGGGTGTTGATATGAAGGACCTCACGGTGATGTTGTGTTATCCCGTAGTCAGGTGCATAGCCGGCCGGCCTTCTGTTGTTCCCAGGGTGGATGGATTAGCACCTCATGGTCATAAGATGGTCGTTAATTCCCAGGGGTGCTTTTCTCACTGGTGGGTCGCGGCTCTCACTGGTACTGTCTAGTGCTGAATTCACTGGCTTAAACACTGTTCATCACTGTTCAACACTGATCCCACTTCTTTCCAAAACGAAATTGTCACTTTTGATTACTGTATGTTGATATCCCGGTGGTGAGGATGGGTCTGGGGGAGGGACTTGGGGAATGGGCCGACATTGGCCAAGGGGGCAGCTGCGTAGAGGGAGCAGCGCCTGAATAGGTCTTGACCCTACGGTGGTCAAGGATGTGGTGTGTGTGTGCGGGTGTGTGTGTGTGTCCACACATAGGCAAATTTTTATTAGTAAAACATTAAGATGTTGCCCCTTACTAATAAGAATTTACCTCCACAGTTATCCGGCTGAGTGTGGATGATCGCAGCAAGTTCTTCGACGCTCTTATATCTTTACTTAGTTAGTTATCAGTCTCACGCACTATCTGCTGGGGGCCGGTTTAGTATTTTTTATGGGGATGGTTATGACCAAACTTTTATTGCCAAATAAACAAGATATATCCTTAGTCCTTTGTTTCATTAAACAAAATGTGTTTATCTGAGAGAGAAAACTGTGGTAATTTTTTCTTATATAATATAGTACAGTAATATGGTTCTGGCATGTAAAAAGAGGTAGAATCCTCGACAGACATTTTGACTTTGAAGTAATGAGAAAATTTCCAACATGAGCATCGGTGCCAACACTTTCTGTCTGCTCTCAGTACACTGGTGGTGGTGATGACTGAGGCTTCAGGCAGGAAATATATCAGAGATTGTCCCAGTGAATGGAATAAACACGAAGATAATTATTCCAGGAAATTTTTTTTTGTGGTGTGTGTGTGTGTGTGTGTAATAATAATAATAATAACAATTAACGGTTTATTGAAAGAGCATGACAGCCGGAAGGCTGAAAATATACAGTTACATAATTGGGAATGGGTCTCTTGATTGACAAATAATATACTGTATAGGTAACATAAGTTATAGAAATATGGTATGTAATAACTAGGTGGGCATTTCAACAAAGACACAGTGCCAAAAGGTTAGATTGGCTGGGAGTGAATACACAGGTTGATTACAAGTTGTTGATAATTTTTACAATGGCTGGAATTGGGCTGTTCTTATAGCGATCGGTATGCGCTCATATGGGCTGGATGCAGTTGTGGTGTCGAACAGCAATTCGCAGATGATGGATCTCGCGTGGTAGTAGGAGCCGGTGTGTGTGTGTGTCTCTCACACAGGGTGGTGTAGTGCATCTAGTGCGACAGCAATATGTTAGTATTAACGTGCAAGCACTGCTTGCTTTGCTTTCAGCTACCGCCGCTGGCTAGCCCTCATGATGAACTAGGAAACATCCTTGAGTAAGTCTTCCCCTGCCAGTACACAGCCTCTTCACCATCAAGACTCCTGCTGTGCCTCCTCGTGGCAACACACGGTAACTGGGTGCCTCGTGATCCCCAGGCTAGACCAAAATGGGATGTCGGAGCCACAGTGGGCCCCAGAGGGACAGCGCTTACACCCACTGGCATGTGGACACACCCTGGTGGCTACCAACCACTGCCCCACTGCCTTGCAGATTAACCTTGGTAGGTATAAGGCTACGGGAGTAAACCCTGTTACATATGTCTGTGTATTTACATAATACAGTAAACCTTTGTTTTACCGACCTACATGGGGGAGGGATGGGTCAGAAAAGCCGATAAGTCGGATATTTGAGGTACTGTACCAAAAAGACGTAACTGTGCATAAGATAATCACTCGAGTTAGGTAATAATCATACGTGTGAGTACAGGTACAATATATGTAGATACAGGTACAGTAAGTCTCCATTGAATGAAAGGGTTAAGTTCCACTAAAATGCTTTTGTTCGGTGGATTATCGTCATCGAAACCATTTTTCCCATATAAATTAATGTAATAAGGGGAGGATGTGTTCCTGTACTGAGCTCTGTGACAAAATAATTGCATCACATCAAAATACTGAAGATTAGAACAATTACCGTAAACATAAAGGTACATAAGCACAGTTGTCAATTGTTGTTTGTGGGAATATTAATTCACTCTAGTAATGATACAATGTTTCTTATTATGTTATCACAGGTAACTGCACTGTTTATATAATGTATTTATCACTGAGCTCTTCACCATTTTCAAATTAGACAACAAGATATGTATTTGTCCCATACGTACACCTGGTAACAGGAGCAGTAAGGGGAGTGAGTGACCCCCAGTTGAGCGTCGTCTGCTCTTGTAACTCCCCTCCCTCTCTCCCTCCCTCCCTCCCTGCCATATTTCACTGGGTTTACTGTTATTATTAGTGTTTACTGATATAATAGTGCTTAATAGTGATTAATAATGGATTTATAGCCAGGTTAGACTCATCACTGTAACCATCAGGCTACTGGGCCAAGCTGTGAGGTGTTGTGGATTTTTCAACTTTTATTTTTGGGCAGATATACATAACTTTCTTCATTTATTTTTACTCGTTTACATACACGCACCATCCTAAATACACATTGTAAAAAAATTAAAAGAAATAATTGTCCTAAGGGCAAACATGTACTCAAATGTACTTAGTTTATTACTAAAATTTTTATGTCGAGAGCAAACTATCAGATGTTTGTACTCAAATTAATCACTATCCTACAAGAATTCTAGCTATGTAAGTTATATTCTGGCAAGTCAATTCAGTGACATTTTATAAGTGAAAAACTTAAAGTCCCTCTAAATGCACTCAAATGTACTAAGTTAATTACTAAAAAGCTATAATTTTGAACAACATACTGTATTGTACTGTACTCACTTTGTACTCAAATGTACTAAGCTAAAGGTCTAAAAATTTTATGTTTAGTGCAAATTATGGGATGTTTATCCTCAAATCAATCGCTAACATGCCAAAGTTCCAGCAATGCAAGTTATATTCTGTCAAGTCAAATCTGTAACATTTTAAAAGCGAAATTTTTTAACTCTTACATAATGTATCTTGCTATTTTTAATACTTTGTGTGGCTTTAATCGAGGTTCACGCTTACAATCTTGAATGCATTAGTACAGTACAGTATTACCCTGCTTTACGCGGTTTCACTTTACGCGATTTCTCATATACGCGGTGCCTCACCAGAACCGAACTTTCACTTTCCGAGGTTCATCTACCCATATACGTGCAGAGTGTCCGGCTCGACTCTATTTTTAGATTCGCCCCACCCGCCTGCTCCCGCCTCCGCCTGGGCAAGCCGCGCGGTAAGGTTGCGCAGTGCATGTCTCTTTTGCTTTATCACTGACGTCATATGACGTATCGGACTGTGATTGGCCATGCATCCCTACCCCCCTCTGCTGCTAGCTGTAATTGGTTTAAAGTAATATGACGTGTTCACCCGGAGAGGGAGGGAGGGAGGAAAGACGACGCTTGACCTAGCCACGGCAGTTTCATCCCTCCAGGCCACACCGTGTATACGTGCATCCATTGTTCTGTGAAATGGCTTCCGCCGGACCACCGCCACCAGAGAGAAACCTTTCCTTACCTAGTGACTTTGAGGGATTTGTCAGGGAAGCCGAGACAACTGTAACTGATAGTGATGCACCTAGTAATGGTGATGCACCTAGTAATGGTGATTCACCTGAGGGCCAGTAGCCTGCCCTCTGCCGCGGAACCAGCCTCCATCCCCGTATGCTGACCCATCTCTTCTACTAACGTAAGTGCTACACCTAACTTTTAGTTTTCCTAACCTAACCTCTATTTTTCCTAACTTAACCTTTATTTTTCCTAACCTAACCTCTTCTATATTACTTGTTTGTGCATACCATCATAAAGTTAAGATAAAATTTTTACTACAACATAGTTGTGTGTTATCAAAAAGTGGAGTTTGGGGGTCGGGCCAGTCTCTATTGGAATTAATCTCATATGTTCTGTTGTTCCATTTACGCGGATTTCACTTTCCGCGGTACCCTGTGGGTTCAATTGACTGCGTAAATCGGAGTACTACTGTACTTTAAATATTTTCTCAAGTTTTGCTAAATTATAACCAAAATATTTTGGTAATACTTAACTTTCACATTGCACTATTCTTGCAGTAGTGTACAGAACAACAATTCTGTTCTTTCTTAGTAAGGTGGTAGTCATCAAGGTGTGGGATGCTGGACAGTCGTGGTCACCTTGTTGTGTCTGGTCCATCTATCTTGTACACCATCCACCTGCAACATGATTATTTATTTTGAGATACCGGGTATTCTACATCTGAATTAATTAAGCTATTTTATATCACTACCAATACACAATATTGAGGTTTACTTGTACTGTATGTTTTTAAATGCACTATTTTAAGTAATACCTGTACCGGTACAGTAAAGTGGAGTCAGTATTTATTGTCCAGATCACTTTCCTGGTGACTGTTTTAGTGTTTGTTTGACCAAAATTCAACATTGTGTTTGTTATATATGAAGCTTTAACCCTGTACTGTACTGATCTATATTATACAGTACTGTACTGTATTTCAGTTGTAGCATTAATGAGGGACAACTGTACTGTACTGTTCTGTACTGATCCATATTTTACTGTACTCTTCTGTACTGTTTTGATCCATATTACTGTATTATGTTCTGTTCTGTACTGATCCATATTTTACTGTACTCTTCTGTACTGTTTTGATCCATATTACTGTATTATGTTCTGTTCTGTACTGATCCATATTATACTGTACTGTTCTGATCCATATTATACTGCACTGTTCTGTTCTGATCCATATTATACTGTACTCTTCTGTACTGCACTTGGGGGTTAATATTTAGGTTCTATCTTCACACAGTCAAGGACGTAGTTTTGGAGTGTGTGGCCATATGTCTGGCCACACACTTTACATTTAGTCTTGTTCACATCTGCCTGAAGGACATACTGCCAGAGGCACTTATATCCTAACCTTAGTCTATCAGTTACAACATCTTATAATGTAGTGATGTTGTTACTTGCTCCATATACATGTTTCACTTGATACACCTCGTCATGGTAAACTATGGATCGACTAATGCCTGTTAGCATTCACCTGCTTGCATTCATAAGAACATTGAACAAAGTGGCACTTTAAGCTAAGGTTTCTTTGCTCATAATTAATTTCAGATCAATAAGATCAATAATAAGGGAGATATATAGACTTTACCCTTCAATTTATAGAAATAAATGTAACTGTAACACCATTATTAATGGTCCATCTGATGTACAGTACAGTACAGATGTCCATCATTAATACTACAACTGATGTACAGTACAGTACAGATGTCCATCATTAATACTACAACTGATGTACATGTAATGAGACAAATCTCACATGAAGAAGATTACATATAGGTAGAATATTGATAGTATAAGAGTATAAAAGAGAGGAAGATTTGGTAGCGTGGCCGTGATAGTTATTTACACTTATCGTATCTTCTATGTCAATACACATCTATTACGTCTTAAGGGCGACTTCTCAAACACCGCTTCGTTACAACTCTTTATTAATTACGAACATGACATGGACACATTAATAACACCTTCTATTGAAGTTACTAGGACATTATATTTACGTTACTAGGACATCATATTACGTTACTAGACACTGATTTTCGGACACGAACCTGAAATGAATACACTTCCCACATAAGTAACTCATCCCATGGAAAGCTCTGACAAACACTCACGTGACCTAGGGGAGGCCTAGCAGGTAGTCCTGGGTTGTCTCTATGGGAGACTGCTTAGCTGGGCGCCGGAGGGAAGTCTCGGTCCTGACCGGAGGCGACTGGAGGCGGCTTGCCTCCGGCCCCTGACTTCTCTCGAGCAGGACTCGGGACGTGGTAGCTGGTCCTTTTTGGTTACAAGACACACTCTCTCTCTGTCCCTCTCTGTGGGCTCTCTGTCTCGGTATCTCTGTCTGTGTCCGAGGGAGGACTAGCACGTCCTATATATTGGGAGGCGAGCCCTCAGGTTGAGCTGATGGGGGGGGCGGTGAAGGGTCTCCTTACATTTGCCCTCGCTGATGTAGGGTCAGGTCTGGACTTTTTCAGAGACTATAAGTTGTATCTTCTGGAAAAGTCATCAGATGGGACCTTGTGACATGAGAGGCCCTGGTTGATTTATAACCCTTGGTCAGCCGTGAGAGTTACCCTACACTTGACCTCCCTAATGTCGGGTCAAGCCTGGACTTCTTCAGCGATGTAGGTTATTGTATATTGGGAGAGAGTCGGCTGGTGCCTTCATACATGTTTGTTGTGGTGCCGTGTCACATGGGAGGGGAGCCTGGCTGATTTATAACCCTTGGTCAACCGTGAGAGTTACTCTACACTTGACCCCCCTAATGTCGGGTCAAGACTGGCCTTCCTCTGCGGTGTAGGATATTGTGTATATTGGGAGAGAGTCGGCTGGTGCCTTCTTACATGTTTGTTGGCCGTGTGACATGGGAAGGGGAGCTAGTTGATTTGTCACACCCTTGAGCACCCGCGGGGGATACCCTTACACTTGACCCCCCTAATGTCGGGTCAAGTCTGGCTTTCCTTGGGATGTAAGCTGTGGTCTGACAACCCATCACTACATACAGTACAGTACAGATGTCCCACATTAATGCTACAACTGATGTACAGTATAGCACAGTACAGTACAATACAGATGTCTTTCATTAATGCTACAACTGATGTACAGTATAGCACAGTACAGTACAGCACAGCACAGTACAAAACAGTTCAGAAGAGTACAGTTCAGTACAGTATAGTACAGTACACTACAGTATAGTACAGTTCAGTACAGTACAGAACAGCACAGCACAGTTCAGAACAGTACAGTACAGATGTCCCTCATTAATGTTATAACTGATGTCCCTCATTAATGTTATAACTGATGTAAATAAATGTAGCTTTAACAGGGTGAGTTAAAAATCAGTTATAATAGGAGAAAGTTATTTATTTCCTTGTTTACAACGACTGATTTAACTGAGAACTATTTATGTGAATGTGTTGTGAGGTTGGTGATGTAGTCACTGAAGAGCGGCGACGTACAGTACAGTATCTGCAAAAAAAAAGAAAAGTTTCCACTGATAAGGTATATTAATACACCCTGTACCTGTACCCTAGTGGCAGGAATGTGGACTGAGGACGACTATATGTACGGTAATATCACAGTAAATATAGTTTATACCTTTAGAATAATTCAAGAGGAAATATAAGGCACTAGAGTGTGAACTAAGAAGATGGTCTGTGACGAAGAGGAGAGTAAAATAAACTTACAGGACGTGACATAGTTTCCCTTACCAAAGTGACACTAAATAAATGAAGCAAAATATAAATATATACAGAAATAAAGGAGAAATAATATAAAAATATCCAATAGTAACAAAAATAAAACTCGGATTCTGTAATCTTTTTGGATCACAAAAACCCACAATAAGAGACAAGGATCATGGAGGGACACCCCTAACATAAAAAGGCCCGAAAAAACATCAAATAGAATAACTTGGCTTGGCCGAGACCGACCTTGTACTGTACCCTTCTTGCACCCTCGAAGCTAATGTGCTCTACTCTCTATATTACCAACCAACCTAACTATTTCAATACTGTTGTGGACAGTGAAAGACAGACCAAGACTGTCAATATATAATCAAGTTTAATAGAAAAATGAAAAAAAATGTATTTGCTAATGAAATATAATAGTTACCCTGCTCAGTTTTCTGTGATCAAATAAAATAGTTATCCCTCATCCGTCTTCTGTGATGAAATATAATACTAAACCCCTAAAATTAATTAGTTTGGTGTGAAAGTTTCATCTTTCTGATAATGCTATTAATTAGTAAATATAAAGTAGAGTATGTTGTTAAAAGTTTATTTGATTATTCCTGTAATTAATGAAGTAATTACATAAATTCATGTAAGTCGGCAAAATGATGGCATCCCAAGGTACTATAAGAACAATAGGCTTCAGGGGGCAGGGTTGGGAATAGGGGCGAAAAAAAACCACCCCTTCGAATTTTGTTTCTTCCTTCTAGCTTTCGATCTTTCCCTTGTGTTTTGATGAGAGGAAGAAGAATAAGAAGGATTAGTGTTTTGATGAGAGGAAGAATCATCACAGAAAACTAAGAAGGGGTAACTATTATATTTCATGACAGAACTCTAAGAAGGTGTAACTATTATATTCCATCACAGAAAACTAAGGGGTAACTATTATATTTCATGACAGAACTCTAAGAAGGGGTAACTATTATATTTCATCCCATAAAAGAATTATATTTAATGAATTCACTAGATTCTGTGAAAGTATCTTTTATAAGAACATTGCATTAATTCGTAGATATAAAATGGAATATGGCATTAAAGTGTTATTTGATTATTACTGTAATTAATGATATAATTACAAAAATTCATGTAGCTCGCCAAAAAGGTGGCATCCTAAAGTAATATAAGTAAACTAGGCTTCAGGGGGCAGGGTTGGGGACAGGTGGCGAAAATTAACCACCCCTTCGAATTTTGTTTCTTCCCTCGATCTTTCAATCTTTCCCTTGTGTTTTGATGAGAGGAAGAAGAAGAAGAATAAGAAGGATTAGTGTTTTGATGAGAGGAAGAAGAAGAAGGTTTAAGGGGTAACTATTATATTTCATCACAGAAAACTAAGAAGGGGTAACTATTATATTTCATGACAGAACTCAAAGGGGGGGGGGGGGTAACTATTATATTTTATCCCATAAAACAATTATATTTAATAATTTCACTAGATTCTGTGAAAGTATCTTTTATAAGAACATTGCATTAATTCGTAGATATAAAATGGAATATGGCATTAAAGTGTTATTTGATTATTACTGTAATTAATGATATAATTACAAAAATTCATGTAGCTCGCCAAAAAGGTGGCATCCTAAAGTAATATAAGTAAACTAGGCTTCAGGGGGCAGGGTTGGGGACAGGTGGCGAAAATTAACCACCCCTTCGAATTTTGTTTCTTCCCTCGATCTTTCAATCTTTCCCTTGTGTTTTGATGAGAGGAAGAAGAAGAAGAATAAGAAGGATTAGTGTTTTGATGAGAGGAAGAAGAAGAAGGTTTAAGGGGTAACTATTATATTTCATCACAGAAAACTAAGAAGGGGTAACTATTATATTTCATGACAGAACTCAAAGGGGGGGGGGGGGTAACTATTATATTTTATCCCATAAAACAATTATATTTAATAATTTCACTAGATTCTGTGAAAGTATCTTTTATAAGAACATTGCATTAATTCGTAGATATAAAATGGAATATGGCATTAAAGTGTTATTTGATTATTACTGTAATTAATGATATAATTACAAAAATTCATGTAGCTCGCCAAAAAGGTGGCATCCTAAAGTAATATAAGTAAACTAGGCTTCAGGGGGCAGGGTTGGGGACAGGTGGCGAAAATTAACCACCCCTTCGAATTTTGTTTCTTCCCTCGATCTTTCAATCTTTCCCTTGTGTTTTGATGAGAGGAAGAAGAAGAAGAATAAGAAGGATTAGTGTTTTGATGAGAGGAAGAAGAAGAAGGTTTAAGGGGTAACTATTATATTTCATCACAGAAAACTAAGAAGGGGTAACTATTATATTTCATGACAGAACTCAAAGGGGGGGGGGGGGTAACTATTATATTTTATCCCATAAAACAATTATATTTAATAATTTCACTAGATTCTGTGAAAGTATCTTTTATAAGAACATTGCATTAATTCGTAGATATAAAATGGAATATGGCATTAAAGTGTTATTTGATTATTACTGTAATTAATGATATAATTACAAAAATTCATGTAGCTCGCCAAAAAGGTGGCATCCTAAAGTAATATAAGTAAACTAGGCTTCAGGGGGCAGGGTTGGGGACAGGTGGCGAAAATTAACCACCCCTTCGAATTTTGTTTCTTCCCTCGATCTTTCAATCTTTCCCTTGTGTTTTGATGAGAGGAAGAAGAAGAAGAATAAGAAGGATTAGTGTTTTGATGAGAGGAAGAAGAAGAAGGTTTAAGGGGTAACTATTATATTTCATCACAGAAAACTAAGAAGGGGTAACTATTATATTTCATGACAGAACTCAAAGGGGGGGGGGTAACTATTATATTTTATCCCATAAAACAATTATATTTAATAATTTCACTAGATTCTGTGAAAGTATCTTTTATAAGAACATTGCATTAATTCGTAGATATAAAATGGAATATGGCATTAAAGTGTTATTTGATTATTACTGTAATTAATGATATAATTACAAAAATTCATGTAGCTCGCCAAAAAGGTGGCATCCTAAAGTAATATAAGTAAACTAGGCTTCAGGGGGCAGGGTTGGGGACAGGTGGCGAAAATTAACCACCCCTTCGAATTTTGTTTCTTCCCTCGATCTTTCAATCTTTCCCTTGTGTTTTGATGAGAGGAAGAAGAAGAAGAATAAGAAGGATTAGTGTTTTGATGAGAGGAAGAAGAAGAAGGTTTAAGGGGTAACTATTATATTTCATCACAGAAAACTAAGAAGGGGTAACTATTATATTTCATGACAGAACTCAAAGGGGGGGGGGGGGTAACTATTATATTTTATCCCATAAAACAATTATATTTAATAATTTCACTAGATTCTGTGAAAGTATCTTTTATAAGAACATTGCATTAATTCGTAGATATAAAATGGAATATGGCATTAAAGTGTTATTTGATTATTACTGTAATTAATGATATAATTACAAAAATTCATGTAGCTCGCCAAAAAGGTGGCATCCTAAAGTAATATAAGTAAACTAGGCTTCAGGGGGCAGGGTTGGGGACAGGTGGCGAAAATTAACCACCCCTTCGAATTTTGTTTCTTCCCTCGATCTTTCAATCTTTCCCTTGTGTTTTGATGAGAGGAAGAAGAAGAAGGTTTAAGGGGTAACTATTATATTTCATCACAGAAAACTAAGAAGGGGTAACTATTATATTCCATCACAGAAAACTAAGGGGTAACTATTATATTTCATCCCAGAAAACAATTATATTTAATAATTTCATGAGTGTTCTGTGAAATTTTATTTTATACGATCATTACATTATTTTGTAAATATAAATTAGATTATTGCATTAAAAGCTTATTTGATTATTCCTGTAATTAATGAAGTAATTACATAAATTCATGTAAGTCGGCAAAATGATGGCATCCCAAGGTACTATAAGAACAATAGGGTTGAAGACGGGGGGCCACCTCACAAGGTGGATAGCCCACCTGCTGTTAACCACCTCCTCTATTTCCCACTTCTGAACTTTACCTTGTACTGTACCCTTCTTGCACTCTCAGAGCTAATGCTCTCTTCTCTGTATAACCAACCAACCGACAGGGGCCATAAAAAAACCACCCCTTCGAATTTTTGTTTCTTCCCTCTATCTTTCATTATTTCCTTTTTGTTTTGATGAGAGGAAGAAGAAAAATAAGAATAAAAATGTGTTGTTTTGATGAGAGGAAGAAGAAGAATATGGTTTTGATGAGAGGAAGGTTTTAGGGGTAACTATTATATTTCAACTATTAGAATTTGATCACAGAGAACTAAAAAGGTGTTAGGGCAAACTATTATATTTCATCACAGGAGTCAGATGTGGGATAGCTGTTATATTTGACCACAGAAAACTGAGCAGGGAAAACTATTATATTTCATTAGTGAATAAATGTTTTCAATTTTCTATTAAACTTGATTATATATCGAGTCTTAGTCTGTCCTTCACTGTCCACAACAGTATTGAAAAAGTTAGATTGGTTGGTAATGCATAGAGTAGAGCACATTAGCTTCGAGGGTGCAAGAAGGGTACAGTACAAGGCCGGTCTCGGTCAAGCCAAGTTATTCTATTTGATGTTTTCTCAAGGCTTTTTATATTAGAGGAGTCCCACCAGTACCCTGGTGTCACTAGGATGATCCCCATCTTTTTTGTTTCTAGTTTTTAATGTGGGTTTTTCATATCTTCCTGTAAGATGGACCTCCCGTCTTATACAGAATTTGAGTTTTATTTTTGGCAATAATGAATATTTTTGTTATTTCTCCTATATCTCTATATATTTATAGTTTGCTTCATTTATTTAGTTTTAATTTATTTGCTAATTACTAGTTAAAAATAAATAAAAAATTAACAATTGTTCACTCAATTTAAATAACTTGTATGAACATTTAATATTTATTTAGTGTCACTTTGGTAACAGAAACTATGCCAAGTCCTGTAAGTTTATTTTACTCTCCTCTTCGTCACAGACCATCTTCTTAGTTCACACTCTAGTGCCTTATATTTCCTCTTGAATTATTCTAAAGGTATAAACTATATTTACTGTGATATTACCGTACATATAGTCGTCCTCAGTCCACATTCCTGCCACTAGGGTACAGGTACAGGGTGTATTAATATACCTTATCAGTGGAAACTTTTCTTTTTTTTTGCAGATACTGTACTGTACGTCGCCGCTCTTCAGTGACTACATCACCAACCTCACAACACATTCACATAAATAGTTCTCAGTTAAATCAGTCGTTGTAAACAAGGAAATAAATAACTTTCTCCTATTGTAACTGACTTTTAACTCACCCTGTTAAAGCTACATTTATTTACTGTTCTGTACTGAAATGTACCCCTTCAGGCGACCACCCAACTGAATACACCCCAGCCTGCCAATCTACAAGCAGCATTCACCGAACAAATAAAACAGATGACCACGATTATGATAGTCACTTTCTCTACGAAAATACAAAAACAAGATACCACCACCGACAATATAATAAATGCAGTTATGACACAGCTCACAGAAAAGTTGCAGGAAGACAAGCAACACAGGAACTTGTGCTCATTACTGGGGACTTAAATGCCCACCATCCAACATTCAATTGGACCACAAGAATAAACCAGGATGGTCATCACCTAGTGGAACTGCTGACACATGTTCCAGAAATAACGCTCATTAATACTGGGGAACCAACACACACACAGTACTGGGAGGAACAGTGGACCTCACACTGTCTCCACTGAGCTCGTTCCAGTAGCTCAGTGGGAGAAACATGATGAACTGACCAGTGACCACTTTGCAACGACAACTACTTTGAGAATGGAACTACTCCCTCCTCCCCCACCTCTGCCACCCAGATGGAATACCAAGAAAGCAAATTGGAAATTTTATCAAGATGAACTCCAAAA